>CM060976.1:215621904-216199404 GCA_030765065.1 Deroplatys truncata
AAGAGTACTAGAAAAACTACAATATGAGAAAAATCAATTTAAAGTTTAAGTTTGTTTTGATTTATAAAAATCTTGTATGCGATTTAATTGAAATACAATGTGAAAATCCTAAACATATTATATATATTTAAATCTAGAGGAATCAGGTTATGAGATGAAAAATAACATCTTTATTTATTTGAGAAAAATTGCAGTTTTTAGGGTTGAAACCTTATAATGATAGATCTATGAGATATGTTGAATTCAAAGTTTCCCATTCACGGAAGCAACGCAGTTACCACATGGCTGTATTTTAACAGACACACAAGACACTTTAACAGAAACTATTGCATACACGGACACTATCTAACTCAGGTCACTTCAATTGTGTACAAGACAGAGAAACATTTCTTTCTGACCAGTAGCATTGGGTTGGTAAGCAGTAAAGTTTGTGCACATTGAAAGCAATAATTTAGGGTGTGTATAGACTCACTGTGTACACACTAGCTTTTGTCCCATTTGTGCGGTAGCAGACATTCAACTAACCAAGTCTCAGTAACCAGATCACTCTGCAGAGATGTTCCTTAATGTTAAAAGTGAGTGTAAAGTTGCGCTCACTGGTTACTTAATCAGCCTCTACTGATAAATCTACTCTTTCTTTATTGGAGTTTCTTCTCAAAATTTCAGCCTCACCAGACATACATTGTGTCCGATGCAGGTCAACCAATAGATATGTTGACAGCTGCCTTAACAGTTGGTCAACGTGGCCCTATACTTCTCCAGGACACCACCTTCATCGAAAATATGGCTCGGTTTGACCGGGAGAGGATTCCAGAAAGAGTTGTACACGCCAAAGGTGCAGGTTAGTATATACTCTAGTGTTCCTTTTTCATGCCTTAAAATGCTGGGAGCACATAGTTCTAGTATTTGAGACATCCAGGTTTAAAGAATATTTTTCATTATATTTTATGTTAACTAGAAAACTATTTGATTATATAGTCCAAATGACTCCAAGGGACTGCAAATATTACAGACAAATGAAAATCCAAAGTTCACATATATTTGAATAGTAAATTTTAACTTTTTCTTATAATTATTCAAGTTGTATTTAAAATTAGAGCAATTTACAACTGTTAACGATGAATCAGCGTTTTATATAGACTTAGTTCATTTCCTAGTGAATTGAAAGATATCAGTTTCTGCTGTTTAATTTCAAATGTGTAATTTGCATAGATGCTTATTCTGCTACTTGCAGTTACTCATCATACAATTAGTATAAAAGTAAAAATAGCTTACACATGGACTGCAACATAAGAGTTGCTGCTGAAGTTTACATCTATATAAATCCATATGTTAAAGTAAATAGAGGATAGGAAGGAGGACTTTTAAAAACTGTACTTTGTCGCAGTTCTCAATATCTTGTGTTACCTTATTTGTTGTGCGCTTATTAATATTTTTTTAATTCGGGTTCTTTGTCCTCCGGCTAGCTATTATAACTCAGTCGAGCTCGTGTCTGTAAGCAGGGTGTGTAAACGGAAAGTTGTTGCTAAAAGATAACACATAAAAAATCTGAATCTAGACTTTTATTGCCGTCACGCTTAATTAATAATTGACATATTTAATTTATATCCACGCCTGACTGAAACTGTGGTATTTCCGAATGTAACTACCGTCGTTTTAGTTGCCGCGCAACAATTACTTCGCGTACTTTACATTTTTGTAACTAACTCTGCGACGTGTACCTCGTGAGAGTTTCTTCAGAACTGTGTGACACTTCCTTATGGCTCGAGAGTATATACTCCTTCATCTCGAATTGCCTAAACATTATAATATAGCTGCTATTGGTTACCAAATTGCGCCCACTTTAGCGTCTGTTTTGGTTAGCCAATCACTACTACTAACATATATACTCTAGGGAAGACATCCCCTCCATTTATAAAAAAGGCACGCTGCCCTGACGTCATTTGTTTATCTCTTCTTAGTGATAAACAACTCACCCCCTCGGTTTATTGTTACCCACTTCTATTATCAGTTTCAGTTAGGCCGTGCAAACTTATTTCCTAACAATATTTATGGCTAACAAACATCTAAAATCCTGTACATACAATAATATTAATTTACACTACAATCACTCTGGCATTCACAGCATGTTATGATATAAAATATTGCCTCATATACCCCACTAGAAACATAATTGTAAATATTTACAACCTCTTTTGGAAATTTTATAATTGGGTTTTTAGTCTCCTGAATATTGTAACATACGGTATCTATCGCTTGCACGAAACACAGTACACCCATTTAACACACGTTGTACTTCTTGTCTTTTTCTCGCCACTATTCACTGGCTCGGGTCTAATGTGTTCAAATACCTGCGTCTGACCTTACAAGTTTTCTTTCATACAGCAAATACTGTACCCTGAACTATTTGGGTCACTGTTACAAAGTGGTTATACCCTCTTAGGTTATTGACATAAAACTTTATACACTCAAGCTTTTCACCCTGGTTCATTTTGTAATTATTGAACATATTTACCAAAATATTCATCCTCTACACAATCATATTTACATCTCTTAATTTTAAGACTAAATTCACTCAACATATCGATTACCTGTGTGCTACATAAATGTTTGGCTTTAATTATCCTTACCCTTTTTTATTGTTTTGCACTTTATATTCACAATACCCTTTGAATTATATCTACATACCTTTACTTTCATATGACATTAATTTATCCTTCTTTTTTTGCGGTCATTGCTATTCCCTCTCGTGGATCAAATTGTTCATGGCTAAGCATTGCTGTATTCTATGCTGTATCGTGACGTTCCAA
Organism: Deroplatys truncata; assembly: GCA_030765065.1. Taxonomy (NCBI): domain Eukaryota; kingdom Metazoa; phylum Arthropoda; class Insecta; order Mantodea; family Mantidae; genus Deroplatys; species Deroplatys truncata. The sequence continues at coordinate 215,624,715 of CM060976.1, forward strand.
AATCTGTTCATGAATAGCCTCTTAAAGGATTCATATGAAATTTCGCCCCCTGATACCATTTGTAGCCAATCTAAAGTCTTCTGGTCCAAACATCTTTTAACAACTATCATTTTCAAATGCTTCCAGTATCTTTTTAATTTGAAAGTACTCTGACAAGTCTGCAATAAACTGTACTGGATTGAAGTTTTCATTAAATTTTGGAAGTGGCAAATCACTTAAGATATAATTATAGTTTTGTATGTCCCTTATTCCCATATTTAAATTCTCTACCGTTACTTGTGCACCCTGAGTTTCGGCGTGGGCTATGGATGAACATTAGTCACTCACATTATTAGTCATACTGAGGAAATACCTCTATCATTATTCTGTGCGTCAGATACATTGACATCACATATATTGACCCTTGAACTCAATTCTAACCTATTTACAGTACCCTGCAGACTTTCTATTGTCGGTTCCAATTTTCTACTGTGTTCATTTTGAACAGCTTGATGCTTGTTAATTTCAGAAGTTAGTTTTTTATTCAAATCTATAGACAAAACTTTGACTTCTTCGGACAACTTATTTCTTTGTGTTTCCGAATCCTTCTGAATTTCAGATATTTCCCCTCTGAAATTAACTTGCACCTGAATTAAATCTGCATTCGTAGCATCCACCATCTCTCTTAGCTCACTTGAAATGCTATTCATTCGGCTACCTAACTCTGTAGATTTTACATCAACATGTTCAAATTTAGTATTAACCTCACTTTTTGGTTAGATATTTCCCTGCTCATATCTGACATTTTCTTTGAAAATTTTCCTATCTCACTTGCTATTATTTCCTGATTTTCATTTCTCATTATTGTCATACTACTATCTAGCTCCATAAATTTCTTTTCAATTTCTTCCCTGTTTTGATCTAATTTTTGCTCTAATTTCTCATTACTCTGAGTTAGTTTTTGTTCTAAGCTCTTACCAATATCTTCCCTTAATTCCCTATTACTCTTACCAATATCTTCCATATTCCTTTCTAATTGATCTGTAATACTCTTATTTAATGTTTCACCAAGAGTTCTCAGCATTTCCATCATCATACCAGCATCAAAATTAACATTTTCTACTGCATTTACATCCCTTTGTGAACCTTCATTTCCACCGCCCGTTACAGTTACTTCATCCCTGTTTGGTACAATACTCTGACCCACAGGCCTAATATATCTATCTATCTCTGCCGTCGGCTACCTGCCTTGAATTGTTTACAACAATCCCAGATGTTTGACTTGACTAACCTGCTATTCTATTCCGACTTTCTTCACTATTCCTCCCTCAAATTCTGCATTGTTTGAGCTATTTTCCATGACCTGCATTGGATCACTGCCAACTGTTACATTATCCCCTTCCATAATTGTTTCTTCAGTATTACTAGTGGACATTCTTTTGTTAATCCTTCCACTTCTCAACAGCATTTAATCTTTCACAATTTTTTTTGTTTTGTTTTAGGATACACATAAAATTTACAGTTTTCTAACCTTTTATGATGCTATCTGATGACCTTGTTTTGATGTCCAGCTTCCTGCCTCTCTCTCCTAGATGTATATGTCGCCTCTGCGTCGCAATACCATGGATCTACGTCGTCTCGTTATCCTGGTATCCTGGAGTAGAATTCCCCTGTTGTCTTCTGTTCTCGTAGTCGCTGATGTTCTCATCCGTGTCATCGGTCGTCCTGGTGGTTGTTTCTGGGATCTGCGCCGTCCTAAAGTCTTGTAGTTAACTGCCCCGCCCCATTCCTAGTTGTCTCGCCCCTTCCTAGTTTTCTCGTCCCACGTTCTGGGAGTCATTTGTCACAGCTCTCAATATCTTGTGTTACCCTATTTGTTGGGGGCTTATTGTTTAATTATTTTTTAATTTGGGCTATTTGTCCTCCGGCTAGCTATTATAACTCAGTCGAGCACGTGTCTCTAAGCAGGGTGTGTAAACGGAAAGGAGTTGTTGCTAAAAGATAACACTGATAAAAAATAATCTGAATCTAGAATTTTATTGCCGTCACGCTTAATTAATAATTGACATATTTAATCTTTATACACGCTGACTGAAACTGTGATATTTCCGACTGTAACTACAGTCGTTTTAGTTGCCGCGCACCAATTACTTCGCGTAGTTTACATTTTTGTAACTAACTCTGCGACGTGCACCTCGTGAGAGATTCTTCAGAATTGTGTGACGTGCACCTCGTGAGAGATTCTTCCGAACTGTGTAACACTTCCTTATGGCTCGAGAATATATACTCCTTCACCTCGAGTTGCCTAAACATTATAATATAGCTGCTATTGGTTACCAAATTGCGCCCACTTTAGCGTCTGTTTTGGTTAGCCAATCACTACTACTAACATATATACTCTAGGGAAGATATCCCCTCCATTTCCAAAATAGGCACGCTACCCTACGTCATTTGTTTATCTCTTTTTAGTGATAAACAACTCACCCCCTCGGTTTATTGTTACCCACTTCTATTATCAGTTTCAGTTAGGCCGTGCAAACTTATTTCCTAACAATACTTTTGGCTAACAAACATCTAAAATCCTGTACATACAATAATATTAATTTACGCTACAACCACTCTGGCTTTCACAGCATGTTATGATATAAAATATTGCCTTAACTTTTACATTCCGTGAAAGTTACTTTTAACTTGCCCTCTTTCAAGTAGGTAAAGCAGTATTATTTATTATTAAGAACTTTTAAAAAATGCAGACTGCAAAGTAATCCAATAGCATGCCATATGTAGGGTGTTACAGATTTCAAGAAACAAACTTTCAGCGGTTACAGAGGGATGATATAAGAACACCTTGACAAGGACTCCTTTGGTCTGTAACAACAAGCCTTCAAGTTACATAATGACTTTTCAATTGAATGTTCATACCTGTAAATGAAAACAAATAAAGACTTAATAAGAATGTGGTACCAATTTCCACTCTAAAATTGTTAATTTCTCTTCCAGAAGTATGGTATTTTAAAACTTATAGCTTTGCTTTTTACGGAAAATTGCTCCATCAACAAGGGTCAGTGCACCATTGATACCTTCACTTTCACATGGAGAACCATACGTGTCAGAGAGATAAACAACAGTTAGCTGTAGTAATTGTGTAGTCATTAGCATCCTCATTATCAGGGTGGAGCTGAGTTCGATCCCCATACAATCCGTTAAACAATCCCCCCAAACAGATGAATGGCATACATTTGGAGTGAACCCAATTTTAATTTCTTGCATTTCTTTCAAAGTTTACATTTGGAGGTATTCACTAGGAATGTTTGAACATAACACAGCCACGATTCCTGCAAGTAGCAGCAATTCAGGGAAGTTTTATCAGTGGCGCACTGGCTCATATTGATTTTGATATTTTGCAAACAACCAGCATGCAAAGACCATAAGTGTGTAATATCAAAGTGCCCATTTAATACTCCTCTGCAACTCCTGAAAGTTTGTCATTTGAATTTGTAACATTCTGTATATACAGATTTGCTATGATTGCAGATTGCCCTGGATAACAAAGCATAGTTAGTATAAATTACTAAGAACCTTAAAAATTGAAACTGCCCTTAATTCTTCTTTCATTTCAAAATATGCATAATTTTCTAAGATTCAAAGCCGTTTATTTTTAGGTCAATGATTGCAGTTAAAGTCATCAAGCAGACTGAGAAGTACAGAGTATGAAAAAAAATTGTCTAAATCAATCCATGCTCCCGTAGTCCCGAGCCACACTCTCGATTGTGTTACTCTAAGAGGTGAGAGGACTAATACGAAACGCCCAATCAACTTTGGTCCATAAGTGTGTCCGACCAACTACCAGTTAGCTCCCTAAACACAGTCTTACGGATGCCGCTGCGCGGGACAGAGGAGGGGAGTCGTAAGGGGTGACTGGGTAACGCGTAATTCCCAGCCTCTGAGTATCATTTAGGACTGTGTTCGTAACCGCTGATAAAGGGAGGGATCATTGCATGAGCTGTTACACTCCTGAAGGCTATTGGGTCCCTCTATCTGTAAGTTGGGAGGTGAGGCCCTAAGGTGAGCAAGGTTCAGCCCAGGACTCTCGCCTAAGCTGGGTGGCGACAAGGCTGTGAGCCTGCATCGGAGACATTTGTAATGGTGAAGGATATAATCGCTATGGGTAATAAAAATAAAAAAAACTGTGAAAGCTGGAGGAAAAGAAGTAGTCGGGTGTAGTGGTCCTCACTATTTACTTATCAACAGAACAGTGGAAGGAAGAAAATTTAAACCGGTGAGCCCTTTTACAGTTCAAAAGGGTCTCGATAAAATTGCTAGTCCTGTTAAGTCATGTATTAGGAGTGGCAATGGCACGCTCCTGGTTGATCAAATTCAGCATCCCATGCAGCAATTATCTTGAAAGTAAATAAGTTAGCCCGCTCTCCTATCCTAGTCGAAATGCACAAGTTCTTTAACTCTTCGCGCGGAGTTGTAAACACCCGTGCATTGGACGGTATGTCCAATGAGGAGATTCAAGAGAATCTGAAAGAACAAGGCGTGACATCCTACATCGGGTTCAGAGGAAAGAAAGAGGTGAATTAGTGCCCACTCGTACCATGTTCCTTACCTTTGATCGGGTAGATCTCCCTCAAAGTATTAAGGCGGGGTATGAAGTCACTGAAGTTAGGCCATATATACCGAATCCACTCAGATGCTGTGAGTGTAAGTGCTTTGGACACACTGGTGAATTTTGTAACGGCGAATCTACGTGCGTTAATTGTGGAGATATTTCTCACGATTGAGCATGTACATCAGCTACAACGTGCGTTAACTACAGCGGTGAACACCCATCAAGTTCCCAAGAATGCCCCCGTTTAACAGAGGAAAGAGCTGTCCAGGATGTCCGGGTTAGGGAGAAGGTGTCCTTCTCGGAACCCCAGAAATTTCTGCGTATTCGCCAACCCTCTGTCCCGAAGTCCGGTACTTGCAGTTCAGTTGCAGCTAAAACGGTACCGTGTCGGGAAATCGCAACTCAAATCAGCGATATTAACGGGGCTACTATTTTCAAAAAGATTCTCATAGCTAGAACACGCCAAAATCTTCAAAATCAACATCGATTACACCATCAACATCTACCAAGTCCGCTAATCGAAAGACCACATCGGTAACATTACCATAAAAACCGTCGACTTCAACCAACAAGACTAACAAGCCAGTAATACATAATGCATCGTCAAGGAAATTCAGGACCATCTATGAAAGAACCGACTTACTAAAACAAAATGTTAAGCCTTTACTCAGAACATCAAAAGGCAAGAAAAGTCTACGAGCACCTCCTCGGAGTCCTCTTTGAGGAATCTTCTGGGAAGGACTCGGATCGGTGGTTGATATCTTCGCGATCTCCACTTCTAATCGGTTCAATTGGAAAGGGGTCCTCACCCGTAGAGGAGAAGGAGCAGGAGGATTCTGTCTGCATTGACGGTTAACGGTGCTAGCTCGACACCAAAACGGACAAATTTATTCGACCACCGTCGTCCTTAATGTAGTAGATTCTTAGGATTGAGAACTTATCCCATTATGAATACTTTGGCTATCCTACAATAGAGCATACGTGGAATTAGGATACATCGCCAGAGCTTGAATTTATACTCAACAAGAATAATCCTTTGGTCGTATGTTTACAAGAGATTAAGCTCCGTCCGCAAGAAAGCTTTCAAATCAGGCGGTGTTGGGGATAAGGTGTGATCTTACACTCGAAGAGGGTATTCCTCCGCACTGAAAAACCATGATGCTTATCAGAGATGATATATTTGTGGAATCTGTGTCCATACAGTCTGACATCCAGCCAGTGGCTGTAAGGATTAAACTGCCATCCATCCGACTTACCATTTGCAACATTTATTTTCTGCCTACATCCGATGACTTCTCGCTCACTGATTTAGAATATCTAGTTTCCCAGTTACCAACGCCTTTTCTGTTGGTGGGAGACGTTAATGCCCATCACCCTCTTTGGGACTCACCTCGGACTTGTGCGAGAGGCAAATAATTGCCGACTTTTTGACAATTATAACTTAGCTGAACACCGGAGAGCGTACATTTCTTTCAGACTTCTTTAATACTTCTTCACACCTTGATATAGCAGTTTGTTCACTACATTTAGCAGTTTCCTTACAATGGAATGCCATCTCTGATGTGCACTCTAGTGATCACGTCCCATGTCTCGTTAGTCTCTTAACACCACGTATGCATTGCACACGCTTACTTATATGGCGCTTAGATCATGCCAACCGGAACCTTCACTCCGACTGTGTTTAATTACAATGAGCACGACTCTGCGAATGTTTTAGTCGAATATCTCACAGACGATTCTTTCTGCTGCTGAGCAAGCTATTCCTCGGTCGACTGCCAACCCCCGTCGATTTCCAGAACATTGGTGGACGGAAGAATGCCAAAATGCCATTCGCGCTCGCAGGCGTGCTCTTAAGATTTTCCAGCGTCGACCTACGCTGGATAACCTCATCGAATACAAGAAAATGCGTGCCAAATCTAAACATATTATAAAGGATAGCAAAAAGACATCATGGAGCAAGTTTGTAGCTTCATTTAATGAACATACACCTTCCTCTGTCTCTCTCCTAAGGTAAGGCTTTCCTACTCGCGTTTGGGTTGACGCCACTTTTCCAGAAAAGGAGGCCACTGTCATACCCATTTGGAGAGCTGGAAAGGACCGTCATCTTCCGCCCAGCTACCGTCCTATTTCCCTCACCAGTTGCGTTTGCAAGGTAATGGAACGTTTGTTCAATGGATGGCTGGTATGGTGGTTCGAAACTCACAATGTGTTGACCAACACCCAATGCGGTTTTGTGATATTTTTTGACCTTGAGAAGGCTTATGATACGTGTTGGTGAGCAGGGATACTACGTTCCTTACACACCCGGAACATAGGTGGACGCTTACCACTATTCATTCAGGTGTTTATGAAGGACCGCATTTCCCGAGTAAGGGTCGGCCTGGTTTTGTCGAATCTTTTCGTTCAGGAGAAAGGAGTACCTAAGGGGTCCGTCTAAGTGTTAAGCTGTTTGCTATAGCAATTAATTCTTTCTCGAAGTGTATTCCTTCAGGGGTATCGTCATGCTTATTCGTAGACGAGTTTGCCGTCTATTGTACTTCTCAGCGCACAACATTTTTGGAACGCAATGTTTAGATCATCTTCAAGAATGGAGTTCTAAAAACGCCTTTCATTTCTCAAGTGAGAAGTCAATCTGCATCAACTTCTGGCGCCGTAGGAGACGATTGGCACCTTCGCTCCGATTCGGTCCAGATTTATTACCAATCGCAGATTCGACGAGATTTCTGGGGTTGACCTTTGATAGGAAACTTAGTTGGCCACAGCATATAGCACAATTAAAAGCGATGTGACCGTCCTCTGAATATCTTGCGAGTATTAATTGGCAAATCTTGGGGAGCGGATCGGACAGCTTTGTTGCGACTGTATCGCGCAATGATCCGATCTAGACTATGAGTGTATCATTTATTCCTCAGCACGACCATCTGTGCCGAGGAGATTAGACACAGTTCATAATCGAGGCATTCGAGTGGCTATTGGTGCTTTTCCCTGTAGCCAAGTTTTAAGACTTTACGCCGAATCTGCCGAACCTCCTCTACGATATCGACGTGACGTCCTATTAGGAAAATTATGGCTGTCCATTTAAATGTGTGCCAAACCATCCAACGTTCGCTTCTTTTTTCACACCGCGCTAGACGCTATAGGAATAGTTCCATTAATCTAAGGCCTGCAGGTTTCCGTTTCTGAGAGCTTCTTAGAATGCACGACATTGAAATGGCTAGAATGTTTGCTTAGGGGGGTGTTCCCCCCCCCCTTGGTTGCGTGCGACATCTCACGTAGATCTTGGGATGACTGCATACTACAATGCCTACATTTAGTATCCGCACCTGTTTTTTACAATTTCTGTCCGGTTACAGTGACCAAATTTTTACCTACACCGATGGATCTAAGTGCATCAACGGTGTTGGATGTGCTTATGCTCATGAAACCGAACCCCATACATTCGGTTTTCATGATATCACATCCATTTATAGTTGAGGCAGTATTTTTAACACTTAAATAATATCAGACTAATTATATAATATAAAATATAACAACAGCCAGCCTTAAAGCAATATGTGTTTACTATAATATGTAAAAAGTGTATATTACAGTCATTGTATTGTGTTTATATTATTATGCACATGCATAATAATGTTATGTGAATGTATTATGTAATTTAACAATGTAGGAGCTGTGAGAATAGAAGCTGAAATTTGCTAACAGTGAGGTAACCTTGAGACCACAATAAATTAGAAAGTTTAATAATGCTATTAATAATTCTTGCAACAATGTAATATTTAAAACAGTTTATAAATAGCTAATCAACAACTAGAAAAAGCTTAAGTTAAATAAAAGTATTCTATTGGAATAGGATTAGCCAATCAGAGACTTGAAATAGAATAAATATACAGATTCAGGCGGCAGACGCTACAAGGCGTTCCCGAGCAGTTCGATTTTATACGTGTTCAATGTGAGACATAAAACTTCATTGCGGTCAGAATAATATAAAGTTTAGTGTTTAAAAAGTGAAAAATAAAATAATCTCACAGCTCTACAGAAGGATACATCACTGAAATGTTATTTAATCGTGTGAAGGATTAATAAACAAAGTACAATACAATTATAATTTGTGTAAGCCTTGTTCTTTAGCCATACTACCCCTGCTAAGAGATACGTGTTTCTGCAAATTACTACTGACGCAGCCGAGGCATACATATATAATATTCAAATAAACATTAAAATAAAAAAATTGATTCGTGAACGTGGGGCGAAGGCCACCGGAAACTTTGTATCGTACGTGGGACTACAACACTCTCAAGTTTTGCGCCCAAAGCGTGGTGCTAATAACGTAAAGATATTCTACCGCATAGCTCTGCACTATGCCATATACCGAGCCAATTTGTATGTGCGTCGTCGAAAATTTGCACAGCCTGCTGTTACAATGTCTCGGGTAACGTCGGAAGACTTTAGGCTCTTGGGGAGAGCGGTCCTGGCGCGAGGAGTGGTTAGCTCTCCGCGGAGATAACCTTAGAGTAGGGAATGACATTCCGATAAACTAGGCAACTTCCTCTCGCGTATCTCGTCGTGAGGTGATGTTGGCTCGGTGCGTATTGGCCACTGCAATTTTATGCACTGTTATCTTTTCAAGAGTGACCCTGCTCCTATTTTTCCGCTTTGTAGCGAAGGTATGTCGGTCCGTCACGTGTTGCTAGAGTGTATTGCTCTAGCACATCTTCGGGACACTCTGCAACTGCTGGCCAGCCTTGCAGAGGTCTTAGCGGATGATAAGCAAGCGGTTAATAGATTTATAATTTTGTATCGAAGGTAAATTTCCAAATGCAGATTTAGTCATGTTGATATCAGGTGTTTCATAGAACTATCACATTGTTTTCAATAGGACACTAGATGCCTTCCCACTGGGCTCTTAAACATTAAAACTGACTGCCTTGTAGTGGTGGTGGTAGTAGTAGCTCAACCGTTAACTTCTTATGCCTGGTTTATATCACATTTTAGTTCACAGAATTTGCAAACGCACTTATCTGTCTCTGCATGAAAATTGTTTTTGTAGCACACTTTATGGTGGAAACCATGGATGGCCAGCCTTGTTACAACATTCCCCTTTTTTTGATTTGGACCTGTCCAACACCTGTCATGGCGACAGTATAAAAAAATAATAGTATCATAAAAAATGCTTATTTCTTTTTAATTTGTCTTTAACCTATAAATATAAACCTTGTATTAAGTATTAAAAGAACTACCTACTTTAATATTGCAATATTTTGTTTACTTTCTTTAGGAGCATTTGGCTATTTTGAAGTCACTCATGACATCACAAAATACTGTAGGGCCAGAGTTTTTGAAAAGATAGGAAAGAAGACACCAATAGCAGTGCGCTTTTCTTTTGTTACTGGAGAGCATGGAACTGCAGATACAATCAGGTAAAAAAGCCATATATTTCTATCAATTATGAAGGATTATTCATTTTTACCAATTTTTTAAAATAATAGATTTAAATGCGGTATACTAAAAGTTTGTTCAAATTGAGTTATTATAAAATAATGCATACTTAACAGCAGACACGTATTTAGGTTACAGTTCATTAATTCTGGTTGGTTTTACATTAGTATGAGATTTTTATTACTTTCTCTGCTACATACTTACATTAAGTAGAGGAAGTATTGTATTCCACCAAAAATTTGATGTCAAGATTTCACCAGAAATTCATGTTTTGAAGCTGCCCTGAATCCAGAAAAAGCATTTTTAGAAAATGTGCATGCATGTGTGTGTGTGTGTGTGTGTGTGTGTGTGTGTGTGTGAGAGAGAGAGAGAGAGAGAGAGAAAGAGAGAGAGAGAGAGAGAGAGAGAGAGAGAGAGAGAGAGAGAGAACAACATAACTCGAAAATGAAAAGACACAAAGATTTTCAAGAAAATCCCCCTACCCCAAACTATCCTTTAGGTGAGATATTTTTTGTTATTTTTTATTTTCTCAAAAATGGTTCTAATGGTCTTGATCAGAACACCACACATTTAAGTTATTTTCATGGCAAATAAAATGTATATCCTAAATTTTCTGGAATAGTATCTGAAGTGCTCTTTATTCTGAATCACATTTTTATAATTGGTAAACTGTATAAAATAGACAAAATCTTACTATACAAAAAATTTAGATCTTGTCAGAGCATACAATTTATGCCAAATAAAAAGTGTTGTAGCATTAACCATTTCCGAGATATTCTTCGTTATTAGTTTGAATTTTCTGATACTTTATACTTTTCTCAGCTGCATACTGCTATTCCCTTCCCTTTCTTCTTCATGCAAAGAGCACAATTTCAAAGCCATTACAAAGCGACCAGCTTTGAAGAGACTTGACTATTGCTTTAGCTTATTTTATTCCTCTTATGCCTATAATATGAGTAATAAGTAAGTAAGTTTATCTGCATTAACAGTAACTAGATAGAAGAATAAGCTTTTGTAGGAATTATTTGTAGAAGAGTAAGCAGAGAAAGGCATGTGAATACAACACATCAGATTTTTTATGCTTATAATTAGTAGGTATATGTGGCTTAAAATCTCTCTAATATTGTATTTAAAAATTTAGGCTAATTCACATGACTTTTCGGCCCTTCTTCCACAGACTATCTTAAAACACAAAGTATTTTTATAAAAATCATTAAGAGCTATTTTTAAGAAAATCAAAAGTAACAAAACATATTTTCCATATAAAGGGCTGTTAGGAGTAGGGACATTATCTTGATGATCTTCCTGTCACATCCTTGGAAGATGCTGAAATTGAATACAAAGTTTGATATTTGTTCAACTTTTTGTTTTTGAGTTATACTGTTCACAGACACAGAGAGGCAGTCACATAGATGGACCTTTTTCTAACTTTTTCTTTTTTAATTCAGTGAACCTCAAAATGCATATTTCCAGTGAAATCTTGGAATAAAATCTATAGGTAAGTAGTAGAGAAAGTAAATGCACAAAATGTGAACATTTAACTGAATAAATCCCTAAGCAGTTAAATTATATATGAACACTGTGGAAGGTGTATATAGTTTTTTTTTTTTTTTGATTTGATTCTTTGTGTAGAGATGAATGAGGAATAGCAGATTTTAGTCTTTGCACTCCTATTTCAGCAGAAAACACTTAAGTTCTACACATTTTTATAGCACACTAATTAAAATACTAAGTGATTAAAGCTAGTCGTATTGAAGTACCTATATGACAGAACAGAAGCTGATCTACATCTTTTGTTATTTTGGCCTTCTTCCTTATATCAGTCATTCTCAATATTGTTTGAAATAGCTTAAGAAAAATCTGATGTGTTACACTCACATGACTTTCTCTACTCTTGTACAAACTATTTTTACAAACGTTTATTCTCCATATGCTTCATGTTAATCAAGATATCGAGATGTTAATCTTATTGCTAGTTTTCTTGTAGACGCAAGGGGAATTGGTAGGCTTTAAGCGATATTCAAATATTTTAAGAGCTGGTTGCTATGTGGAGTATTCCATTTTCTTTGCATTACCAGGACAAAAAAAAATTAATATTTGAGAAAAAGTATAAGTATTGGAAAATTTATGGGAATAACAAGCAATATTTCGAAAATGGTTCACTCAACAAAAAACATATATATGACATAAATTATGTATTTTAATGCGATCTACATTTTTTGTGTAGTAAAATTTTGTCTATCTCTTATGGTTTACCAGTTATGCAAAAGTCGTTCACAATGAAGAATACTTTTGGAGACATTCCTAGAAAATTCAAGATATACATTTCATTTGTCATGAAAATATCTTAAATATGTGATATGCTAATCAAAATTGTTACAGCCATTTTTGAGAAAATTAAAATTTTCCAAAAATGTTCCATGTAAAGGGTAATCTGGGGTGAGGGGATTTTCTTGAAAACCTTCGTGTCACATCTCTGAAAGATACTGAACCTAAATACCAAGTTTGGTGTTTATCTGACTGTTCGTTTCCGAGTTATGCTGTTCACAGACACACACACACACACACACACACACACACACACACACACACACACACACACACACACACACACGGACATGTTTCCAAAAATGCTTTATATGCATTCAGTGCACCTCAAAACATGTATTTCCTGTGAAATCTCGGTATCGAATTTTTGGGTGGAATGCAATACTTCTTTCCCTACTTACTACACGTAGTAGAGAAAATAATACCGCAAAAATATCTTTCAATGATGTGCAAATTATTTTAAAATTAAGATTGTTAAAAATTTATCTGTGTACATTGCAGAGATCCAAGAGGTTTTGCAGTTAAATTCTACACAGAAGATGGCATTTGGGATCTGGTAGGAAACAACACACCAATCTTCTTCATCAGAGATCCAAGTCTATTCCCCCTTTTTATACATTCACAAAAAAGGAATCCTCAGACTAACCTCAGGGTAAGAGCATTCAAAGCCCACTTTACACAAACTTTTGTCTCTTTCCTCTTCTTTAATATTTCAATAGTCATTAAATTGACACAGACAATACATTGTTAAATTAAATTAAATTGAGTTTTATTTATGGACACTCTTTAACTACTATGGTCCTTAGCAGCCCATTCTATATTGGGCGTAAAACACCAGTAATTTTGCCTCTTTATCAGGCTTGAGGTTCTTTTACGTGCCATAAATCTATGACACGTGACAATATATTGAAAATAAATCATAAAAGAAGTGCTGTTTGTTCATAGCTTCACAGTTATACAGGAAGAGACTCGGTTTGAACAGGTATGTTTTATTCAAAATGTATACATTCCCTTATGTACCTTACAATACTGAAGAAGATTACAAAGCCATTCGACCATGTAAGGCCTCGTTTATCTGCAAAAGCATACTAAACTTTCCAACAATGTCTGGGCAACCACAGGTTTGTCTCCTGAAAGTTGAAGAAAATTATTCCTTCAAATACATATGTAAAAGACAACATAAGTAGCAAGATATCAAAAAGAAATATTTCTCTCCAGCATTTTCTCTGATAATCTTGCAGCAACCAAAAGAATATTCTACTCTGTGATTCACGGAGTGCTCACAAGGATATTAAATTGATATATGAAATAGTTAATGACAAGGATTTTGAATATATAATCATATCACCAAAAACAATTGAATATCCCCATTGCGCAAACCCTGGATGTTTATTTCATAAGATATATGAAAGGAAAATGATGGATTATGTTCAAACTCCAGTCAGAAATCTAGAATCCAAACTTGGAAATTACATTTTTATCGTCAAAATGAATTCTGTAATCCACAATCAGCAGTCCAATGTTGCAGTTGTCTGTTCTCATACATGTATCCAATTGGAATGTTCTTCTGAAGGTTGCTGTAAAGTTTCTTTTGCAACATGTCCTTTTTTCATTGCTTTGTGGAAGTCATCCATTTACATATGCAAAGACAGAACAGTGGCCCGTATCTGTCAATTTGTTACAATGGAAATGGCTCTGCATCTTCTTCTGTGTTCTAAGGTAAGTCTATGTACAAATTTTGAATAAAACATTCCTGTTCAAACCCAGGCCTTTCCCTTGTTAATGTTGTGATTTAAATTAAGTAAAAAACATGGCTGCTTATTTACAAGTAATGATATTCTAAAGTCACCACTAGTTTTAAAATGAAACACTTATTATACCTTTTTTCATCATTGATTATTTCCACACTCTTCTCAGCATATGGTTTTTAAATCTAAATCTCCACAATATAATTCCTGGCTGCAGGGGAACGGGATCAATTCACATCATTGCATAGTGTCATCATTGCTATAAGTTCATGTGAATGCATGTTATTCATATTTATCCTTACAAAGATATTAGAATCACCAGAGGACAAATTGTAAATGATTACAAGAAAAGTAGAAAGTTACAAATAAATGCACATACAGTATATCACAGAACAGCTCTATGAATAAAGAAACAAACAAAGCTATAACACATAAGCAAAATATTTATAGGATGAAATATTGTAATGGAGTGGAAACAGACAAGAAAATAAAATAAAACTAGCTCTCAAGAAATTCTACTAAGCAATAAAAACTCTGAATACCTCCCCCCCCTTTCTTTTTTGCAAACAATGATACTCAAAGTCACATGTCATGTGTGATTCAGGTGATTATCCAACGATAAACCTGAAGTGGCCATAGAAGTGGATTACAGATGCAAGTCAGAGACGTGTTTTCTTTTTAGTGTTCTGTGTGGTGGATCAGGGCGTTAATGATCAGGAATTTAGCAGATCAGAGATATTTATTATGAGTGAAAGTTTTGTATAGTCTTCTATAGCTGATGCATAGTATTGTAGCTACCTTCAGAAAACATATATTATCGTGCAGTATTTTATTCCACACGTACCATGATGATGCTGTTATCAGTCAGAGATATCTGTTTTGAATGGTCTGGATTCTTTTCATCTGAGTGGAAGATGCAGATTCACATATAGAGCAATGATATTGTCAAATGGATTGTAATAGTAACAGATATCTGAGACGTTGTATTTTAATACAAGGGGTGACTTGGAGTAAAGAATATGTTTCAGCTGACAACATGTAAGTATAGAAGGTATGTGGAAATTCCAATTTATATTTCATAGTTACAAATTATAATCTGGGCATTCCCTTGAAGATTATTGGTTGTAAATTGAAGTTAAGCCTGTAGATAAATGGAACAATTTTAGATTTAGAAATATTCATTATAATTCTCCATTTTTTGAGTTTTGTTGCAAAATTGTTGAAGTCAAGTTGTATCAGTCTCAATTTTACCTTCAGACAACATGGCTGTATTATCAGCGAATTTTGCTATGTGAGATGTGGTTGTTCAACAAAGTATGCGGTGTAGAGAATATATAATAATGGACCCATTACACTGCCTTATGGGATGACAGAGAACATTGCATGTGACTTGGAATATGATGAATTACATTTGACAGAAAAGGTGCAGTTGCACAGATATAATTCTATTAACTGAAAGTGTTTGTCAGAGATGTAATTTGTCTTTTTATAAAATAGACCACTATGCCATACATTGTCAAATGCTTTCTCTGTATTTAGAAGTATTCGCAGACTCACTGATTTCTCTTTGTATGTACTAATAATAACATCAGCAACTCTGTGTGGCTGCTGAGGACATGACTGATGCAAGTGAAACCTGAACTGCATTTGAGGTATTGCTGTTTTAACTTGTTTTAAGACCTGCTGCAGCAGTAGGCATTCAAATAATTTGGAAAAAAAAAGGACAGTAGGCTGATTGGTCTGCAATTCTTGGGGTCAGATTTGTTTTTATTAGGTTCAGGAATCATAGTTATTACAGCATGCTTCCATTTATAGGGAAAGTAGCTCAGTGAATTCTATTAAATATATATTTGTACCAATAACACAACTGTTCTTTTAGGTAATTTGCAAGGAGATATTGGATGATAAGTTTTGGCCTCATGACTTATTATTAGGTGACAGTTGAATGGCATTCTTTACTTGAGCTGATGTGAAAAAATAGTTGAATGATGCTAATTGTAGTGGTTGAAGTTCAGTCTCATTTATGTGATGATTGAACTCTTGGTTCCAAGGGATTTAGCTGAAATTGAGAGTATAGATTCTGTGCAAAAACATTTCCTTTTCTGACAGAAGTAGAGTACCATAATGTTGTTAACTTCAACAGTGGTAGTCTTTGTTACTGTTGTTTTCACTGTCTAGTTTTCCTCCATAGGGAAAAGTCTTGTATATTTAAAGCACTGAATTGGTTTTCAAGAGCTGTAAGATGTATTTTTAATGAAATTTTAAGTTTTCTGGTAACTCTGTTTTAGTTCATTTTGTGTTGGGGACAGTAAATTCTTTCCCAGAATGTTTGCAATGATTTTGGTATGATAAAGTTTTTGTATGTTTGAATTCATAATTCTTTACTTCTTTGAGTGGTTAGAGCTGCTAGCTAGGTGTGCTCCATATTGAATGTTTTGAGTCAATATCTCTTTGTGTCTTTAGAGACACTTTGGTTTCTATTAAAGAGTCTATGGTAGAAGTGAACAGATTCCAGTTAAAAGTAAGTTTTATTAAAGAATGGGTCGAGATATGATGTAATGTCTGGAAATGCTGAAGTAGACTGGTTTGTGATCAGAACTTAATTTGTGGAATATAGATGGTGTATTGCAATACTATGATACATTTCTGCCAATGTAGAAGTCAACATTTGGGATACCGCATCAGCTGTGTGATATGTTGCCTCAATGGGAGCATTATTTCTGTCTGTAGTTCATATGTTACATTGTGAAGTGTCTTAGCCCTTGGATTGGCTGTGCCTTTATTTATTAATGATATAGACAGAATTCTTCAAAGGCATTATAGGTCTATTGCTCCTACTGTATGAGTTCTATTGAATTACTTACTGAGGAAACATTAAAAGAGAATTAATTATATATTGTTATTTTCCTTCCAGGATTACAACATGTTTTGGGACTTCATCACAAGGAGACCTGAGACAATACACCAGGTGATGATACTATTCAGTGACAGAGGAATACCTGATGGATATCGCTTTATGCATGGCTATGGTTCACATACATTCAAAGTAGTGAACAAGGACTCTGTACCCTACTATGTCAAGTTTCATTATAGGGTAAGTGACCAAAACAAGGCATTATGGTGTTGGTTTAGATTTGGGTGAAACTGCAAGCAAATATGTGATTGTTGCATTTACCTGACTTTCTCTACCCACTCCTCTAAAACTATTCCTTCAAAGTCTTATTCTTCTGTCTACTTCTTTATAATCGAGATATAAACTTTATTACACATTTCATTGTGCATAGAAGAATACAGTAAGCAAAGGGATAGTCAGATTTTTAAAAAGCAGATCACTATGTGATTGCTTTGATAGTCCATGCTGCTTACATGACCACAAGACAAAATGAATAGCTGCTCACCATTTGGAGAAAAAAAAAGTTATGTGTTACATTCACATGACTTTCTCTACTCACTCCTCTACAAATTATCTTTTTAAAAATTTATTATTCTAACCACTGTTAATTGATAAACTTTTAAGTCACATCTACACATTTCATTGTAGGTATAAAAAGGATACAATAGGTAAAGCAATAGTTGGATTTTTAAAAAGTATGGTGCTATGTAATGGCTTTGAAATTCCATGCTCATTGCATGACCAACCAAAAGAAAGAAAGAAAGAAAGAAAGAGAAAAAGAAAGGACAGAAGGACAGACGGAGGGAGGAAGGGAGAAAGAGGGAGGGAAGGAAGGAAGGGGGAGGGAGGGAGAAAGAGAGAGAGAAAGAGGGAGGGAAGGAAGGGGAAGGAAGGAAGGGGAAGGAAGGAAGGGGGGAGGGTGGGCGGGAGGGAGAGAAAGAGAGAGAGAAAGAAAGAGAGAGAGAAAGAAAGAAAGAAAGAGAAAAAGAAAGGACAGAAGGACGGACGGAGGGAGGAAGGGAGAAAGAGGGAGGGAAGGAAGGGGGAGGGAGGGAGAAAGAGAGAGAGAAAGAGGGAGGGAAGGAAGGGGAAGGAAGGAAGGGGGGAGGGTGGGCGGGAGGGAGAGAAAGAGAGAGAGAAAGAAAGAAAGAAAGAAAGAAAGAAAGGAAGGAAGAAAGGAAGAAAGAGACAGATGACGACTTACCAGTTGAGAAAAGTATGAGTATTTGAAAATCCAAACTAATAACAAGGAATATCTAAGAAATGGTTAACTGCATAAAAAATTATATTTGATATAAACTGTGTGTTTTAACAAGATCTACATGTTTTTGTGTAGTAGAATTTTGTACATCTCTTACGGTTTATCAGTTATACAAAAGTCATTCAGAATAAAGAGAACTTCATAGCTATTCCCAGAAAATTCTGTTATACATTTGATTTGTCATGCTAATATCTTTAATGTGTGGTATTTTAATCAAAGCCATTAGGACCACTGTAGAGAAAATAAAATATCAAAAATTATTCCATTAAAAAATAGTTTGGGGTGGAGGGATTTTCTTGAGAATCTTCATGCTACATCTTTAGAAGATGCTGGGGAAAACAAAAACCCCCCCCCACACACACACACGCACGCACGCACGCATGCAGACACACACACACACAGAGATATATATATTCACGTGTGTATTTCTGGAGAAACCTTGGTTTTACATTTTGGGATGGATTGCAATATTACCTCTACTTGTTATAGTTAAGTAGAGAAAATCAAAATATAACTGAAAATGTTAATACAGTCATTGGCAAGACTCTGTAATGCATATCTCTTGAAAAGTGACAGTCTATGGATTCTGCCAATTTGGTGTAGAAGGGTTAAGTTAGAAGAAACAAAGGGATTCATGATCACCAGAAATATTTCTTAGGAATAATCAATACTGAAAGTCTACAAAAATCCAAAGCCTATAAGGAATTTGAAGTATGTACCTTTGACTCACCATACTATTCTTTCCACATACCAACCAAGAAAAGGGCTATTCTGATCTGATTTCTATATTAACCAGTAAGTGCTAGAATTTACAGTCTGTATCATATTTGAGGAAATCAAGGATCAAATAAACATATATCAATAAACATTCTCCTTTAATCTTCCCTGAAAAATGAGGCCTAATGGTCCAGGTAACCAATTTATGCCATTGCATTCCACATGTCAGTTTCATCCTTTTCAACACTGTTACTGTAAGCTACTACTGAGAGAATGCGACAATCATCAGTATTAATGTTTATTTTCCTAACATTCACATGAATTTCTCTACCTACTAATATTTTATATAGCTTCTATAAACTATTCTTATATCTCTATCTGTTAAATAAGATAACGCTTGGAGAAATAGTTTCTTTACACATTTTGTTGTAGATATAAGGGGGAAAGAGGAAACCAAATCGATAGTCAGATGTTTAAAAGCTGCTAGCCTTGAAATTTCATGTTCTCTATATGACATCATGAGAAACACCTGAATAGCAGCAGCACTTTAAACAAATAACAAAATAGCTATTGAAAAATTCAAATAAATGATAATGGGTACCTATCTTGAAAATTGATGATGCCATAATTATTTTAAGTAAATTGTATGCTTTAAGCAGATCTAAAGTTTGCTTTTTTCTGTCTCTTAATGTTTACCAGTCATACAAAATTATACAAAATCCTTCCAAATGAAGACTTTAAATGCTATTCCCATAAAATTTGAGGCATACATTTTATTTATCATGTAAATATCTTAAATATATATGGTATTTTATTCAAAATCATTAAGATCCATTTCCAAAACATTTTCCATGTAAAGGGTAGTTTGTGCTAGGGGATATTTTCTTGAAAGTCTTTGTGTTGCATGTTTGAAATGCACTGAACCAAAATACCCATAGTCAACTCACCTTGTGTAAAAACAGGTAACTAAAAAAATTAAGAATACAGACATACTAGAAACGTCTTACATTATGCTACTTTATGCTTACAAAAATGCTACTTAGGTGCGTAACTGATGAACATGACCTTAAAATACAAGGAAACAGAAATAGATATGAGATGTCAAAGTCAATATCAAATATCAAGAGACGTAAAGTTTAAAAGAAAGAAAAAATAAATTATTGACTTCTGCAAAAATAAAGTTTGCTTTATTTTACTGTTTGGTGATGCAGTAATTTGTATCACAAATTATGTAAATGTCAAGAGTGATTATAGTGTGAATATGCATTATTGTGTGACATTTATTTGAGATGTTTGTTGATTGTAATCATTGTTGAGAAGTGGGTTTATACGGCCTTACTGAAACTGACAATAATAGCGTGCAATAATGTAGCGAGGGGGTGAGCTGTTTATCATTATTAGAGACGAGCAAATGACGTAATATTGGCGCGTTTTTCTTAGGAATTTGCTGGAACATTTTCCCTAGAGCATATGTTTTCGTAATTTTCATTGGATATAAAAATAGACGCTAATGTTGGCGCGTTTTATTAACCAATAGCAGCTCGGTTATAATCTTTAGGCATATCGGGGTGTGGGAGTATAAAAAGAGCTAAGTCAGAGGTAGATCCCTCCCAGTCCATTGGAAACATTTGTGCATTACACGTCGCTGAGTTCAACGAAAGCAGTCATGGTGAATACCGAGCATAGTTTATCGATTTGCAGGTTACGCGTAGCAAAGTTATAAAAAAATCTCAAGTGTCGTAAAGTTAATTACACAAAAAGTTGAAGTACGCGAATTAATAAGGGGCAGTAAAGAAGTTATTATAACAGTTTCAGTTTGGCGTGTGTCAAGATTAATACGTGAAAGTGCATAATGTGTTACGACAATAAAAGTATAAAACGAATTCTTTTATCAGTGTTATCTTTGGATAAAAACTCCTTTTCGTTTACACACCTTGATTAAGAGATTTGCTTGACCGAGAGATCATAGCTAGCCGGAGGACAGTTAACAAAAAAATTAAATACAATAATAGGCGCTCAGTAAAAGATAACACGAAGTGACCGCGACAAATTGTCTTTTATACGTGCGGCAAATAAACCGTAGCATTCTTTAAAAACAAACACTAATACCGCCACAAATTGGTTACCACAAGGTGGAGCTTTCAAACTTAACAAAGAAAACCGCCGTATGTTTGGCTCCCAAACGTGGGGCAAAACACAAGTAAACACAAATACATTAATAACCGCCGCATTGTTAAAGTAAATTATGTCCTTTAAAGAAAAAAGAGAATTAAAGAAAGAAGCAACATCAACAAGAGGAAAAGTACACCAATTTGGAAAATCCAGGTATTCAGTCTCTCTGTTTATATATTTTTAATGTGTTTTTACAGACAGATCAGGGGATAAGGAACCTTTCTCCTGAAAAAGCAGCTAATCTTTCTGCAGTAGACCCAGACTATGCCACTAGGGATTTGTTTGATGCCATTGCAAAAAAGGACTATCCTTCCTGGACTTTCTACATCCAAGTTATGAATTATGAGGAAGCTGAAAAATACCGCTGGAATCCATTTGATGTCACAAAGGTAAATAAAATACACATTTTTGCATAGTCTCATTTGAGAGGGAAGCTGTCTGAACTTAGTGAATTTTATTTTAAAAAATCTTATATGTGTTGCATTCACATGACTTTCCCTACTCACTCTTCTATAAACTTTTCTTACAAAATATTCTTTTTATGTCTACTTCTTGTTAATTGAGATAAACTTTCATTGCACATTTACACATTCATTTTAGTATAAGGAGGATACAGTAGGGAATGTGATAGTCAGATTTTGAAAGAGCAGGTCTCTATGTGATGACTGAAATGTCATGCTCTTTGCATAACCACAAGAAAAAATGAATAGCAACTTACCACTTAAAAAAAGTGTAAGTACTTGAAAATTCAAACAATGACTTGCAAAAGCTTAACACCACAAAAAAATTTAACATAAATTGTGTGCTTTAATAACATCTACATAACATTTTGTTCACATTTCATTTACTAGTGAGTAATCCAAACTCCTCAGATTTATTTCTTTGGCAATTCGGAATATGTATGTATGTAGAGAGTTGGAAATGCTTAAGCAGTACTTTCCTGATCCTGGAATTCTCGTTATCTGAGAATTGTACCAACTGTGTATTAAATTTTTGAGGACTTTAAATGATACTTTTCTTTAAAATAATTTTATTGTAAGTCCCATTAAGAATAATCAATAGAAACGTTAACACCTTGTAATGCTTTGTTTTTGAGGCTCATTGCATCTTGAAATTCTAGGTTTCCAGTATTAAAATGAACTTCAAAAATGTAATTGTATGAAGGTCACTAGAAAAATATTGAGCGGAATGTTGGCCACCTCTAGGGAAAGCATTGCTGCTGGGTCAAAACTCATTGATGTTGCCAGGGTAGTAGGCAGAGCTCTGTTATGTCATTCATTTTCTTGCATTTTATGTTTTAAGTGTGGAAAATGTGCACATCCTTGCAAGTGAAATGGGAATTTATATTGAGCATCTTTATGCAATGATCTTGTATGATTTCAAATTAAATGAAATGCAGGGTCTTCTACATATGAGGGGGCTTTCGGGAAATTTTCTCCTCCACATGTTATTGTTCTGCTAGTTTGGAGAATTTAACAGGGAATGGCAATATCTTAAAAATGAAGAGAAGAGTGGTAGACCACAATAGAAGTGAGTGAGAAAAATATCATGTCTGTGGAAACAATGTTCAAGAAAGATCCAAGACTAACAAAGACATTAAGCTGGCATTAGCAATTAATTTGTTATGTGTTTTAACCATCCTTTATGGGCACCTTCATGTAAAAACAAATCTTCACTATGAGTGCCCTATAATTTGTTTGAAGCACAGAAGTTCTAAAGCATGCAATGGTGAAATGCTGCAAAGATTTAAGTGTGGAAAGTCTTACCGTGTTTCACATATTGTTAAGGGTAATGAAACATGGATATATCACTATTTTCAGAAACAAAATACCAGAACTCCATTTGGGTTTTCTCTGATCATCAATCATCTCCCAAAATCAAGAGCCCAAGGAGTGTGGGAAAGAAAATGGTTATTTCTTCACAAGCGGTCATGTTACAACCATTGTACTAAAAAATCAGAGAATTATTATTGCAAAATGGTACACAGAAGCTTGTCTTCCAAAAGTATTTTAGAAAATCCAAGAACAGTATCAAAAGACAGGACTAAGGGTCGTTTTTTTGCACCATGACAATGCATCAGCTCATACCACTAATGCAACAACAGAGTTTCTGCAAGGAACTGAGGCAAAGCTGTTGTTTCATCCGCCCTATAGTCCTAAACTGGCACCATGTGATTTATTCCTGTTCCCTACTGTGAAGAGCTGACTTTGAGGTCACCAATTTACTGGCCCTGAAGAAACAGTGGCAGCATACAAGAAGAAGTGCCAGAAACTGAGTGGCATGAATGCTTTCAGATGTGGTTCCAGAGGATGAATTCTGCATACAGTGCTAGGGAGAATACTTCAAGAAACTTGAATAAACAATGAGTATTCATTATTTGTTTTCTCAATGCTTAATCTAATGACCCCTGTAGTAGTAGTGGTAATAGTTTATTGATCCAGTTAATAATTTTAGTACACAGAAGTAGAATCACTGTTAGCCATGTATTGTTGAAGCACAATGCAATAATTATGTACAATAATATCAAAAGTAGATACTTGATACAATATATATAGGAATATAAATATATATAAATACAATATATATCTTTATAACAGAGCACATTATCTTTTTTGGTACAGGAAGGTATTAAGCTCACAAATATTCAGATTAGTTTTGTCTTGTATCATGTTGATACACTGCATCATTTTTTAAAAATCTGATGTGTTACACTCACATGACTTTCTCTACTCTTGTACAAACTATTTTTACAAACGCTTATTCTCCATCTACTTCATGTTAATCAAGATAAACATTTGCAGACTCTATCTTATTGCTAATTTTCTTGTAGATGTAAGGGGAATATATATTTACAAGGGCAATATAGAAATACAGTAGCCTTTAAGCACATACATATCTCTTAATAGCTGGTTGCTAGGTGCAGCACCATTCCCTTTGCCACAGATTAATACTCTTTGCATATCCAAGACAAAAAAATGAATAACGAATTCTCATTTCAGAAAATAAGTATTGAAAAATTTAAGGGAATAACAAGCAATATCTCGAAAATGGTTCACTCAACAAAAAGAAGTATATGAAATAAATTGTGTATTTTAACGTGATCTACAGTTTTTGTGTAGTAAAATTTTGCCTATCTCTTATGGTTTACCAGTTATGCAAAAGTCGTTCACAATGAAGAATACTTTTGGAGACATTCCCAGAAAGTTCAAGATATACATTTTATTTGTCATGAAAATATCTTAAATATATGATATTTTAATAAAAATCGTTAGAGCCATTTTTGAGAAAATTAAAATTTTCGAAAAATGTCCCATGTAAACGGTAATCTGGGGTGGGGGGGATTTTCTTGAAAACCTTCGTGTCACATCTCTGGAAGATACTGAACCTAAATACCAAGTTTGGTGTTTATCCAACTGCTCGTTTCTGAGTTATGTTGTTCACAGATACACAAACACACACACACACACACACACACACACACACACACACACATGTTTCCAAAAATGGTTCCTTAACAATTTTTGTTATTATACCATAATATTCTTAAGATATTTACATGAATAATAAAATGTATATCTTGAATTTTCTATCCTCGTCATTCTGAATGACTTTTGTAAAACTGTAAATTGTAAGAGATAGACAAAAGCTTGCTACACACAAAATATAACTCTCATTAAAACACACAATTTATGTCAAAGGATTTTGTGACATTAACCATTTCCAGGATATTCTTTATCATTGATTTGAATTGTCAAATACTTTATTTTTTTCTCAACTAAGTTACTATTTAGTTTCTTTCTTCATGGGCATGCAAAACGAGCTGAATTTCAAAGCCATCTTTTAAAATGTTTGTTCTCCTCTTGCCTACAACAAAATGTGTAGTGCAACTGTTTCTGCAAATATTAATCTCGATTAACATGAAGCAGATAAAAGAGTAACATATTTGCCACAACTTCCTCAAACTGAAACTCGTGAATCTTCCCCTCATCCAGCAAAGTATAATAGTTTTGCAATGACATGAAATTTAGAATGCATAAAATGTTCAGTGCAGTAGATGTACAAAAAGGATATGTAAAATAAATGGGAATTATGTATTATAAAAATTAATGAAAGACCTGGTAGTGCTGCTTCTTTCTGTCACATTTGCTGAAATTCCTCCTGGTACCACTGATAAAAACATTAAAGCAAAAAACTCCCTTCCTAGGCTGTATGCATATTTCTAGTCCACATTTTACACTTCATAACATGATCTATAAACAAACCTGTTACACAAAATTGGAAACATACCCGGCAGCAATAGAACGGGAATAAGATAAGACACAATCTACATGAGGGAGTTGACTTTACTATTCACTATCCATTACTGAATGTTTGCACCCATTTACTATGCATCAGTTAGTGTTGATTACTAGAGATTACTAGTGGTGGAATCAAATTTTAAATATACATACTATGCATTTTGTTGAAGCTTAATGAAAGGGGACCATAATGATGGATAGACATGCACATAAGATCTAGCACAGTGCATTCAGGTTGTAATCTTAAGTAATAATACAATAGAGCTCAATGCTTTGTCTTCTCCAAAGTGAAAATCTAACACTTTGAATCTGCCCACAAAGCCGTAAAAATGCCTCCTTTGCTGTAAAGTGTAAAATGACCTTCACTTCCGTACATTTTATGGGGAAACCATTAAAGTTGGCAAGTATGGAATAAGCTTATGTAAGAATATCTTGCAGAAGAATGGGTACAAAAATCCTTGTGAATGTAATAGATATGACCACATCACCACCAACACTGCCATTACCTAGTTTATCCTTTATGAATGGAGGCAAGAATTCCGGGATTATGCAGCAGGCCTTGGCTTGTCTTGGATTGCTGTGCTGAGAAAATTAAATTGAACTTTATTTGTGGACGCTCTTTAACTGCTATGGTTCTTAGCGTCCCATTCTAGATTGGGTAAGAAAAACTGGAAATTTTATTCAAAGCCTCTTTATCAGGCTTGAGGTACTTTTATGTGCCATAAATCTACAACACATGACCACTGGCTTTACTCCCATTCTGAAGGAAGCCATGCTAAGGATTTTTTACACCTGAAAAAAAATTCATCATCCTCTGCTGGGTTTGAACCCATGACATCAGGAACCAGAGGCTAGCTTAGTACTCTTAGACCATGGAGAACTGTTGTGCTGAGGAGTTTAGTCCTCATGTATATACTGTGGTTGTTTAGTCTTAGTAGTAGTAGTATTACACTGCTTCTATAGCACAAAAGGAGTTCTTTGAACACCTCAACAACTCCAGCAATAATTGTCAAAAGTGCAAGCCATGTATTTGCAAATTGTGCTCTGTGAATTTTAAATAATAAAGTGTTTTTGTCATTTATCCAAGTAATGTAATACATGTAATTCTATTATTGTAACTAATACTTGATGAAGCCTAATTCCGTAAAAGAATATTATGGTGAATAAAGATGCCTATGAATATGTCTAATATAAAGGCATTCAGAAGCATTGCAACACTCTTGGCCTTTGTTAATAGAGTATGCATCCTCTGAAATAAAATACGAGGGCTGATCAACAAAGACTGAGACTGATTTTTTTTCACAGATGTTTATTACTCCAATTCAATGTTTACATGATCTTTTTCAAAGTAGTCCCCTCCTACATCAATGCAATTTTTATAGCATCTCTGCCAGTCCTTGAACACGTGCTGCAGACCATTCTTTGTCAGGTCCTTGAGAATCGCCTCACTTTTCTTGAGCACTGCTTCAGAGTTCTCAAATCGAATACCCCTAAGCTTTGCCTTTAGTGATGGGAATAAAAAAAAGTCACAGGGTGCAAGATCGGGGCTATAACGTGGATGTGGTACACAGGTAATGTTGAATCGAGCCAGAAACTGCATGACTTGATTTGCGACGTGAGGCCGTGCATTGTCATGATGAAGTCGCCACCCAGTCCGAGAAAGCTCTGGTCGTTTCTTTGCAATGTGCTTCCTCAGTGTAGCCAATACTGACATGTAGTATGCTGCTGTAACAGTAGTGTGAGGGGGAACTACATGCTGGTAAATCATTCCATTACAGTCAAAAAATGTGATCACCATCACTTTCCCTGCAGATGGAACAACTTTTGCCTTTTTTGGTGTTGGAGAACCTGGCGATATCCACACTGTGCTGGCTTGTTTTCCTTCAGGATCATAATGATGCAGCCATGACTCTCACCGGTGATAATCAATTTAAAAAATACATCACCTCCATTGTCTGGTATGCGAAATGCACGTAAGGTCTACAAAATAGAGCATTACTACCAACCTACCAATACAAGAGTGCTGCCGCGTACCAACATTATACATAAAAACCCGTTCTTTTCAAATATTTATGTTACAGATACGAAACTATCACAGAAGCTACAGGAAAAAATCAGTCACAGTCTTTGTTGATCAGCCCTCGTAATTTCAAACACATGGTCTACAATAATATGATTCAGTTGTATTGCTTAAGATGAAGATTATGGAGGTTTCCATTATAAACAATTATATTCCAGCTTTTTAATTCTATTTCTCTGCTACCAAACTCCAAAGAATACTATTTTAAACTACTTTTAGTTATGAAAGTTGTTCTTTTTTGCACTCTATGCAAAATTGATTTTTTTCCACTCTGTTCAAAAAAAGAAATGTTTATTCTGCCAGTCTTTATTTATTTTCATATCAATGGTGGGACATTTTGGGAAGCAGCTCTTAATACAAAATAATTTAGTGCTGACCCCATAGCTTATCGATAGAGCACCTGCCTGCTGCGCAAGGAGTCCTGAGTTTCATTCTCGGCTGGGGGTGGAAATTTTCCTCTAGCAAAGATTATTCCCTATCCTCCCCAGAATATGGAAGTATGATTATATCTGTGTGTGCATGTGCATGC
This sequence comes from Deroplatys truncata, assembly GCA_030765065.1. NCBI lineage: Eukaryota > Metazoa > Arthropoda > Insecta > Mantodea > Mantidae > Deroplatys > Deroplatys truncata. The sequence continues at coordinate 215,652,771 of CM060976.1, forward strand.
GCATGCGCATGTTTGTGTGTGTGTGTGCATGTGCATGCGCATGTTTGTGTGTGTGTGCATGTGCATGCGCATGTTTGTGTGTGTGTGTGCATGCGCATGTTTGTGTGTGTGTGTGCATGTGCATGCGCATGTTTGTGTGTGTGTGTGCATGTGCATGCGCATGTTTGTGTGTGTGCATGTGCATGCGCATGTTTGTGTGTGTGTGCATGTGCATGCGCATGTTTGTGTGTGTGTGTGCGTGTGCTCGTGCGCATGTTTGTGTGTGTGTGTGTGTGCGTGTGCGCGTGCGCATGTTTGTGCGCGTGCGTGTGCGTGTGTGCGTGTGTGTGTGTGTGTGTGTGTGTTTGTTTGTGTTTTTAAATGTATAATACCCAATAACAGAATTTCAATGGTAACACCACTGCCTATAGCAATATGTTCCAAAGGTTCCTAATGTAACCATTGTAGTTAAAGGCAGGGTATAAATGGAACAATAAAAAGAATAAAAATTTAATAATAATAATAATAATAATAATAATAATAATAATAATAATAATAATAATAATAATAATAATAATAATAATAATAATAATAATAATTTACTGACTCCATTATGGTATCTGGTATGCTAAATGTCATTTCTTCATCACTTTCATTCATTTTCTGAACATCTTTCCATGAAGAAATTGATAGCAAAGAAACAAATGTATGTTTACTGACATGCCATAGAAATGTAGCTTATCATGAATACCTTAATGCTTTTGATAACTCTTAAATTCTTTGTAGCAGAAAAAATAAATATGCAACAGATACAAAAGATTTCTTTTTGCATTTGGCAAGATTTTAGTAAGTTTATCACTGCATGAGTAAAAAAAAAAAGAGATGTTCCCTAAATAACTATTTTGCTTTCGTAATCTGCATGTCCTTTTATTTTCAGGTTTGGCCACAGTATGATTTTCCACTCATTCCTGTTGGAAAGATAGTTCTGAACGAAAACCCAACTAATTATTTTGCTGATATAGAACAAATTGCTTTCAGCCCAGCAAACTTTGTTCCTGGTATTGAGGCTAGTCTTGATAAATTGCTACAGGTAAAATGTAAAATAATCTTTAAAATTGTTTATTACACTGAGATGGAGTAATTTGTGTAAATCAGAAACTTTTACCTGTAATGACTAATTACAGGGCCGACTATTCAGTTACCCAGATACGCACCGATACAGGCTTGGAGCCAATTACCTTCAGTTACCAGTGAACTCACCATATAAAAAAGGAGGTGTTACTAATTACAATAGAGATGGACAGCAGGTTTACCATAACCAAAATGGTGCCCCTAACTATTACCCCAATAGTTTCCATGGCCCTGAAGAAGTACCATCTGCAGCCATATCTGCATTTAATGTTACAGGAGAGGTCAAGAGGTAAAAAATAACTTATAGTCTTTTAATAATTTGAATTGTTTATTAGAAGTGTTTAATTCTCATTTGAAAATGTTGCCAATAATTTGTTATTCTCTAAATAGCCCAGATGGTAATAAATCAAAAGTTATGTAGATATGATCACGTTTTAAAGTATTTGGAAGTGATAGAATCAGTTTTTATTTTGCCTATTTTACCTACCTATTTGAATAGTTGGTAAATTAAATGTTGTGCTGGCATATTGCCATGATAGTTCAATCAGTAGGGCAACAGCTGAAGATCCATAGTTCAAATCCCAGCTATGACATGAAATTTTTCAGTCTGATTCTACCTTTCCAACTTTAGCCTACACGTTGCTGTGTGAACAATTAATTAACATTGATTGAACTAATAGTGGTTTACTATGAAGTGTCGTCCTCCGTGGACTAGTGGTACCGTGCTAGCCTCTAGTTCCCAAGGTCGAGGGTTCAAACCCGGTGGAGGGCGATGGATTTTTTTTGGGCGCAAAAATCCTTAGCATGGCTTCCTTCGGAAGGGAAGTAAAGCCGGTGGTCCCGTGTCGTAAATTTACGGCATGTAAAAGAACCTCAAGCCTGATAAAGAGGCCTCTGAGCAAAATTACCGGTCTTTCATGCCCAATATGGAATGGGACACTAAGAACCACAGCAGTTAAAGCGCGTCCATAAATAAAACTCAATTTAAATTTACTATGAAGTCCAGGACTTAAAGTACTTAAGAGATTGTAAGCCATCTTTGGAGTATGATGAGAAAATTTGAAAACGCATTGTGGTTTACCAAGAAAATTTGAGTCAGTTGGGGAATTTAATGTCACGTCTGCATGTTTCCTTGGTACAGCTCAGTTGATAGAGCAACAGTACAAAAACATGAAGATCCATGGTTCAAATCCTGGCTATGGCATTGGATTTTTCGGTCTGATTCTACCTTTGCAACTTCAACCTACACACAGCTTATGTGGAAGAACAATTAATTATAGGTGCCCATTTTTGCCTTTTCTAGATCAACTTAAACTTTTTCAATGTAATTTCCAATGTTCTATTAAATTCAGGAAACTCTGGATGATGCACACAACTTGAACATCCTTTACATTGAAATGTGACCATTTTTTGTATAGTAATGTTTCCTGTCTGCTAAGGGTTCAGCATTTCTCTGTGAAAGTGAGTTTCCAATGTCAAGAAGTATTGTAGAAAAAACATTTTGACAAATAGTGATGGTCATTTTCTGTCACTTGAAAGCAGACATAACATTATTTAGTTATGATGTCTAAATTCAGTCAACAATTTAAAAACAAATTTCACAGTTATGTTAGTGAATTTGATGCCCATGTATTTTCAACTGCTGGAACAGTTTTACTGTGTAAGATTTGTGAAAAGACAGTTAACCATAAAAAAAATCATTATATCAATCAACATGATCAACAAAGCAAAAATGTGCCCTCACTTCAAAGAGTGGTTACAAGAAAATAAGGCTATTTCCAACAGACATTTCTGCATCTAGCAGACAATTGCAGTTTTCATTAGATTTGTGCAAATCATTACTTGATGACATCAGAGAATAGCACAAGAACATTTATAGCAATATCTTGTGGTAATGTGCTACAATAAAAATGTATAATTTTTATGATTTTTAATCCAAATACTGGTTATTACATGTACACTATATTCTCGCTAATCTGGCAGTTCCTTGCACATATGGGTGCTGGATTAATGGAAGTGCCGGATTATTGAGAGTGTCAGAAATTTACATCAAACACTTAGGGACTGTACTTTATTAAATCCAAAGATACAATCATTTTCATAGAAAACTTAGTCCTCGAGTATGTACATATAAAGTAGTATCACTCACTATGAAACATATCCCAAATGTTTAGGTGCCGCAATGAAGCAGCTTCAGCACAAGCAGGTGGGAAATCTTCAAGTTCTCTCCTCCTATGTCCTCTTCTTCATCACTTACATCATCACCTTCCTGCACGCTTTTAATTAGTTCTTCATCTGTTAAAGTGTGATCTTCCTCACAGTTGGTTTGGTTTGGTTTTCCTCATCCAGCCACTTAGCAACATCTTCATCAATTTCTTCTCCTCCTGGAAGCTTGTAGAACATTTCATTGTAGAAAGTGTCAGCAATTGATGATTCAGAATTGACTGGCTCAACACTGTCGCTCAGTACTGGCTCCAACTCTGCATCAACACATGGCTACACTTTTCTCCAGCAGATATCTTCCTGGAGTACATTATCTGACAAACAGATACACGCAGTACCGATGTAATGCTTGTAAAGCAGTTGTGTGATGAAGCATGCCACCGTTGTGTATCATCAAATTAGGAGAGTTCCAGTAGCTGAGGTTGCTAAGGCATGGACTCGTAAACAGGAGGCCTGTGGTTCAAATCCTGCCAGGACCATCTTCCTCGACTGTGGTTTTCTCCAGATTTTTCTCAGTTCTCATAACTGACAAATACCAGGGAGTTACCCTAAAACTTAGGGCTGGAACATCTCCATCACCAATTATTTAATTTCATGCATCATCAATGTCCACCATTTGTGGTGCCATATGCAGTAAGAATGGATGTTAAGACACTAGTAAAACAAATACCAAATGGTGAATGAGATTTGTTGATGCTCGGCACTGAACCAAATGTGAGCCAAATTAGTGAAGTTTAGTGTTATGATTATGTCTTTTAAAATTTATAATGACTTTTTTAGATTTACCATGCCCATTCTTACATTTTTATTACCTTTTCTGACTGCCTGTTTTGATTGTTATAAATGTCTAAACTTCCGGGATCTAGTTAGTATAAAAATTTCTATAGAAGCCAGCTCTTATATGCAGCAATTACATGTGATTTTTGTAGGTATGATACAGGAGATGAAGATAATTTCAGTCAGCCTGCAATATTATGGAACAAGGTACTCAAGCCTGATGAAAGAGAGAGAATGGTGAAAAACATTGCTGACCATGTCAATAATGCCGCAGAAATCTTTAAGGTATTTTTCTTTACTATTTTCTCTATATCACAGAAAAGCTGTGAACCAACTTAAAATCCTAATACGGAGAGTTCTCAAAGTCTCAAGTAACTTAAGGAATGAAAATAAACTTTGTACTAATTATGCAAAGTAAAACAATGTATAATGATGACATTTATCTTTTTTTAAATAAATATAGTAGTTAAATGATTGATACAGTGATATATAAAATTATTGAGCTCAATAAGTATGTAAGTATTGCTCTGGCTTCTCAAAGGCACACAAAGTTTAATAACAAATTCAACTCAAACTTTTATTTCTTTTTCATTTTCTTCTTTAAAGTAGAACTCAATATTTTGTCTACTCTTTCTTATACAAATCAAAGAAATTCAATTAAATTCTGTTTATTTAATTCATAATAATATATACACATTCTAAGACATATCACTGAAGTAAAAGGAAGTAAAAGCAAAATGTTGTTATAGTATAAAAAAGCTTCTAAATCTTCAAAATTAGTTGTTATAGTATTCCATATGTTTTTCTTAAAAACTATGTTGTACAATTATTTAAATTCATATGTACTATGGTTAATGTACTAAGATAAATATTTACAATGAAATGAAATATATGTATATATTAAGTTTTTACAAGTATTACTTTTTAGGTATTTTACATGTTGAGTTTTATTTTGTATTTAAAACCCTGGTGCTTTATTTTAAAAATTCAAGATCCTTAATGTATTGGAAAGATAATTTAAAATAACATTTTTAACTACTTTGTGTATAACACGTTATCTCTCATCATATGTTTTGGTTAGCTGCTGAAACTTCATTCATCAGGTGTTAACAGGAAAGAGAAAATAAAAACAGGGCCATTGTGTTTGTACTATCTGTAAAACAAATCATGTGAATTACAATTTTATTCAGACCTGTTTTAATGGTGTACTTATTGTTTTCAGGTCCGAGCTGTTATGCGTTTTGCTCAAGTGAGTCCAGATATGGGAGTAATGCTTGTTAGAAAATTAGGAATGGATCCTGCTGTTTTAAATGACATTAAGACTGAGAAAAGCTGAATTAAAAAAAAAATGATAGACTGTATACAGTGAATATTGTTGCTCATCTAGCATAACAAACTATTCATGTTACTTATGAATGGGGAAAATGTATGCAATAATGTATGCAATTTTGTAATTTTAAGATGATCTGTAAATACACTGCAACAAACAACTGTAATTGTGAATGTTTTAAAGCTTAACTTATTCTGAACAAATTTCATTAATTTGCCATATTCTGTTTCCTATAAATGTATCAGCATCAGGGTGTTTCTTTCGCAAGTAGCAGTAGCAGTAGTAGTAGTAGTAGTAGTAGTAGTAGTAGTAGTAGTAGTAGTAGTAGTAGTAGTAGTAGTAGTAGTAGTAGTAGTAGTAGTAGTAGTAGTAGTAGTAGTAGTAGTAGCATTATTATTATTATTATTATTATTATTATTATTATTATTATTATTATTATTATTATTATTATTATTATTATTATTATTACTGCTATTATAAATATTACTCATTCATACCTCTCAATTAATACAACTAAAGTTAAACAGATAGTCAGCTTATGAAAATGATAGTTGATTGGTCAGCAACGAAGTGTTAACTAATTGAGTAGTAAGATTCTCCACTTTACATAGTTTCTCTCTCAAAGTCCCACTTCTCCTAAGTGTGAGCTGGCCATAAGTTGCTAGTAAAACCTTATTTTTTAAGTAAAAATAAAAATGTGCTCCCATGAGACAAAGAAAGCACTAGGGCAGCACTAAGATTGTACACCCCTGATCAACATGCGTTATTTAACAGGATATGCAATGTGAGCATTTGATATTTCTAGGGAATTTCAGTGATCAAGTAGGGTTGTGCATGCCTCCCCTTTCCCTCATTGCTGTGTGCTTCTACATCACCACATTCATCATAGCTCAGGCAACAATGTTTACATGCTTTCTCTTCATTTTCTTTCTTGCAAATATAAGAGAGATGGGGAAAAGTAAATGGTTATTTCCTCTTTTCTAGGAATGGCACACATTTGGGGTAAACTAAAATTTCTGAAAAAAAAATGATGTGATACATTTGCATGACTTTCTCTACCCTCTATCGTTTATTAGTGAGTATACAAACTATTACCAAGGCTTATTTTTCTATCTACTACATTTTATTCCAAATAAATATTTGCAGAAATAGCTACATTACACATTTCATTATAGATACAAAGGGAACAGCGATAGTCAAACATATTGCCACAATTGACAATATGTCTATTGTAACAATTTTTTTATACGGTTATGTAAGATACTTCATTCATCATTTAAATATATCAGATTTTAAGGAAATATCAAAATTTAAATTTATATGTACACATATACAGAATGTATCTAGTATAACACTGCACCGCACTTAAATTCTTCCAGACCAGAAATTGCATTTTTTACTAAGTACTTCTTTATTACCTTTATAGTGAGTTATGGTTAATTAATCACTTTGATTTCTTCGGATAACTTATTACAAGAGTTGTTTTCCCATGCTTTTAAAACAATGTTTATTTAGTGTATCCCTAAGAAGGATCTGAAATAATTGTCACTACTATATGCTAGCCTTAAAACTCCATACTGTTTCCGAGCAATTGCGGGAAACAACTCAATGTTGACGGTACTTAAGAGAATGACCAAGATATGAACAATCAAATCTTTAATAACAGATATCACAGAAATGGCTTATGCCACAAAACAACACTTATTTGAAATAAACTGTGTTTTATAGAGGTCTAAATTTTCTGTGTAGTATGCTTACCAGTTATACAAGATGGTACAAAATTCCTTCCAAAGATGTGGGTTTCATAGCCTATTCCCAGAAAATTCAAAATACACATTTTATTTGTCTTTCATGTATGGTATTTTAATAAAAAATCGTTAAGAGCCATTTTTTTGAAAATCCAACATTTCAAAAAATGTTTCATTAAAGCATAATTTGAGATGGGGAGATTTTCTTGAAAATCTTTGTGTTGGATCTTTGGAAGATACTGAACCTAAATATCAAGTTTCATATGTATCCAACTTTTTTGTTTTTGAGTTATGCTGTTCATAGACACACACATTTTTCTAAAAATGCTTTATTTGGATTCAGGGGGCCTCAAAGCATTTATTTACAGTGAAATCTGGATATCAAACTTTTGGATGAAATGTAATACTTTCTCTACCTACTAGGAATGTGGTAGGGAAAGTAATATAAATCATCACTCATACATTCTGATGTTGACATAATAAAATGATAAAAAAATCTTGTGTTGCAGTCACATAACTACCTCCAAACCTACTATCATTTGTTTTTTAAATAGCTTTCACAAACTATTTTTACAGAAGCTTATTTTTCCATCTGCATGTTAATCAAGATAAACCTTTACACAAATAGTTTCATTACACGTTTCACTATTATTACAAGAGGGATAGAGGAAATCAAATCAACAGTCAGATGTTTAAAAGCAGATGCTATATGCTGATCTTGAAATTCCATAGTCTTTGCATGACATTGTGAGAAACAACTGAATAGCAATAACACTTTAAAAACTGAACGTATTAAAAGTTAAAACCAACAGTAACAGATATCTCAAAATACCACAAAAAAGGTATTTTTAATCAATTGTATGTTTTAAAGAATCTACTTTTTGTGTAATATGTTTTATGTATATCCTAGTTTTGCCAATTATACAAAATTCCTTCCAAATGAATTGAGGCCATCATAGACTATTCCCAGAAAGTTCAAGATATACATTTTATTTGTTATGTAAATACCTTAAACATATGATATTATAATGAAAATTATTAAGAAAATGTTTTAGAACATTTTTTTAGAAAATCAAAATTATTCTTTTTGCTTTTTGTAGGTTTCTTCAAAATGTTGTTTGGTGTGGGGAGCATTCTCTTTAAAATCATTGTATCTTATCTTTGGAAGATACTGAAATTAAATACGTTTGGTGTTTATCATACATTTGATATAGGGTTATGCCGTTCACACATGCACACTGTCGCAGTTCTCATTGGCTAGTGTTATCTTGTTTGTTGGGCGCTTATTGTTTAATTATTTTTAAATTTGGGTTCTTTGTCCTCCAGCTAGCTATTATAACTAAGTCAAGCACGTGTCTCTAAGCAAGGTGTGTAAACAGAAAGGAGTTGTTACTAAAAGATAACACTGATAAAAAAAATTGAATGTAAACTTTTATTGCCGTCACACTTAATTAATAATTGACATATTTAATCTTTATACACGCCTGACTGAAACTGTGATATTTCCGAATGTAACTACAGTCGTTTTAATTGCCACACACCAATTACTTCGCGTACTTTACATTTTTGTAACTAACTGCGACGTGCACCTCATGAGACTGTGAGAGATTCTTCAGAACTGTGCGACACTTGCTTGTGGCTCGAGAATATATATACTCCTTCACCTCGAATTGCCTAAGCATTACAATATAGCTCCTATTGGTTACCAAATTGCGCCCCCCTTTAGCATCTGGTTTGGTCAGCCAATCACTGCTACCAACATATATACTCTAGGGAAGATATTCCCTCCATTTCTAAAAAAAGGCACGCTACCCTGACGTCATTTGTTTATCTCTTCTAAGTGATAAACAACTCACCCCTCGGTTTATTGTTACTCACTTCTATTGTCAGTTTCAGTTAGGCCGTGTAAACTTATTACCTAACAATACTTATGGCTAACAAACATCTAAAATCCTGTACATACAATAATATTAATTTACACTACAATCACTCTGGCATTCACAGCATGTTATGATATAAAATATTGTCTCAACACACACAAAGGACCTTTCTCTGAAACTGGATTTGGATTTTTTTGATTCAGGGTGCCTCAAAGATGTACGTCTGGTAAAATCTCAGTATTGAACTTTCGGGTCAAATAGAGTACTTACTCATACCTATCATAGGTAGGTGGCAAAGGAAGTAAAAAGATAAATCAGACTAAGATTGACTGTTAATAGAATGATTTTTGTGTTCTGTGTCATGTTAACAAGGGAGGTAGCCAAAGTTTGAATTTCCTAGAAAAAAAAGTCTCATGGAATAAGAAGATTATATTAAAACAAAATCTGATGTGTAACAGTCAATGACTTTTTCGATTACTGATTCTTTGTTCTATTTACAACATAACAAAAAATACAGGTGTAACCAAACAGTTTGAAGTACAAGCAGATGCTTGTACAAGCCCTAAACTTAACCCCCACAATGCATTTTCATTTTATAGTGAATTTTGGTTATGGTTTGTAAATAAAATCATGTATGCAGCTTTTGGAATGTGGGATTTTTTTTATACATAATACAAGGATTTTTAATAGCTTGTGTCCCTCATTCAAGATCCATTTAAAATATGATTTTGGATTATGTTGGCACATTGCATTAAGTGCCAGCTTTGGCAGTATCCTTAAATCTAGTATACTCACTGGAGTCAAAGACCTGAAAGCATCGATGTTTCTCTCATTGAATTCTGATTTTATTTCTCTGTTACCTCTGTTGCTGCGTCATACATTTTGTTTTCACACAAGTATGAGAACTCCTTATATTTATCTTGGGCCATGGTAAGGGAAGGTATTGTGAAATAAAATTAAGGATTCTCAGAAAAGTCCAATTTATTCTGAAAAACATATTACTGCACAAAAATAATTTCTGAACCACAATTATTAATTGTTTCCCGACTTAATTTTCAAGTCTTTGTAATTTATGATGCCCATCTGGAAAACTGCTTCCAAAGTTGCCTATCTGCGGTTTTGTGTGCAATGATGCCAATACGTTTCCTACTCTCCAGATAAAGCTCATATAGTAATTGTTGTTGCTATGGTTACAAGTCAATAATTATTATTATTGTATGATCCCTCTACATAGCTAAATTGAGTGATATAATTTTTTTCTTAATGGTGAGTTATTTCATAGCAGGCCATGCTATCTTCAAAATAATTAATATTTTTCCCTCTTTTCTCACTCTTCTGGATGTTTCAACTATCCAAAATATATACAAACATCACTTAGAACAAATAAAGAAATGTTACAATCTTAATAAATGACTAACTCATCTCAAGTTAACAAATATTTAAAATGTTTGATATTCTTAAACAAAGTCTCCATCTTGAATTCTAATCCTTTTTAATTTCCAAACAATATCTCCTTTATAAAATTCTTGTCCTTTTAATATCTGTCTCATACCCAAGGAATTTTCATCACTCGTTAAACTTGTCATGAAAATCTTTCCACTCATAAAAAACATTCCCATTTCACCCACAAGTTTCTTAACTATAAGTCTTCAACTTGTGAGAATGCCTTGTGACAAAGAATACACATGTATAGAATTTGTATATAGAAGTTAAAAACCGTGATGTATTTGAAATAGATTTCTTTTTTGAGTGGGAATTATAACACTAAAAACATCACTAAGTTGTAATCTAATATACATGTAATCTAAAGAAACAATTACAAACTAATTATAACAGCTATAATTATTATACACAGTAAAGAAAATCTTAATGTACTTATGTGGAGTGAACTTGAACAGCTTCATTCTTCTATTTTTTATGAAGGACATATATTATGAGCTTGTGCTCATGCATCAGCTGCATGTTGACTAGAGCAGCAATTTCCGAGTTGAGATTTATTTGTGGCCTAGGGTATCCTAGGGTGGCCTGTGTGGATAAACAGATGGAATTGACTGTTTTTGCCATACAAAATTAATTATCTGGTTTTCAAATTATTCAGTGCATATCTTCTCCCAAATGTCTAGTTCTTACAGTTTCTGGTTCTTAAGTATCAATAACTTGATTTCAGTTTTGAGTCCAAAAGTGTGATACAACTGTTCATTTTTCGATTTGCTTGTATTTAATGCAGCACCTATATTCTTTGAAATGTGTGCCTAAATATTTTTTAGTTTTTCTGGTGTATACCTTATCAAAATTTTCACAGTGAATTTGATAAATTCCTGACATTTTCTCTGGAGGTGTAACAATCAGTTTTGCTTGATTTTATTAAGTTCTTGACATCATGTTTGTTGTTTGGTGCCAGGGTGATGAAGTGACTTTCAAATATTTTTTTCAAATTTGTGAAAGGCTTCCAGGTGGTATGTGAATTTTCTGAAATTCATCTTTTCTGCTATGTTGGATAATTTTGTGATGTGTTTAGTAGATTTTTGTCTCCTAAATTTTTATATTTTCCTGCCTTCCATTTCTTGGCTAAACCCATTTTGTTCTGCAGCTTATATTATGTGTTTGTATTCCCTTATTATATTCTGCTTTGCTTAAGAGGATCTTCATGTCTTCATTGCTGCTTTTATGTGTGCCATGTTGCATGCCAATGTTGCATAAACACCAAACTTGGTATTTAAGTTCAGTAGATCCTTCAAAAGATGTGACAGGTAAATTTTCAAGTAAATCCTCCCACCCCAAACTACTCTTTCATGGAAAATCTTTCATTATTTTTTATTTTCTCAAAAATAGCTCCAGTTCATGGGTATTTGTTAGTGGTGCTTGACATTATGACCACTGTGGATTCTGGTATGAAGGAGGCTCATCCTTACAAAATGTGTTACTCCATGAAGTAACTAATGAAGAAGGTGTTTTCATCCAGGTCAAAAAGTGTGTGTCTATGCATCTAGCTGTGCTGGCAGGTTTCAGCAAAGTTGTTGAATCATTGTGTTGTAACTGCAACCTTTGATGTAATTGTTCATATGTTTGGACATTTTACATTAAGATTTCACTAGAAATATATTTTTGAAGCTCCCCTGAATCCAAAAAAGCATTTTTAGAAAAATATCCATGTGTGCGCATGTGAGCGTGTGCGCGCGAGAGAGAGAACAGCATAACTAAAACACAAAATGTTGTATAAACACCAAACTTGGTATTTAAGTTCAGTAGATACCTTCAAAAGATGTGACAGAAAGACTGTCAAGAAAATCCTCCCACCCCAAATTACCCTTTACATGGAAAGTCTTTCATTATTTTTTATTTTCTCAAAAATGCTCCAGTTGATGGGCATTTGTTAGTGGTACTTGACATTATGATCACTGTGGATTCTCGAATGAAGGAGGCTCATCCTTAAAACATGTGTTGTCCCATGAAGTATCTAATGAAGAAGGTGTTTTCATCCAGGTCGCAGAGAGTGTGTGTGTGTGTGTGTGTGTGTGTGTGTGTGTGTGTGTGTGTGTGTGTGTGTGTGTGTGTCCAGCTGTCATGGCAGATTTCAACAAAGTTGTTGAACTATTGTATTGATGTACTTAAGTGATGTCTGAATATCCTATAAAGTGGCTTCTACTGAGTGGAACTGGCAATGATGAGTAACTTCAGATGCAGTGTGATGGTTCTGGATGTGTGTTTCCTAGCAGTTTCCCCAGGACTGGTATTGGGCGAACAGGTTCAGAATCTCATTATGATCATGTTGGATATCTTGGGTTTTCAGTGGTGGTGCTGTTTCGTTTCCTATTTAGTTGGCTGATGATTAGTTGTGGTGGACACAGCTGAGAACTGGCAGGTGCAATGAGCTGTGCTAACTTAAAGTGAATTTTATTTATGGACGCTCTTTAACTACTACGGTTCTTAATGTGCCATTCTATATTGGGTGTGAAAGGCCGGAAATTGTGCTCAGAGGCCTCTTTATCAGGCTTGCGGTCTTTTATATGCCGTAAATCTATGACACAGGAATACCGGATTTACTTTCCTCCAGAAGGAAGCCATGCTAACGATTTTTACGCCCGAAAAAAATCCATCGCCCTACGCCAGGTTTGAACTAATGGGAACTAATGGTACCCTTAGACAATGATGGGCTGCATTGGCTGCCTGCTTCGCGGACAGAGAAGACACTGGGCATGACACGTGATGTGTGATGTACCACCAGCAGCGGCGCCGTTGACGCATATCACATTCATGTATTTCACTAGTGGTGGTGAGGAGCCAGGAGCAGGAGGAAGAACAGATCGCTCAAGTTTACTCCGGCGGAAGGTTGATCGCCACGGTACCTATTCGTTTATTTACGGATTTACCCGTGCGATAATATAGAATTAAGTCTAGTAGCAAGCGTGTGTGTCGTGGTTAACTTGATGATGACGGTTTGGCCCCTCGTGTTGCTATTGGCGCGGGTCAGTGATACCGCCTGGGCTAACAAGCGTCCAGGCGGTGACCGAGCTCGATGCTGCTTAACTTGGCCAGCCGCTTGCTGGACCGTCAAGTAAAGCAGTGTTATTTAGCGGGGGAGCCGATAGGAGTGGGTACTAGGGTGATTAGGTGCCAAGAAAAGCAGTTGGGGGGGGGGGGTTGCAGCTGAATGGTCAGCCGACCAGCCGTAACCCGGTCCAATGCTGCTTAACTTGGGGAATGAGTTGTAAAAAGGATGAAGTGACAGTTTCTACCAGCCAAGGGCATCCTTGGTAAGGCGGTAGCTTATGCGACGTCTTGCTTGGCGATGGTCGTATTGACCAAGTGCATTAACCGTCTGTTAGGATGGGGGCAAGTTTAGTGTAAATTGTACGAGCTCGCTCGCTCTCTCTCTCTCTCTCGTACAACATCCACTATGTGTGGGAGACCCGATTGGGTGTGGAGTATGTGTAATGGGAACCTGCGGTCTGTGCCGTAGATCGTCCGAAGTGCCCGGTTCTGCACGACCTGCAGTCTGAGATAGTAGACGGAGCCACCGAGCCCCAAGCCTCGCAGCCGTACAGAATCAGCGGCAGAATGATCGCCCGATACAGGCGCAGTTTAAGGTAGGTAGGCATGGTGGAGCGGAACACAGGATACAATTGCCGAAGGGCAGCGTCACCCAGGCTGACCTTAGCCTTGACATGGGGAGTGAATGTGAGGCCGCGGTCGAGCAGATCCCCGAGGTACTTGGCGGAATGAACCTAGGGGATCCTCCTCCGCCTCAACCTTTCCGGCCGCCAGCGACGAACCTTAGCGAGCAGTAGGGCTGAGCTCTTCTGCGGGCTAATGGCCATTCTCCACTTTTCACTCCATCTGCCAATGGCCTGGAGCTGTCTCTGTAGTGGAGGGAAGCAGTAACAGACATTCTTGTTTTGTGCCATTATGAGGACGTCGTCGGCATATTGGCACTTAACATTACTGGGTTCCGTGGGGAAGTCAGACATGTAGGCAGCAAAGAGTAATGGCGACAGTACTCTGCCTTCCGGTACCCCGGCCGCTATGGGTCTAACTGAGGATAGCCGCCCCTCCACCCGCACCCTGAAAGTGCGGTCCCGTAGGAAGCTATCAATCAGGGGGAGGGAGGTTTGCTTCCTTGAGCTTATACAAGGCCCTGATGCCACGCTGTGGAAAGTCGTTTTCCACGTCCAACAACACCGCCATGGTTTTGAAGTTTTCCTGGAAGCCCAGGGCAGCCTTCTCGGCCAATCACAGTAGCTGCAGGGTCATAGTGTGTCCCCGATGGAAACCGAACTGATGATCCCGGAAGGAGATTCCTTTCCTCGAAAAGAGGTGTAAGGTGGGGGAAGAGCAATCCCTAAGACTTTTGAGACGATCGGGAGCAAGCTGATGAAACGGTAGCTGGATGGGAAGATCGGGTCCTTGCTGGGCTTCAGAATGCAGACCACTCTCGCCTCCTTTCAACTAGTTGGAAAGTGGCGGAGATGTAGACATGCATTATAAATCCGCGTCAGGTGGATTACGGCCTTTTGAGGAAGTGCTGTAGCATGGAAGCCGTGACGCTGTTGCCCAGGGATTTGTTAAGGTTCAGATTTTTTATTTCGGAGGCCACCTCTCGTAGGGTGACAATTGGGATGTGGATCTGCTCGTAGGGGGAGGTGGGTCCTCGTAGAGTTAGTCCATCGTCGCCTTTACAAGTTCAGTAAAGTTCTCGTCCTGGGGGTCTTCCCTAGGCTCGAACTGAGACTCTAGATGGTCTGAAAAATCCGTAGCTTTCTCTTGGGGCTCGAAAGTGAGTCTCCCTCCAGTGCCGTGCAATGGATGCTGATATTGCGTTTTGTCCCTTCTGAGGGACCTGATTATCCGCTAGAGTTGCTTCTCCTCCAAGTTAATGTTTTTCATAGTGTTCTCCCAGGCCCAGAGCAGTGCGCGCGAAGCAGTCGCCTAGCCAGGGTTTTGAACCGCTGGTAAACTGCTTGGATCCTGGAATGGCGGAAACGCTGCCATAGCTTCCGAACAGTGGCCTTGGCCTTTAGCAACTGTCGGAATTCATTGGGTATTGTCCTCGGGTTGGGATTGTCAAACGGGAGCGGTAGGTGTGCGCGCGTACCGCAGTGAGGATGTGTTGGGAGAAAGCCGAGGCTGCCGCCTCCACGGGTCGATAGAATCGATGTTAGGGCGCGGATCCACGGTTTGGATTAAGTCAAGGATTGCTGCATCCCAGTCGACCTCGTTGGTCCAGTCGGTGTGGCCAGAGCTGGCATGTCAACGTTGGAGTCCACCAGGACTGAGTCATGATCGGAGTCCAACTCATTGACAGCCGAGAAGTCTAGATGAAATGGAATGTTTTTGATCATGATGTCGAGTACGTCCGGCCTGCCGCGGGCCGGGTGGAACATAGGCCCTCTCGGGCCGTACGCGATAAGGCTTGGGTTGCTTGAGTCGGTAGAGCCAGCGGCGTTTTACGTTGCTAGTGCGGTTATGCCAAAGGGCATGCTTCGCGTTGAGGTCTCCTGAAATGCATACAACTGGGTGTAGGTTCAACAAGGTTGTGTAATATGCTTCATAGAGGCGATGGTCGGGAGAATCGTATGCCGCTATCAGCAGCGCGTCGAGCCCGCCAATGGCAAGCCGAATGGCGTAGGCACGTGCTGTAGCGGTGGGAGGGGGAAGGGTTAGTGTATGATATGATTTTTGATAAATATAGCTGTACCGCCCCCTGTCGGTCGATCTGATCTGACCGATGGGTGGCATAACGTTAGGGGTTGGCGCCACAGTATTGGTCTCGTGGAGGCACAGAGCAGGTTTCCTGGCTGTGCGCGTGAGTACAATAACGTCGACATGGTGCAGCCATGTCTTAATAAGGACAACCCCGTGATCGAAGTAGTGTTGTAGCAGTTCACCCTGTCAAGGAGCAGAAGGCACACTAGGAAGTGAGGCCCCGCTGCGAAATAATCCTTGTGATCTCCACAAAAGAGGTATACTTGTGGAAACCACTAGCCTGCCATTCTTCGAAGAAGAGCTGCATAGGTATTTCCACAACCGTGTTGAAGTTGCTGTTGTGTGACGGTATTGAAGAAACAGTGGCCGCACTATAGTTGCGTGCAAAAGTATTGGCTCACTCACAAGTCACAAGACTCTACAGAAATCGTCCCGCAACCAGCTGTGTAAATAGAGTTTTATTTACAGACGCTCTTTAAATACTATGGTTCTTAGTGTCCCATTGTATGTTTTGCTCGGAGGCCTCTTTATCGGGCTTGAGGTTCTTTTACGTGCCTAAATCTACGACCGGAACCACCGGCTTTACTTCCCTTCCGAAGGAAGCCATGCTAAGAATTTTTACGCAGAAAAGCTCCTTCGCCCTCCGCCGGGTTTGAACTCGCGACCTTGGGAACTAGAGGCTAGCATTGTACCCCTAGGCCTCGGAGGACGACAACCAGCTGTGTACTACGCATGTCTTTGCACAGATGACAAACAGCTCCTGCACATGCCTTAAGTTTTCTCAGGTACACAGCGTCAACACCTGCACGTATTTTTCAAAATATGATGGCCTCACCTCCTATCCTTGCCCAGGTCAGTAGAGCTTTGAGAGTTGCTTTTACAAGGTTTGCGGTTTAAAGCAAACGTCACAGTTGCCAAGCCTTTAGTTGTTCTTAAGCTGTGGAGCGCAATTCTTGGGTGGCATACATGGAAATTGTATATTTACTTAAGACTGAATTTGGTTTTTATTGTAACAATTAGCAAAACCTGTAGCTTCGCTCATCTTGTGTTAACCAAAAAAATAAAAATACATTTTATCCCCCTCCTTCCCTTTACATTTCGCTTCACATTACCGACATTACGTATTTCTGGCGATCGATTTATCCACGCCTGGTTGCTGCCTTTAAAAATTTAATTGCCTAGATGTCATTTTTCCAGAGATTTTACTGTTGGAAATTTACTGTCCCTGTAAAAATAAAAAAAACTGTACAACAAAGTAAGTCCCGACTAAAATCGATTCTGTCGAACTGAATTTATTTTTATTCGCTTTCTTTTTTGTTGGCGTATGGTAAGAATCAACATCACTTATATGAACAATTTTTTTCACTGTGTTACACTAATTCCTGTTGCTTCTGCTGTGACTTTATTCAGATTATTACTATTTATACATCACCACTATCGAGAACGCTTCACAAGAAGGATCTTACGTTTTTCACTATCGCCACTGTTTATTTACGTAATCTCTTCCAATGACGGAGCTATTGTTCACGGGAGTTTTTGGTGAAGAAGGTTCAGGTTGCTGAAGTTGATTCACATCATCAGATTGAGGTTCAGATGATATCCAGGGTCAGAAAAGGAACATCTTGTGCACTAACTCACCGGGTTACAAACGTACAATATCAAACACGAAACTAGACTCACTGCTGACGAAGCTGAAGGAAATACAGAAAACATGCATTTGACTATGTTGCTTCTCACCCTCCTAATGAGGGTCGCATTTTATTCTGCTAATGGTTATATCCAATTGCAGGGGGAAAGCTCTAGTCAAGGGCATGGGGCGAAACCGTAATGTTTGGGGGAAAAGAGGTGCACTTATTAATTCGGCCCAAGAAAGGGTCCTGGTGTAAACAAACACATGTGCCTTCGCCGCAGCACATCTTTCAAGCCAATGAAAATTACTGCACTGCATGTACAGAGCGGTTCCTCAGCGCTCTGGCCGGTAGTCGCGATGCGTGTTCCGCGCGCTATATTCAGTGTATCTGTTTATTGTTTTCATTATTGGTACTGATACCATATTATTACCGATTTTATGATGATTACAATATATTGATTACCTATTGAACAAACATAATTACTTTTTATTTTATCAGTACTAACCTTTTTCACAGTCGGTGTTGAAAGTGGTGTCCTTCGGCAGATAAACATTCTTGGCACCTTCTGATGAAATACAATTCACACGCATAAGTTCTTGTTGCGTAATGTCCCTAATTTCTGTTCTTATATTGTTTTAAGATCGTTATGGTGCGAGGATTATTCCTAAAGACTATTTTTTAGAGTTCCCCACAGATAAAAGTCACACACAGTAAGATCCGGCGATCGAGCCGGCCATAACCCTTTAGAGATTATTCTTTCATCAAAAACATTCTTGATGTCTTCCAAGGAAGCCTCCGCAGTATGAGCTGTGGCAGAATCTTGTTGAAAATAGCCATATTCCCTCTCATTATCTGTCAACAATGTCTGCGATACCTATCGGAATTTATGGTATCGTAAAATATGGGGTCAATTATCCGTTCTGCTGTTACAGCACACCATACACCAATATTTTCATCATGTAAAGGAACCTCGTGAATTAAATTTGAATTTTCAGTATACCAATACCTATTGTTTTGTGAAGCAACAGGACCAGTCAAATGAAACCATGCATCATCTGAAAAAATTATTAGATGTGGGTCAACAGTACCGCCAGCAATATTTTGTAACATCCAGTTACAGAGCTTTACGCGGGCTTCATCATCACGCGGTCGTGATTGATGGACAATAGTCACTCTGTATGGTTTTAATAGTTTTGTAGACCTATGTACTGAGGTTTTTGAAACTGGCTTGTTGTGCTACACGTCCTAAAGATTTATTCGGAGACCGTTCAAATGCTTCGCCAATTTCATCAAGTTTTTCTTCCGTTAAAATCCTTCGTTTCTTTTTACAACTTACAACATTATATGATCCCGTTCTCTTCACTTTATTCACTAGACATCTAACTGTTTCTCTACTCGGAACTGGAACATCAGGAAATTTATCGTGAAATTGCCTACACACCTGTCTACATTAGTCGGTTTTCACATACGTGTCATACATAAAAAGTCTTTGTTCAAGCGAAAATTTCAGTACCATTCCTGAGCTGTAATAATACGATAATTCAATCGCACACAAATACACACGTGTCCCGCGTCTATACACAAGAAGCAATAACAGCTGACTGAAGCCCGCTGCCACGTGTCCAATAAGTGGAAGAGCCCGTGGCCTTGAGTTCATTCAGACGTGTCGCAAAAGACTGCCGTGCAATTCCCGGCCAGAGCGCTGAGGGACCGCTCTGTACTTAGTATAACCCTTTAGTACTTAAAATCATAAAGACGGTGAATAAGCATAATGTTTTAATAAGTGTATCTTAAATAATTGTTTCTACTTATCATGGTCATGCAACAATCAATATTCCCTCGTTGTTTACTGAAGCAAAACTACGATCGTGCAAATGCAGTACTGTTAATGTTGCAATCAAGGCTGAAAGCAACTAAGCAAGTCGGAGTAATGTAGGTAATTAGACATTGAAATGACAAAGCCTTTTAAGAGTGGTGGAAAACGATAGTTTTAAATGTATTGAACTTTTTGTTTGAGCGTTATGATTCCCTTGTTGTTAGAGATGTCATTAAATTAGCATCGGATGCAACCAGTGTTTAAATGAATGATTTGCGACTAAGGTGTAGAGAGAGAGAGAGAGGCTGTTATAAGCCTGGAAAACGACTCAAAGGATATCAACACTTCTGATTCAGAGCTGGGTGTCGCGGTATTAGGACTCCGATTAACCCTGAGTTTTACTAATAAAATATATTTCATAACATTTCTTCACCCATTATTGTATTTGTGCATTTAATTTAACAAGTATAGGGGTATGTATTTCTTTAATACTCAGTGCTGTGTAATGAACGATAGCACGCGGTTAAGCATTGAGCATTGAGTTTTATTTATGGACGCTCTTAACTGCTGTAGTCCTTAACGTTTCATTTTATATTGGGCGTGAAGGACCGGCAATGTTGCCGAGGCCTCTTTATCGGGCATGAGGTTCTTTTACGTGCCGTAAATCTACAACACAGAATACCGGCTTTACTTCCCTTCCGAAGGAACCGTGCTAAGAATTTTTACGCCCGAAAAAAATCCATCGCCCTCCGCCGGGTTTGAACCCGTGACTTTGGGAACTAGAGGCTTTGGGAGTTAACGATGGCAGTTCCTTGAACTCTCGAAGTAAACAGCTGGGCAGCTGTTGTCGAGATGCCAAGCGCGGACTAACACTACATACATTGTTTATATGCGGACCCAATCTCGGGCCGAAAACATTATAAAAATGCCTACTTTTGGGCCAGAAAGCTTATTAGTGTACGACATTGAAGCTTACAAAAGATGCTATTTTTTTACTACGTCCATTAATAAATATCCACCCACCCACCTACCTACCCACACACACTACTCCGGATATATCTCAAACGTTTTTTACTTGCGGCCAACTAGCAACTATCCCTGTTGTGCTTTACTTGGGACATTTAGGAATAGCACTGGAGTTGGCGGTGTTGTTATCATGTTTAATTCAAGTAGTCTGAGCTCGCTATACACAACAGGGTTAGTTGCGGAATTGGCCACAAGTAAACAACGCTAAAGATGTACGTTTCGTGTAGTATCTAACGATGACAGTCCCACCAAACCAGCGCTATTGCTTAATGTCCCGAGTATGTGACACAGCAGCTATGGCCCAAGGTTATCGGGAGGTCGGCGCCTGGCAATAGAAGATAAGCAAAGATAAGTCGTGCTTGCGCCCGCGTAAACTCCAGAACCGCTATCGGCAGATAAGCAGAATTTTCTAGAAGTTTCTCCTTCCTTCCTTCCTTCCTTCCTTCCGTCCCTCCACAAAGTGTGCTTAGATAGTTCAAATGTTCTGTGGAAGATTCCATTGGTTATACCGCGTGAGTCTTCTCATCCCGTGGATTGGTAACTAGGCAACTCTGCATTTTACTGACGATACGAAATGCGGGTGCTGACACCGCATTCACCAGCCCGCTGATTAGGGCTACGGTGGTGCTCGTTGTTAACATGCTCTAGTAGCGCTGTGGTTAACATGCTGGAAAGTCATTATGAAGATCGGAAGCTTAAATCACGCCTGCAAATAAATGAGTTTTTTATTCATTTCTTGCATTTGTTTATGCTGTTCAAAAAGCATATTCTAACAAGTATCAGTTTGTTTTTAACGAAATTCACATAATTAAACTAATTAAGTGAAATGACACTTCCTGCCAAACTATCAGTTGTCGTTAAATTTACTAAACATAAAAAGTACCTTCAAGTGGCAGTATTTGAACCTGGGACTTTCACCATGAAGGCCAACGCACACAGTTGCACTACGAGTGCAAGTCACTGTACGCACAGCGGTGCAAAGCAGTCATTTCGGTCGAAATTGATACGACGCGATGCAGTGGACAGTGTTTACAGCATAGCATGTATAGCGCCGGGACTGCATAACTTCTCAATCCGCAGGCTGAGAAGACTCACCTGGTATAAGCGAGTTACTGAGTAGGCTAGTAATTGATTAAGAGAGATGATGAGCAATTCTGCTGCGACATCAAGTGCGATTCTCCGAGCGAATTGGTGACGAATACTGTGACGTGCAGCGAGTGTTACTGCGGAGAGAGGGATTTAGAAGTCTTGTATTCGACTCCCCAGCGAGTGAACAGCCCGGAAGAAGTGGCTACGTCGTGCTTACTGCATTACGCCTCTACGTGAAGCAGGAAAGTGAAGTGACGGGGAAATTGAACTAGTTCACATTAGTGGAGTAACAGTGTGAACTAAGTGAAGTCCCAGTGAAGTTGAACTAGATAAAACAATGAAGTGACAGTTGAAAAACTGGACAAAGTGTTTGCGTGTGTGTGTATGTGTGTGTGTGTGTGTGTGTGTGTGTGTGTGTGTGCACTGCAGTGACCTGGTACTCTGCATAGGCGCGAACCGTGGCCTTATTATACATAATAAATACATGCATTTTAAGAAATACTTGGTTTATGAAATGTGTAATAATGATGTCCAAAAAAATCTTAGTGTGAAAAAAAATAAATTCAATAAGGAGCTCCGATGCAGTAAAAATGAAAATATTTTCTCTTTGAAAAGCTGGGACTTACACAATACTTTTTTGCGAGTTTTCGGGTTTTATTCATTAGAAAAATGTGATTGTTATGCATTGTAATGATGACATTAATAAGTTCTTGGTCTGATCATAAATGCCTAGTAAATGAAATCATACGGAACTGCGATGCACTAAAAATTAATATATTAGCTTTCAGAAAAGCTGGAACTTAAAAAAAAGACTGTTTTTTAAGTTTTCAAGTTTTATGACTTGGAAAATTGTTTATATTGGTTTATATTTTTCTCAGAAACCCGTTTCCGTAAAGGGTATAACACTTAAAAATTGGCTTAAAAATGTAAACTTTCACTCTAAACGTGCAAATAGACGAACTCATTGTGTACTCATTTGCTCTGCTTGCGTTTGAATTTGATTCTAAACGTGGTAAGAGACCTTTTATTCATCTTGTACTCAAATGCTATGCATACGTTTGTGCCATTCATTACAACCAGCAAAACGCAAGGAAAGAAGAAGGGAGATATAACTGGTACAGACTTCCTTTAGCTGTGGCATCCAAAAGTTGTGTTTTATATACTTTATTGAACTTACTGCCCCCTTAATCAGGCCTGTAGACACGAAATACTTCTGAAGGGGCGATTACAAAATTAGGGGCTGATGGGGCCTTTCATCTCGGATTTTTATTGCTATCACAAAGATTTGCAGGTATGTTGAAATAGCACAGCACATTTTAATATGTAATCACTGAACTTACCTGTGTACAGATTGTAAAACTCCTCTCTTTCGCTCCTGCACTTAAGTTTAACTCACCTACTTCGTTTTTGTGTCAACATGAGTAGAACAAAAGTCAAGAGAAGTATATGCCCTTCTTTACGAAAAACTCTGCAATTATTTTAGCGAGACAATTGTATCTATTTTGGAAGTCCCTTGAGATTGTAGTTCCCTTTTTCGGTCATCAGGAGAAACCATAGAGGTGCAATGCCCCGATCTACGAGGGCTGATCAATAAAGACTGAGACTGATTTTTTTTCTGTAGTTTCCTTGATAGTTTTATGTCTACCACGAATACTTGAAAAGAGCAGGGTTTCATGTATAATGTCCATAAGCGACAGCACTCTCGTAGGTAGGTTGGTAGTAATGTTGTATATTGTTGACCCTACTTGAATTTCGCATACCACAAAATGGAGATGACACGAGAGGAGCAATACAGCGCAATAAAATTTTATTTTCATTTAAATCATGCAGCCTTGAAACTTTCGAAAAGCTGAATCAAGCATACGGTGAAGATGCACTACCTCGTGCAACGGTGTTTAGGTGGTTCAAGGACTTCAAAGAAGGGCGAGTCCTCTGTGCTAAGCAAGGTGGGCCTGATGTTTCGGAATGGAATGATTTACCAGCATGCAGTTCCCCCCTCACACTACTGCTGCAGCAGCTACTACACATCAGTATTGGCTACACTGAGGAAGCACATTACAAGGAAACGTCCAGAACATCATCGGAATGAGTGGCGACTTCATCACGACAACGCGCAGCCTCACGTCGCAAATCAAGTCCAGAAATTTTTGGCTAAATTCAACATTACCTGTGTGCCGCATCCGCCTTAAAGCCCCGGTCTTACCCCCTGTGATTTCTTTTTATTCCCATTACTAAAGGCAAAGCTCCGGTGCATTCGATTTGAGAGCACTGAAGCAGTGCTAAAGAAAAGTGAGGCGATTCTCAAATACCTGACAAAGAATGGCCTGCACCATGTGTTCGAGGACTGGCAGAGACGCTATAAAAAGTGCATTCAATTAGGAGGGGACTAATTTGAAAAAGATCATGTCAACATTGAAATGGAGTAAATAATATCTGTGAAAAAAAATCAGTCTCAGTCTTTATTGATCAGCCCTCGTACAAAGAGACTGATCAGCTACAGTTTATCCTGCTCTTACCTTTACAAAATATGATGCTCCTCTGTGGCACTCTTCCAGCTGTAAAAATTTATTTCATTGACGAACCCATACATTTCCGTTTTCAAAGAAAATAAATGTCATGATTACACGCACATGGTCACTAAATGCGGTGACATCCCCAAAGTTCTGTTGACAATTGACATACAGCCCATATCGGTGTTTTAACTACCTACTTTTTTAGCGCATTGCTCAAATACATGTCCCGCTTGGAATTTATTGTTAGAAAAATGCCGTTTAAAGGTGAAACGCCTTTGAAAGGGTTTACAACACAAACTGCAGTTTCATTATGGAAGCAATTATACTTCGTTCAGTGTCTTTTGAGACAGTGGAGAGGGGAAGCTAAAAACCGGTTGCACGCGTCCAGTTCGGCTTCGTGTGGCAGCTCTTTGTGCTAGCTACCGCATTGGCCGCGCGAATTCCTTATTTCCCCTTTCCACTGTCTCAAAATATCCTGAATAGATAATAGTAGGCAAGTACACACACTACTCACAAAAGCCATCCACAGCAGGGGTGCGCATTCTCCCCCTCCCAATTTTCTGAGAGCTCAATTTAAACTATTTAGTTACTTTTCTATGTTGCTGGAAAGCTTCGCAAAGGGGCTGTCTTATAGGTACTATAGTAGCTATTGTGAAACCAGTACACCATTAAAGCTTAAAAAAATAATTCGAAAATTAAAATCAATAAGAAATTGTAATATTTATAGCAAAAGCTACAAACAAAAATATTTGGCAGGTGGTGTTTGTTTATGACTTGGTATTTAATGTATCCTATTTTGTCTATCTAAATAGACCAATACAGCAAGGGCGGCGTGCACTAACCTAGAGTAAGATCCACTTTCGTAGTAAACTACTATTCAGGTCGTAACAACGTGATACGCTCTGAACGACTACATACCTAACTATAATGCTGTAGTTCGTTTTATAGATTTCTAAAAATTATGATTTGATATGCCACATAATACCATACAGCATGAATTGTGCTTAACCCGTCATTTGTCGCTACCATTGTTGTGACACGGTTTGTCGGTAATAAATACACGTAACAAGAGATAACATTATGTCAATAACACAGTTTAATAACACGTAAATTATAATTTTATAAATCTACTACAAATGCCATTTTTTGAAGTGATCACAAAATATTTGTCTTCAAAAAAAGTAGAAAAGAATATTAACTTGCGGTTGACTAAATGTAGTATATGTGGGTATTTGAAAGAAATTCAAATACAATGTTTTCATTGACAAAATTATGAGTTTAGTGCTTGTTAAGTATGGCACTATATGCAATACCTAAATATAGCACAAATTTCATATACTCCTAAAAACAAATTATGGTGATAGTGGTGGCAACACTGGCAGCTCAAGGCACTTATCACAGTTAATTCTTGCGTGTTCGTTACACAAATATTTGTTACATTTACAACAGCTTTTCTTGGTTTTTCTGTCCTTTCGCCGAGGGCACAGTGAACATACACCAGGAGTTGTCACAGTAGTTGTAGTTTCTGCATTCTCCTCTTCATTACCAACAATTTTCTTCATTGAGACTCGCAAGTTGTCTGACAAATTTGAAATAGACACATGGGGTTTTATAAGTTCTAGAGCCAAATGTTTCAAAATACATTTCGGCTTCAAGCCAGGATGATTGCAGACTGCACAACAATTGAATAGCACGGTTTGTCGCTTGATGAGCAAACCGCTCACAGCTGTGCCGCAACTGGAAAAAGATTGCATAAACCATTGTCGAAGTGATTGTTGTTAAATCTAACATAAACAACTGATTCAGGAAAGTTTAAAAGTCAGCTAGATTGAGCGCGAAGATTTTATCAGCAGTCGTTACCGTAAAAAAACCAAAATCAAAAGTGTGAGCAAAATGCTCGTTTAGCGACAAATGACGGGTTAACGTTCCTTTTGTGGGGGGATACAGCACATTTAGATTAGCAAACTCATACAAACTGAGTTAACAAATACCGTACTCGATTAAAAATTGTAATAGATGTGTTTTTACCTGCGTTAATTTACTTCATGTTTTTGTATTCCCCAAAATGTTGACCCTTCCAAAAAAAAAAGTTTCTGATAGCGCAACTTGAGCCATGACCCCACCTCCCGTGGGCGGCCCTAATCCACAGTATAATACTGTCAAAAATACTATCAACAATATCAATGTACTCTCTTAAAGTTTCTGAGCCTGAGAAATGAACAGTAGTTGGTCGTCTGCTAATTCAAACAGCTGCGTGTGCAAGCGCACAGCTGGGTGCGTACGTTCTTTGTAGCACAGATTTCTAGTTGGTAGTTTCTTGCCAGCTGCCTCCACCTGATAAGCAGTGTTGCTAAACAAAAACACTGAATCTCGCTACAGGTCGAACAAATTCCGCTACATTCCACTACAAAATTGCAAGCATAATAATTTATTGTAAAAAATTATAATAATATTGTCACATCCATGGCTGGTTGGACGTAGTGGGAATAGCAGTTTCGGGGTAGAACAACTCAAGCTTGGCGTAATATTAATCACTTGGTTTATTAAACTTAGCTATCTGCAATGTTGAGTTTACATTGAAAAGGGGGAAGAAAGCTAGAGCCATGTAGGATCTTACCTTGAAGTACTTGTTGTGTGTGATGTGGACGGACATGTGAACCCATCGTCGAATGCTGATTAGCATGATTCGACCCTGTCTACCCTGTCTCCCCCGAGCGTCGCTCATGCGCTTGCTTAAATAGGCAAGAACCGACTCAATCTTAATGACGTCTATCTCCTGTTTGTGATAAGCCGACGCCATACTTTAAGTATGAGCGGATTTGTGTAGGATTTAGCGGAAATACGTGATCCGTTTCATGATGCAAAAGGCAAAATTATTCTAAGAATTTCCATGGGAAATGGCGCAAATGGAAAAGTCTCTTGGGCCAAACCTAGGAAATGAGGTAGCCCACATACTCCTGTCACGTACACATCTTAAGAAAGTTTCTTAAGGCAGAAAATGTAAAATATGATTCTATCAGAATTTATACAAATGAGCCATATTAATGTTAAGACCCAAATTAATGTAAAATATAAGAGTCCGTCTAACATCATATGCGATAATATACGTTTCTGTATGAGGTGCCAGAAGAGCAAGACGACGGATTTAATAGTGGTGATGGTGGTGATCAGGGCCGCCCGCAAGATTTCATCTCAGTAGGACGAAAATACTTTACCGATATACAATACGTTTAGTGATGGGACAGTATTCTATGGTCATCCTCTCCCATCAGTTTCTGCACTGCATTTTCATGCATGGCAATATTAGAAACGTAAAAGCAATAGGTAATATTATTATATTCTACACAGTATAAGTAATCTAAATGCGTACCGTGCATAAAACTGTAGAAATCATGTACCCATTAAATGAATTCTCCTACTGCGAGTGTCCTTGGTGGCGATGGTGCGGCACTTGAGTAATACCTAGCTACTAAGGTATTTAATAAAAATAAATGAGTAACTAACGCTGCAAATTACTGAAGGGGTATCTACACAGGCTATCCAGAGTATTTCAAGTCGCCACTATCGAAAGATTCTGTTGTCATTGTGGCAAGTCTTGAAAAATTGTACAAGAAGAATCTAAAAGCTGACAGCACAACAATCTCCCCGTGTATTCCCTTTTTTCTTAGGGAATTCCCTTTATCACTCATTATTATATAATTAGTAGCACTTAAAAGTAATCCACTGATATTTTTCTAACACAAGACTTCACTTTACTCGACAGAGTAATTCTGTAATTTCGAAATAAGACCTGAGGGGAAAGAAAAATAGTGATACGTTTTTGGAGTGGTACAATATTAACCAAATCATAAAAGGCGGAATTACAGACCACCTACATCCAATTGACTGACTATTAAGGCAAGGCGGAGATATGAAGGAAAAGTTATTTGAGTAGCATAACATAAACAAGAGCTGTCGGAGAAGTGTCCGTTTATGTGCGAGTTCCATAATTCACATGCATCATCACAATCATCTTATGCATGAATATTGTGCATTTATATTGGCAATGAAGAAACGGAATACGTTTAATTTACATACTGAACAGTGGTTTAAAACGTAAAGTGGCCGAGTTAATTTTGTAAAACATTAATTGAAACTTTTTACTTTATTTTAGTTATAATCATGCATTTATTTTTTAAAATTAAAATTGACAAAAATGCTATATTCTCCCACATTTTCGGTTTTCGCCGCAATCTCTCCCGAAGGCTCAAATTTCCCTACGCGAAGCGGAATTGCGCTGCTGTTGGCAACGCCGTTGATAAGTTTACGGAGTTTTATACCTGGAGTTTCATACATGCACGAATGTGCGAATTTCGCACACCAAATATGTGGATTCTACCTCCATGGTCTTATCCAGTCTTAGGCCATGATCACGACCTTCTTTATAAAGAAGGCTATGCCATTGAATTTCCCCTTGTCCACATGTACTGTCAGTGTCAAACCAATTTCAGTGCTTTTAAAAAAAAATAGTATTATATGTAAAACTAAAATAACTAAACCACCAAACAAACTTTTTTGTAACAAAGTCTTTAGATTAGATTAGATTAGATTAGATTGTATTCTGTGAGTTCACTAGCAGCCGTAAAGGCTTGTGAACATAGAACATGTCAAGGAAATGTACAAAAATTACATATAAACATAAATATTACACAGAATATGGAACATTTGAAATAAAATAGACACATACTATATGCGTGTCAAGGAAATGTACAATAAAGTTACATATATACATAAATATTACATAGTATACAGAACATTTAAAATAAAATAAAGACATATTATACACAAAATGAAGCAAAACAAGTGTAATTTTGTAGAGTTGAATACCTCCTTACTGTTATAAGGTTAACATACGTATAGGCAAGAACAGTTATTTTAACATTCACTAGGATTTTACCTTTGTTCGTCTGATCATTTTGTTCTATTTGATTTGTAATGCATAGCATTTACTGTCAGTTCTTAATATACATACATTTAAATAGCCTCATTAATTCTAGAGCAGGCATCAAATATGACTGGCAATTATCATTAATATTTACTAATACTACTTACAGAGCTATATAAGTATTATCATCAGGATAATTTGTCATTCAGATAATCTTGTACAGAATAATATGCTTTTGAGCATAGGTACTCTTTAACAGCAGTTTTAAAGACATTGAAATTGTCAACTTTTCTCTTAAGATCATTAGGGAGAGTATTAAATATTTTTATGGTCTCGTAATATACACCTTTCTGGAAGCAAGAAAGCTTTGCACTGGGATGATGGATGTTACCCTTTTGTCTAGTGTTTATCTCATGAATTTCCATGTTTGTAATAAATGTGGCTCGATTGCATACATAGAATTTTAAGATTGAAAATGTATACATGCAAGGTAGGGTTAATATCTTCAGTTTTCTAAAAAGATGTTTGCAAGAGTGTCTGCTATGAGTGCTGGAAATGATTCTTATAACCTTCTTTTGCATGAGGAATATTCGTTTACTTTCTACCGAATTTCCCCAAATTAACATTCCATATTCAATGATAGAGTTAAAATATGCATAGTATACTAATTTAAGTGTATCTATAGAACTGACATTTACCAATGCTCGGATAGCATAACATGCAGAATTGAGTTTGGGTATGATATACGTAATGTGAACTTTCCAATCTAAATATCTGTCTACTTGGAGGCCCAGAAATTTAATGTTGTCTATTTGTTCTAGTGACATGTCGTTAATCCCAATTTCTATTGGAGCGTGTAGTGATCGATGGGTTATAAATTTAACAACTTTTGTTTTGTCTAGATTTACAGATAATTTGTTAGCTTTAAACCAGTGTGACATACAGTTCAAAACATAATTCAATTTAATTACACACTCATTCAAGTTTTTACTTGTCACCAGAACACTCGTGTCATCAGCAAACAGAATTATACTTGCAATATCCTTTATATAAAATGATAGGTCATTTATATAGATCAAGAATAGTATAGGTCCTAGGACTGAACCTTGGGGAACTCCATGTGTTACTGTTTTCCATTTTGATGTATGTTTTCCAAATTCAATATCATTGACAACTTCAACACTTTGTTTTCTTTCATTTAGATATGATACGAACCAACTTAGACTTTCATTTTTTAGTCCATAGAATTTAAATTTTGCTATCAGAATATCATGATTAACACAGTCAAATGCCTTTGCCAAGTCACAAAAAAATCCCACCTACATGCATTTTTTTGTTTAATGCAGTTAACACTTCATGAGTAAGTTTATAAGTTGCATTATTGATCGACATACCTTTTCTGAACCCGAACTGATCCCTGGCAAGTATGTTGTTACATTCAAGGTATTTATAAAGTCTATTAAACATCACTTTTTCAAGAACTTTTGAGAAAATTGGCAAGAGAGATATTGGTCTATAATTTGAAACATTATTGCGTTCGCCTTTTTTGAAAAGTGGTTTAATAATGGAAAATTTCATTCTGTCAGGGAAAATTCCTGACCTTAGTGACTCATTGCACAAATAACTAAGGAGAGTGGAAATTTAAGATGAGCATGATTTTAAAACTTTTATTGTTATTTCATCATAACCAGAAGAGTTTTTTGTTTTGAAGGAGTTAATAATTTTGTTTATTTCAGAAGGCGTTGTCAGGTTAACTTTAAATTCAGGCACTTCATTAGTGAAATTTGATCTTAGAAATTCCAAAGCTGCCTCTTTACTTCCAAAATTAATACTCTTTTTTTTTTTTCTTTTTTTTTTTTGTTACATCCAAAAAGAATTTGTTAAATATTTCTGCAACTTCATGAGGTTTACTAATTTCTTGATTATCAATGTTTAATGTTATTACGTCATTTTGTAATGAGGATTTACCCGCTTCTCTTTTTATTATATTCCAAGTAGTTTTTATTTTATTGTCAGAGAGTTGAATCTGTTTATTGTAATGCAATATTCTAGCCGCTTTTATTACCTTCTTTAGAAGCTTACAATATTTTTGAAGCAATTCAGTATTAACCTTAATCGTTTTATTTTTACACCAAACTAATCAATAAGTAAAGTTTGCAAATGCTAAATTTTTACATGTAAAAGTATTTACAACCTTTCATTTTTTTCTTTCTTCAAACAATTATGACAAAATAGTTATGTTGGCAGTAATACTGGGTACGCTCATACTAGCGCTTGCAGAAAGCCAACCGAAGTTGCCCGACGAAGTTCGAGCGAATGCCGAAAATAAACGAAAGGTAACGATCTTCCAGTTCAAGGGGGAAGGTAGTCCATTCCGGCACATTTTGCTCCCATTGGCTGTGGTCAAATACGTAACGTGGAACGTTGGCGCGCGCATTTCGACTGGCAATTGAAAGTGAATACATAAAGCCATGCGTTTCAAAGCAGGAATTCGTACATACATAGTACAAATCGGTTTAAGTTCAGTACCTTCCGAAGATGCGACACAAAGATTTTCAAGAAAATTCCCCACCCAAAATAACCCTTTACACGGAAGAATTCTCGATTTTTTTTCTCTGAAAAATGACTCAAACGATTTTGATTAAAATGCCATTGTATTCAAGATATTTACATGAAAAATAAAATGTTTATTTTTAATTTTCTGGGAACAGCTTGTGAAGTCCTCTTCATTCGGAAGGAATTTTGTATACTCTTGTGTAACTGGTAAATTTAAGCAACAGAGGAAAATGGGCTACACAAAAAATGTCAATGGGATAGATGGATCTGTTGCATCCCAGTTTTATATGTTATAATGTTTTATGTATATGCAAACTCCACCATCTTCTAAATGTTTTCTTATACAGGGTGAAAGATATTGCTTGAACTGTAATAAAATGGCTAATAGACACAGGCACAAGGAACATAAAACACTGTGTTTCATTTTTGTAGGTTTAATGACAAAAATTGTATTGGACATACTTGCACTACTCATTATATAGAATCCATGATTAACCTACGGTTCAAGCAGTACCTTCCACCCTGTATACTGTCCTCCCAAATAATACCCATGCAGTAATAATGAGAATTTCTCGTTTCAAGTGATGTCTTTCTCAAACATATCTTCAAGGTAATAGAAATTACATGGGAAATTGAAATTTAAGCATAACAAAGTATAAAGTTATAATTTCGAGCTTATTCAAAGTGAATTAATCATCATAATAGCATCAACCTCATGTAAGCACTTTATGTAGGGCAGATTGCATGTGATGGTGATTAACACTTATTTGCTATTGTTGTCCTACTGTAATGCGGGTCGAGAAGTTTACTGTTGAAATGGTGATGGTTTACAAATTTTTCTCTCTTAGATAAGACATGATGGGGAGGGGAACATCCCCCCCAAAGGCTGTTCTTGGCATTGGGTATATTCCTACTTACTCTGCATACTTCATAATTGTATGATGTGTTCAATTTCCCTTGAGCATTGCTCACAGTGGAACCAAATGAACAAACACAAACAAACAAACAAACATCATTGTATGGGCTCAATTTGCTTTTTTCCCATATGACCTGTCAATAAATTTAAGGTTCCCATGTGCTGTAGGACCTCCACTGTGTTATATCAAATGTTATATATAGAACCTTTCCCAGGAAAAGGAATCAAAGTGTATTTTCTATTCAATAACTGTAAGTTTTATTAACTAGAACTGGCTTTGTGTATGCATAAGTGACTTAAGTGCAATTACCTATAAGATCATTCCAATAGATTGTAATAACAGACATTCAAGAGGTTAGAATTTAATGAACATTTTAATTGGGTAGGCCATTCAAATGTATATTAATGTAGGCACATGTTCCTTAAAATACCATACAAATGTGTTATAGAGTATTATTAAATATGAATGTGAATGCAATGTCTCTAAATAATAACAATGTCTCTTTGTATTTAACCATATCACACCCACTCTTCATAATTGTCAATCACTTTAACATGTCGTTTAGTGTGCCAGTATTAATTGTTTTTTCATATGTTGACTGCAGAAAGAATGTAACAGCACATGCTGGTTTATAAATTTGGGGGCTGGATGAGACACTCGTTCATTAGTATTGCTCTCTGTCCTCCATAGTATTTTTAATTTTAATGTCCCTTTTAACTTCACAGGTTTACAGAGATTGGAGACTGGTGGGAGGGGGGATGAAGATGGTGCAATTGATGGAATTATGGTGGGGAAAACCAGAGAACATTCATTCTAAGTGCCATTTTATCTACCACAAAATCCCACCTCTGATCCCTAGGATTGAATCCAGGCTTTTTTGTGAGAGGCCATAGTGCTGCCCAATTAGAAGTGTGAATATGAGACAACATTTAAAACAGAGATAGCATTACTCAATACTATCAAGTAATGAAACCAAGAAGTTGTTTTACAAGCCAGCTCCCACTATGACTTCACAAATGAGGTGTATGTAAATAAAGTAGATACTTAAAAAAGAATAACTATTTCAGCAGATATTTTGCCATGCAATACATATTACACATTTATATAATTTAAGTTGGGTGTTTTGTCATAAATATGGTAGCTGACATTTCGATATGTAGAAATCATTCAGCAATAATGTGGAAATACACCAGTTTTATGTAACTATTTGTGCTTCCAAGGCCAGCGCTTAACCGAGTTACCCAGATTGACAAAAAAATTCCCAAGGATATACAGTACATATGGAGAATTTTCTGTTTATGAAATGCTTTAAGTTATTTTGCAATGAAAAGAGCATTATGTCCTAATTTATTTATTTATTTGGTATAACAGCAGGAAATAGTGTTTGAGCACAACACTAATACACATCCAAAATCAAACTATGCATCCCAAAATATTATCATTACATCACATTCAAAATTGAAACAGGTATCAGACATACCCTTTGAGCATGAGTTCTCTTGTTCATTTTACGATATTAGTGTGCAATCCATAAAAATAAACTTTTCGAAATACAGTCCCTAATTTCAACACATTTCAACACTAAATAGCACAAACACACATTTTAACACCTTAACATACTAAGTATAGTTTATATTTAAGGTTAGCTTGTTTTCGCTATATATATATTTCAATTCTTCATTAAAACCAACTAAACTTTCGATTCATAAGCTGTCTTCTACCTTACTAGGTTTTCAGGTCATGTTCCAGTTTTAAACATCGAATGCGCGTTATTTGGTACTCAATATTAAATAAGGTATCACTATAAACTCCTACATTTACACAATTGCTCGTTGATACGAAAATTCTGGTTTATTTTTATATTTTCGGCATTGCTATTTTATCAGCTGACTTCCAACTTAGTTTAGTTTCAAGCCTCAGCAATCAGCATGGCAGAGGTCGCGACACCTTCCCCCTTGAACTGGAAGATCGTTCCCTTTCGTTTATTTTCGGCATTCGCTCGAACTTCGTCGGGCAACTTCGGTTGGCTTTCTGCAAGCGCTAGTTACGCTCATTGATTCTGTTTTGTTTATTTATGTTTCTGAAGTAGGCCCGCGTGGATTTGTGTGCAATATAGTGATAAAAGAAACTTTTTATATGTAATTAAAGTCTAGAAATGTTCTCCCCTTGTCTGTTTCTAAGCATTTTAACCGAAAAAGTGACAAAGTGATATCAGAACATACATTACAACTCTAGACAATGGATGAAGAGAGTAATTTTGGCCAGTGGAATTTTAGCGAATACTTTATTAAGGAACGTCATAAATATGATAAAGAATTAAATGCTCCGGAAATGCTTACCGAGGAAGACTATTTATTTTCCCAGTTCTTTAAAAAACCAGATGTAACTGTGGTAAGCTATATATTTTGTTCTATAGCGCAAATGACACACTGTACGAGTTGAACCTTAACAGAGTATACGTAGATAAATAGTACAGGTAGAATACAATAAATACCTGGCAGCTCAAGCTTTAATGTTGCGAAGCGCTAGTTCCATCACATACCACTCTGAAGAATGCATTCCTACAGTGGGAGGTTCATACAAATAAACTATTTCACGTTACAACAAGCTGTAATGTTCGCATATCCAGGCAGGGATAAAGGTCGGTCATACTTTCATTCATAATCACTTACTAATTTATTCACATGAGGGGTAGTATTAACTGGATCACTGAACAGGATATATTGAATTAATAAAGGCTTTGATGGGCAGCATGAAGAAAAAACAACTTTTAAGTATTTATAGGACCAAAAGACAAACAGGAGTACATAGAAATCAAACTCCCCAGCTAGGTGTGTTAACCGCTAAATCCACTTACATCACTACAACTACAAGAGGTGCTGTATAAACATCCAGTAGTAATTATCTAACTAAATGTGTACAGATAATAAAATGAGCAAAGCAGCCTATGTAATCAATGTTGCCAAGCAAAATATGGAATGATAATTTTGCAAAAGAACGGACTAAATACCCTGTCATCTCCCAATATTTACCATTATTTTAATGTATATAGTATTTTTATTTACTTGTTTATGGGTACAATGTGGTATACTAAGCCTGTAAATTTAGACGAGACTGCAGTGCTTCAATATTACAGTTTTGGATATCTGGGGCTGGGAGCTTGAGCTCCCCCCTTCTGCATATGGCCCTTAACATCATAATGAGCTATTAAAAAAACAGGGAAAATTTAGAAGTTATCAGTTACTTAATTTACAGAGTTTCATATGGTTATCTCTATCCATTTATGAATTTCACTTATATTATATAAATTGTATAAAAGTGATTTTTCTAGGCATATTGTTTATGATAAAGTCTGCCAGAAGTGATTCCAAACTAAACAAATGGACTTAGGTACATACATGCAACATGCTGAAACAACATACAGCAGTTTTATATCACAAGTCTTGTTTTAGTAGTAATGAGCTTGTACAAAGAAAAATAAAAAGTAAGAATTGCAAATTTTAAAACATGTTCATCAGATGACACACTTAAATCTTGGAAAATGTATAGATACAACAAGAAATACTTTGGAAACAGCTAGTGTATATTTAGTGAATACAAACAATACAAATTTGCTTTATAAATTATATATTTTAATGAGGTCTACATTTTTTCAGCTATAAGTTTATGTCCCTATTTATGTTTTTCAAATTATATAAAATTTAATGAGAGTAGGGATTTGTTAGTATCATTTAGAGAAAGCAGAAAACATTAAACATTTTTCATGTAAAGTGTTATTTTGGATTGGATAATTTTCTTGAAAACCTTAGCCTGGCATCCCTAAATAGTGTCAGACTCAAGTATGGAATTTGTTAATTATCAGAATTTTTGCTTTTGAGTTACGCTGGGAACTCTTAACCCTCTCTCTGTTTCTGTATCGTACATACACGTATTCTAAAAATCTGACATGTTACATTCATAAGACTTTCTATGCAGTCACTTATTTTTATATAGTTTCTATAAACTGTTCTTACAAAAGCTTATTTTTCTATCCCATGTTAATCAAGATAACATTGCAGAAATAGTTTCATTACATGTTTCGTTGTAGGTGCAATGGGGATAGAGGGAAAGAGAATCAATAGTCAAGTGTTTACTAACCTGGTTGCTATATGCTGGCCTTAAAATTCTGTAGTCTTCCCATAACATTGTGAGAAACAAGTGAACACGACAGCATTTTAAAAAAAATGAAGTATTGAAAAATTCAAACCAATAATAACAAATATTTCAAAAATGGCTGATGCCACAAGAGCAGTTATTTCAAATATGTTTTATATTTTAAAGGTTGCACCTTCTTTGTGCAGTAAGTTTTTGTTTCTCTCTTATGGTTTACCCGTTATACAAAATTCCCTTCCAGATGAAGAGGATTTCAGAGGCTATTCCCAGAAAATTCAAGATATACATTGTATTTTTCATATAAATGTCTTGAATAAATGATGCTTTAATAAAAATTCTTAGTACCATTTGGGAGAAAATATAAAAAAATATTGATAAGTTTTCCATGTAAAGGATAGTTTGGGGTGAGAGGATTTTCTTGAAAATTGTGTTGCATCTTTGGGAAATACTTAACTTAAATACCAAGTTTAGTATTTATTATCTCTATTGAATGCAGAGATTATCTATGTAGAAACAGAAAAAATTATGGTAGTTGTCAAACTTACTTTCGTTTGCATGTCGCGCTTTTATGATTTCTCTCTCTTTAGTTTGTATTTCAATTTTATCATTTATAGTTTACAATTAATTGTAATACCCCTGGTATGCTCATTTTCAGAACAAATTTACTGCATCATCACAACACAACTCTGAATCAAATGATGCTGATAACATTCCGTGCTCTCAATTTGAGAGTATCACCCAACAAGATAACACATTTCATTTGGAAAATGCTGCAGGTAAATGTCAGTATTAAACACATGTTTCATCCCTGACAGGAAACCTTTCTTTTCAAGTTATGTGCATAATAAAAAAGTACGGTGAGCATAATTTATGTAAATTTCTAAAATGCTGCCAGTTATAATGTAGCATATCAGTTTTCAACTTTTTTAACATTACTTTTTTCCTTTGCTTCATATTTTGAACCCAGTACTGTTATTAAATTTCACCATCTAAATTTCTGCTGCATACAGATTTTTTATGTGATACATTTTTATAACTTTGTTTTCTTTTTTTATTTTGTGAGTTTTACATCCTGGAATTAAGCTGATCACATAGGAGGGAATGAAATATGCTCAAATGAGTCTGGGGCTCATTGAGCAGAGTTACCCAATATTTGTCTTCTAATGATAAGGGAAAACTCCAAATAAAACACCTTATACTGGCAACTCACCCTAACCGAGATTCGAACTCAGGGCGTCTTGAATGTGCAGACATTCAAGCTTTTTAAAATGTATCATTGTAAGAATGTCTCTCCCTAAGCCAAAGGTTCAAAAGTGAACCTTTGCAGTCAAATGGCATATTTGTTGCATAATACGAAATTTAAAATTACTTAGATCAGCAGTCTCTAAACCAGTGATCACTGCCGCTTTGGGTGGTATGAGAGATTCGTAGGGGAACACACAACATGAGGGGGTAGAAAAACTAAAAATGAATGGGTTTCACAATGTACAATGCAAATTAAAATTGCATTGATCATAAAACAATAAAAAACAAAACAATGTGCAGAAAATTGTAGAGTCAAAAGGGAGTACCACAAAAGCATTTTTAAGATAGGACTAAAGGGTCACAGGTTTTTTACTACAACACATGTGTCAATATTAAATGCATGATGTTAAGAATCTCCAATTGTGAAACCTGTTTGTGGCATGTCAGGTGTAAACAAAATGCACTCTTGTATAGCACTAGTCACTGTCACTAGGTGTGCTTAATGTGAATCCTACTGGATGCTACAGTCATACTGTCTTGTTCAGTACAGTACATGCATGCAGTGGTTAGTTTCTGGCTGTGTACAAATACCCATTATTTGAGACAGTACATACTTACTTTTTGTGAGAGTTACATTTCATTTTGACTGGCAAATGATGATATGCAAGTCTCTTCTTGCTCTCGGTTCTCAGTTAATAGATCAGTGAGAAGTTAGAGCAGGTAAGGCAAAGTAACTATTACCAAAGGTCTGCTAAGACAAGGGAAATGTATGTTATACTTTGTACCTATGTGGTTGTAAACTACAAAGCCAACCTTCCTTTCCCTCCACTCCCCTTATCTATGAATCCTAGAAATGTTGATGCACCATATAGCTGTGATACAGTGATAAATAATTTATTTGGCTTACTTGCTCTAATTGGTAATTTTTTGTTTTTAATATGCATTTTAAAAAATGTATACATACATACTTGATATTTTAGACCAGTTTAATTAATGTTGGTAAATTATTAAAAACATGTGCAGTTACATTTATGATTGCCTTCTTAATATCAGTATAATTCTCATTTTTTGATTACAAAGATTGGGACTTAACATTAAAGTAGTCTATTAGAATTAAAACTAAACTCTTATGCTCCATAGAATAGATTTTACCCTAAAACATGTTTTGCACATCCATTGCATGCATCATCAGTTTCCCAACTACTTGGTGTCGGTGGTAGCTCATCTCTAGTAATTTGATGAACTTTTCAAGTTGGGTTTCTCATCCAGTGGCATGTCAGAATTCATTAATCTGTTCCTAAACTTCACCATAAATATATTATCCTTAGCATTAACTTTGGAACTCATTGAGCGCTCTTGAATAAAGGTAGTTTTTTTTTGTTTTTTTTTCTATCATGAAGTTTTTCCCAGAAATAATTTGCTACTGCTGATTTATCTATCTGATTATATTTTATGTTTCAAAGGTTCTCTGTAGGTCTAATTCCTAAATTCCTCTTGGTTTTTTTGACATAGATTTTACTGCAGCACTCACTGTTAATTCTATAAATGATGTGTTATTTTAATTTTAAATCTTTCTGTTGATGTTTTATTTATCCTGTTTGATTGTTATAAATTTCTGAAATTGAGTATGCAGGGTTATTACAAAAGAAGTAGACAACTTCAAAGTCCTATGAAACAAAAACTAAGTGTGATATCAACATAAGTTTTGTGGTGTTATATTGGAAAACTCTGGAAATTTGCATTGGTAGTGTTGTAGTTGGTAATCTTGTATGTCATTGTTGTTGCAGATGCAGAAATGGCAAATCTATATTGTGTGCTAGAACATGCCAAATCAAATTTTGTAACTGTTGTCCAAAGACGTTTCTGGAAAGCACCTCCAACTAGACAATCGATCTATGATTGACAGAGAAAATTTGAGACAACTGGCTGTGTGTGCAAAGGAAAGAGCACAGGAAGACCACACGTATCAGTAGAGGATGTTAAACATGTTCGTGGTGTTTTCACAAGAAGTTTGCAGAAATCTGAAACAAGGGCAAGCTTGGAGTTGCAAATTCCACGACCATCTGTATGGAAAATTTTGCAAAAGTGACTAAAACTGACTCCTTACAGATTGCAGTTCTTGCAGCAGCTACATGAAGACGACAAGGTCAAACGTCAAGATTTCTGCATAGAAATATTGCAACATAATGAAGATGATGACTTCAGTGATGAATCAACTTTACACTTGAGTGGAAAAGTGAATAAACGAAATGTTCAAATATGGGGAACTGAAAAACCGAAGTTGTGGTGGAACTTGTGCAAGACTCTCCTAAAATTAATATGTTTTGTGCTACGTATGTAACAAAGTAAATGTACTACGCTTCTACAGTATTTCCTCCCATGTTATTTATTGATTTAACTTTTAGTTCCCGAGATATATCGCAGCCAACCGTAGCTGTACTACTAATGAAAAATGAGATATTTGTGCTCAAGGTGTAAGTATAGTCATGTATAGTCGTCCTCCATGATGTAGTGGTTACCATGCTAGCCTCTAGTTCCTAAGGTCACGGGTTTAAACCCGGCAGAGGGCAATGGATTTTTTTTTGGACATAAAAATTCTTAGCATGGCTCCCTTCGGAAGGGAAGTAAAGCTGATGGTCCCGTGTCATAGATTTACAGCACATGAAAGAACCTCAAGTCTGATAAAGAGGCCTCTGAGCAAAGTTATTGGTTTTTCACGCCCAATATAGAATAGGATTCTAAGGACCACGGCTGTTAAAGAACGTCCATAAATAAAACTCAATTGTTTTTGCAGAAAAAACAGTAACAGGATACATATCTCAATATGTTATAGATTTGGTTGATGCCCCAATTGTATGAGGAAATGGAAAGAGAAACCTTTATCTTCCAACAAGATGGAGCACCGGCACACAGATGTTAGACTTTACTTGGATGAAATTCTACCACAGCATTGGATTGACCGTGCTACAGACGACAATAATGCTTTGCTCCGTTGGTCACCGAGGAGTCCCAATCTCATGCCTTGTGACCTTTTCCTTTGAGGATTTGTCAAAGGTAGAATTTTTGTTCCTCTGCTTCCACACAATTTAGATGACATGAAGGAACATATCAGAAGAACTGTGGCAAGTGTAAATGCAGATATGTTACATCAGGTATGGGATGAACTTGATTATCATCTTGATGTGTGACTCAGGGCTCGCACATTGAACATTTGTGAGTTCACTAACTAAACTTCAAGACTTCCTCTACACGACAGTACAATCATATTCATTATATCGTTAATAGTTATGGATTTATAACACATTGAAGGTGTCTATTTCTTTTGTAATAGCCATTTTGTGGTACTAGAGTAATATTATGTTTTGATATTATGTTTTGAAATTGTTGTGTTGCAAATAGTGATTCTCATTATCTGTAGCTCATGCCAGTGCACTTGCTGAAACAAGCAGCAAAGCTGACATTAAATTTTTTGAAAGCAAAAATGTATGCTTAATTTTCCAAAAAGTATTGCCTTTTTAGTTGGAATTGTGTACACATGTTGATATAAAATTGAAATTATAAATGTTTTTTACAGCTACAGAAGAGAAAGAGGAGGAGCCTATGGAAGTGGTATATTCACCAACTGCATTAGCAGAACTTGTAAGCAATTTGGATGAACAGACGCTCTCTAAGGAACAGCTGAGTGAAGTAGCAGAAAAAGCTTTGATTGAAGTGCTGTCTCAAGTGTCAGATGCTGGGTTATGCCACATCTGTTCTCTGATCTGCATGATGTCAACACAGGAACAAAATAAACTCAGTGCACTCATCACTCGCCAGCTCTTGCTACCCAGAGTAAGTTTACAACTACATGAGCTGCCATGAGTGGTCCAAGTTCATGCTCTGGCTGCCATGCATAATAGTGGAATTTTTACTCCAAGTCCATGCTTAAGATGACTGAAAGGAAATGTTTCACTCCCAATCTGTAGACATAAAAAAAAAATCTGATATCTTTCATTCACATGACTTTCTCTAACAAGTATCACTTACTTTTACATAACTTTTACAAACTATTCTTACTATTCTATTTCATCTTAATTGAGATAAACGTTTGCAGAAGTAGTTTCATTATAGGTACAAAGGGGATAAAGGAAACCAAATCAATAATCAGATATAAAGCAGGGCAATATATGCTACCTGAAATTCCATACTCTCACAAAAAAATAACTTATAGTCGGCGCCAATCA
The DNA here is from genome assembly GCA_030765065.1 of Deroplatys truncata. NCBI lineage: Eukaryota > Metazoa > Arthropoda > Insecta > Mantodea > Mantidae > Deroplatys > Deroplatys truncata. The sequence goes on from CM060976.1 coordinate 215,695,134, forward strand.
AGAAAGGGATTGACAGTTGTTAACCACATGGCAGAAAGCTTTAAATGAATGGGAAGGGATGGATACGTCACAGCAGTCATCATGGCAATGATTAGAAGGACCAATTAGAACTAAGACATTTCCATAGCAACAATAGATGCAAAAACCTTGTTGTCGATATTATAACATGTGATCAGCATGACATGCCTGGCGAGCAACCGTTGCAGGAACATGAACTGTACATGTTATCTTCTTCTGTCTCGCTGCAGTTATAAACAATGCCTTCCTTTAGCCACAACTTGCAATGTATTTGCATCTTTATTTTAAACCATGACACCTCACTGTTACTAGCTTCTCAATCTTCAAAATTAATTAAGTATTTGCATCAGTCTAGAGATTGCCTGTGTACTGACAAGTTATTTTGCATCATCCTATTTGTATGGCTATTTGCTTTGTGTTTACGTGTGTTTGAGTCCGTGTATCTGTGCGTGTGTTGTGAGCATTAGCAATTGTGTTAACACTTTTAATGGATATTTAACAATATCCAGAAAATAGTAGCAAAGACAGCGAGCCAAACGAAAAACTGAGCGTACTTAGTAGCCAAATAAAATTGTATTTGGTAAAGGTAACCTAATTAAAGGACAAGTGTGGGAAATAATATGCTCTGTGAGAGAATCAGCGGCATTTTCCCATTAGAGTAAGTATCAATATTTCACAGATATGTCTCTCTTGTTTACGCAGATCTTTACACTGATATATTCTTGCATGTTCTCTCCTTTGTATGTAGATTCATTATTTTATAATTGTCTTCGTACACGAATATAAACAATACCCGCCCTACAATGCAGGCGCAACCAAATCGCCTTCGTACATATAATTCCACGTGGTCGCGATAAGCAGCAACGTCGCCTCTCTCTCTCCGCGAAAAAATGTCAATCCATTTCTTCTTTGGCAGCGAGTATAAAGCTACTTGTACACGATCAAATTTTTGTCAAATTCAGTACTTTACAAGACTTTTCAAGAGGTGTAACAACTTCACAACTTTTCTTGCCAAATTGCTTCCAATACTTTTAAAGTCTTGAAAGCAAATAAGGACATGCTCTAAACGATCAATGATTTGATGGCTTCAGCCAATGAAATGCAAGTACTTACAGTGCGTGCGACAGTCACCTCCTGCCCGTTGTTGTGGTTCTTGTTGATGCCCTTTGCTCACGGCTTACCTTGCTGCATCCTCCATGTTGGCTCCAGATGTTCGCTGTGTGCTGGTTCTCTGCATTTTTATCCTCGGCTAGCTGCAGTAATTTTCTTTAAAACTATGTGGGAGCATGGACTTATCCTTGGTAAAGGAAGCGTTGATCTCGGGCCGTGGTATAAGGAGAAATAGACGTACTTTGGTTACGAAAAGATGACACTGCAATTTCCTTTATTTAACTATTCCACGTAGTACACAACAGTGATATTGCCGCCGTTAAAATACTGTCCACCGCTGTTAAAACATGGCGCGGATATGACACAAAGTTTAAATATGCTTATTACCTCTTTACGAGTAGCGATTCTTAGGTGTGTTTCGAAAACTGTCTTCATTCACCTTTGGCGCGATATATCTCAAACATCCTGCAGCATCTCTCCCTGCAAAATGTTCCCTGACTACATGACAAATGACCCACACATGACAAAATGCCAAAATGCAATGCCTTGAATTTGTTCCTAACAGATCCATTTATAGTCGCAGGCTTCTGGGGCTGCTTCCTTTCCTATTGGTCCATTTTTAGTGCCACTCAACGCGTCTCACTATTTCATATAAACTTACAGGGATCTTATTGGTCCAAATTTAACATAAATCGCGGCTTTTCCTAAATTTACCGTTAAGCTAGTTGTCTCTCTCACTTGGTCACGGCGAATTATCGTATAAAAGGACAAAAACTCTACACCCTCACTGCATGAACAATGCCCCTGCGACCAGAGAGACATCGTAAAACTAGATTTTCTGCCTTCGAAGACACTATTCCTGTAGCTAAAACATTTCGTCGTGGATAGTATTTTAACATTACGCTTAAATTATTTACATTAAACAATGTATAACTCTTCTAATATTAGTAACCTAAATACATACATAACGTTAAATCACCCTTCTTAAACTATACAAGCAGTATAAGAAAAAGATATATACATAGTATGATTTAACATCAATAAAAATTAATTAATAAAATTATCTATAATTACAGTTCTCGGGCTTGGCCTAGAGTTGCCGTTTCATGCGTCACAAAATCTGCAACATGGCTGAAAGCGAAAAGTAAACAAAAATGGCTACCCGGTCAAGGCATGTCGTATGCGAACTGATTAGGTTATACATAAGCTAGTCATGTCTGTATGTCTAGGACTCTGTGTTACCACAAGATGAAGCAGATGAAGACATATGAAGAAATAATTGCCAGGCAGATTTCCGAACTAAGTATACATTAATTGTAACGGTAAAATGTTATTTGTGTAACATTATTGTAGCCCCACGTTGTGGTAGCCAATTTGGGACGGTATTATTTATATATGTTTTGAGCCCCACGTTGTGGTAGCCATTTTGGGACGGTATTAGTTATAATGTTGATGCTTGTGATGTTTATGTATGTGTCTTTACTTCACGCGTTGCCATCTTGTGACGTCATTCATTTGTTTGGTTTGTAGCTCCATCTGGCGTTAGCAATTTGCGGTTCCTAGTATCAGTTTTTGAAATAATTCATTTCAAATGTCCTCCGGCTAGCTATTATCCTGTTGGCTTGGGCACGTATCTCTATACAGGTTGTGAAACGGAAAGGAATCTTCTATCCAAAAAATTACACTGATGAAGAAATTTGTTTTACACATTTATTGTCGAACACGTGAACTATCACATTTATACATTGATCTTAACACTCGCCATACTGAAACTGTTATAACAACTTCTTACTGATAATTCTTTTAATCCACGTACTTCAATCTTGTGTATATTTAACTTTACCATACTTTAGATCTTTCATAATTCTGCTGCGCGTAATTTGTGAATCTATATCCAATGTATGACGAACTAATACTTTCGACGAACTGACTGACTGAAGACGACGTGTAGTGTACACAGATTTTTTTATGAACTGGGGACAAGCTACCTCGAACCTACCCTATTTATACGCCTGCATCAAGATACGCCTAAAGATTATAACTGAGCTGCAATTGGCTAATAAAACGCGCCAACATTAGCGTCTATTTTAATATCCAATGAAAACCACGAATACATATTGCTTTTAGGGAGAAAATATTCCAGAAGTTTCTACCGAAAACGCGTCAACATTACGTAACTTCCTTGTTTCCAATAATGATAAACAGCTCACCCCCCTCGCTGCATTATTGCGCTATTATTGACAGTTTCAGTAAAGCCGTATAAACTTATTTCCCAATAATATTTACAATCAATAAACATCTGAAATCAATGTCACATAAAAATGCATATTCATATTACAATCATTATTTACATTTAAGTAATTTGTGATACAAATTACTGCATCATATGCCCCACTAGAAACATAATTATAAATATTTACAACTTGTTTGGAAATTTTATAATTGGGTTTTTAGTCTCCTAAATCTTGGAACACACGCTATCACTTTCACTTTACACTTCACACGCATTTAACACACGACATGTTTGTTTGTTTTTTTTTTTTTTTTTTTTTTTTTTTTCTTTTATCTCGCCACTACTTACTGGCTCTGGTTGAATGTGTTTAAACTTTAATATGACATTACAATTTTTTTTTTTTTTTATATGTATATAGCAAATACTGTACCCTGAATTATTTAATTAATGTTACAAAGTTGTTTACAAAAATTTATACATTTAAGATTTTTGTAATTGTTTAACATTTTTACCAAAATATTCACCCTCTACACAAATATTTACATCTCTTAAATCTAGGCACTGTTTCACATGTTCTATTTACTACATAAATATTTGTTTTTAATTATATTTACCAATTTTTGTTATTTTGTACTTTAACTTTAATATCATATTGAGTTTCAATCTTTGCATTATTAATTTTCAAATGTTGTTACAGTTACTAAAAATTTAATTTTTTTTTTTTTTTAAACATTTCTCTTTTTTTTTTTTTTTTTGTAATTTATTTCTCTTTTCAAATGACATATAGATAATTAACCCTCTTACATTCCAATACATTGCTCTGCAAGTCATCTTTACCTATCCAGCATTTACTTTACGTCTCATTGCTATTTACCCTCCTGGATCAAATTGTGTGTGGCTAAACATTACTCGTAGCTGTATCCTAACCTTCAAATTTTTGTTCATGAATAACCTCTTGTATTCATATGAAATTTCATCCCCTGATAACATTTGAAAACAATCTAAAGTTTCCTGAACAATACATCTTTTAACAACTTTCATTTTCAATTCATCTGCTATCTTTATAGCTTGAGAATACTCTGACAAATCTGTACTAAACTGTACTGGACTGGAGTTTTCATTTTGAACATCTTGGTACAATTTATTTCTTTGCATTACTGTCTCATTCTGTATTTCTGATATCTCCCCTCTGAAATTAACTTGCGCCTGATTCACATCTACATTCATAACCTCTTTCATCTCTCTTATCTCACTTGAAATGTTACTCAATCTACTACCTGACTCGGTACATTCTACATCAACATGTTCATTTTTAGTATTAACCTCACTTTCTTTGTTATCTCTTTCCCTGCTCATGTCTAACATTTTCTTTGAAACTTCTCCTATCTCACTTGCTATTACTTCCTCATTTTCATCTCTCATTTTTGGCATACTACTATCTAGCTTCATAACTTTCTTTTCAATTTCTTCACTGCTTTGATCTACTTTTTGCTGTAATATCTCATTACTCCTACCAATATCTTTTCTGTTTTGTTCAAAGCTCCTACAAATATCTTCCCTCAATTCCCTATTATTCTTTTGCATATCTTCCCTTAATTGATCTGTAATACTCTTACTAATATCTTCCCTCAATTCTTTATTATTCTTTTCCATATCTTCCCTCAATTTCCCAATATTCTTTTGCATATCTTCCCTTAACTTATCATTACTCTTAACAATATCTTTCAGCATTTCCATCATCATACTAGCATCAAAATTAACATTTCCTGCTATTCTATTCTCACTTTCTGCACTAACATTTTCATCCTCAAATCCTAAAAAGTCTGGGCTATTTTCTGTAACCTGTATTGAATTACAGCTAACTGTTACATTATCTCCCTCCATAATTATTTCTTCTGTATTATTAGTAGCCATTGTTTTCTTTATCCTACCACTCCTTAAGTACATTTGTAGGTTACAATTTTGTTTTCTAAAAAAAAATTACGATACTCTAACCTTTGTGATGCTATCTGTTGCTGTTACATTGATGTCCAGCTTTCTGCCCCTCTCTCCTAGGTTATATATCGCTTCTGCGTTGTGTTATGATGAGTCCACGTCGTTTTGTTGTCCTGTAGTTTGGAATCTGCGTCTTGTAGATCATTTCACTGCTACATTCGTTCCACGTCCTGGTTCCTTTCCTGGTCACTCTGCTACTTTCCTGGTTACTTTGCTTCTTTCCTGGTCATCGTGTTCCTTTCCTGGTTATCGTGCTTCTTTACTGGTCATCGTGTTCCTTTCCTGGTTATCGTGCCCCACGTTGGGCACCAATTTGTAACGGTAAAATGTTATTTGTGTAACATTATTGTAGCCCCACGTTGTGGTAGCCAATTTGGGACGGTATTATTTATATATGTTTTGAGCCCCACGTTGTGGTAGCCATTTTGGGACGGTATTAGTTATAATGTTGATGCTTGTGATGTTTATGTATGTGTCTTTACTTCACGCGTTGCCATCTTGTGACGTCATTCATTTGTTTGGTTTGTAGCTCCATCTGGCGTTAGCAATTTGCGGTTCCTAGTATCAGTTTTTGAAATAATTCATTTCAAATGTCCTCCGGCTAGCTATTATCCTGTTGGCTTGGGCACGTATCTCTATACAGGTTGTGAAACGGAAAGGAATCTTCTATCCAAAAAATTACACTGATGAAGAAATTTGTTTTACACATTTATTGTCGAACACGTGAACTATCACATTTATACATTGATCTTAACACTCGCCATACTGAAACTGTTATAACAACTTCTTACTGATAATTCTTTTAATCCACGTACTTCAATCTTGTGTATATTTAACTTTACCATACTTTAGATCTTTCATAATTCTGCTGCGCGTAATTTGTGAATCTATATCCAATGTATGACGAACTAATACTTTCGACGAACTGACTGACTGAAGACGACGTGTAGTGTACACAGATTTTTTTATGAACTGGGGACAAGCTACCTCGAACCTACCCTATTTATACGCCTGCATCAAGATACGCCTAAAGATTATAACTGAGCTGCAATTGGCTAATAAAACGCGCCAACATTAGCGTCTATTTTAATATCCAATGAAAACCACGAATACATATTGCTTTTAGGGAGAAAATATTCCAGAAGTTTCTACCGAAAACGCGTCAACATTACGTAACTTCCTTGTTTCCAATAATGATAAACAGCTCACCCCCCTCGCTGCATTATTGCGCTATTATTGACAGTTTCAGTAAAGCCGTATAAACTTATTTCCCAATAATATTTACAATCAATAAACATCTGAAATCAATGTCACATAAAAATGCATATTCATATTACAATCATTATTTACATTTAAGTAATTTGTGATACAAATTACTGCATCATATGCCCCACTAGAAACATAATTATAAATATTTACAACTTGTTTGGAAATTTTATAATTGGGTTTTTAGTCTCCTAAATCTTGGAACACACGCTATCACTTTCACTTTACACTTCACACGCATTTAACACACGACATGTTTGTTTGTTTTTTTTTTTTTTTTTTTTTTTTTTTCTTTTATCTCGCCACTACTTACTGGCTCTGGTTGAATGTGTTTAAACTTTAATATGACATTACAATTTTTTTTTTTTTTTTATATGTATATAGCAAATACTGTACCCTGAATTATTTAATTAATGTTACAAAGTTGTTTACAAAAATTTATACATTTAAGATTTTTGTAATTGTTTAACATTTTTACCAAAATATTCACCCTCTACACAAATATTTACATCTCTTAAATCTAGGCACTGTTTCACATGTTCTATTTACTACATAAATATTTGTTTTTAATTATATTTACCAATTTTTGTTATTTTGTACTTTAACTTTAATATCATATTGAGTTTCAATCTTTGCATTATTAATTTTCAAATGTTGTTACAGTTACTAAAAATTTAATTTTTTTTTTTTTTTAAACATTTCTCTTTTTTTTTTTTTTTTTGTAATTTATTTCTCTTTTCAAATGACATATAGATAATTAACCCTCTTACATTCCAATACATTGCTCTGCAAGTCATCTTTACCTATCCAGCATTTACTTTACGTCTCATTGCTATTTACCCTCCTGGATCAAATTGTGTGTGGCTAAACATTACTCGTAGCTGTATCCTAACCTTCAAATTTTTGTTCATGAATAACCTCTTGTATTCATATGAAATTTCATCCCCTGATAACATTTGAAAACAATCTAAAGTTTCCTGAACAATACATCTTTTAACAACTTTCATTTTCAATTCATCTGCTATCTTTATAGCTTGAGAATACTCTGACAAATCTGTACTAAACTGTACTGGACTGGAGTTTTCATTTTGAACATCTTGGTACAATTTATTTCTTTGCATTACTGTCTCATTCTGTATTTCTGATATCTCCCCTCTGAAATTAACTTGCGCCTGATTCACATCTACATTCATAACCTCTTTCATCTCTCTTATCTCACTTGAAATGTTACTCAATCTACTACCTGACTCGGTACATTCTACATCAACATGTTCATTTTTAGTATTAACCTCACTTTCTTTGTTATCTCTTTCCCTGCTCATGTCTAACATTTTCTTTGAAACTTCTCCTATCTCACTTGCTATTACTTCCTCATTTTCATCTCTCATTTTTGGCATACTACTATCTAGCTTCATAACTTTCTTTTCAATTTCTTCACTGCTTTGATCTACTTTTTGCTGTAATATCTCATTACTCCTACCAATATCTTTTCTGTTTTGTTCAAAGCTCCTACAAATATCTTCCCTCAATTCCCTATTATTCTTTTGCATATCTTCCCTTAATTGATCTGTAATACTCTTACTAATATCTTCCCTCAATTCTTTATTATTCTTTTCCATATCTTCCCTCAATTTCCCAATATTCTTTTGCATATCTTCCCTTAACTTATCATTACTCTTAACAATATCTTTCAGCATTTCCATCATCATACTAGCATCAAAATTAACATTTCCTGCTATTCTATTCTCACTTTCTGCACTAACATTTTCATCCTCAAATCCTAAAAAGTCTGGGCTATTTTCTGTAACCTGTATTGAATTACAGCTAACTGTTACATTATCTCCCTCCATAATTATTTCTTCTGTATTATTAGTAGCCATTGTTTTCTTTATCCTACCACTCCTTAAGTACATTTGTAGGTTACAATTTTGTTTTCTAAAAAAAAATTACGATACTCTAACCTTTGTGATGCTATCTGTTGCTGTTACATTGATGTCCAGCTTTCTGCCCCTCTCTCCTAGGTTATATATCGCTTCTGCGTTGTGTTATGATGAGTCCACGTCGTTTTGTTGTCCTGTAGTTTGGAATCTGCGTCTTGTAGATCATTTCACTGCTACATTCGTTCCACGTCCTGGTTCCTTTCCTGGTCACTCTGCTACTTTCCTGGTTACTTTGCTTCTTTCCTGGTCATCGTGTTCCTTTCCTGGTTATCGTGCTTCTTTACTGGTCATCGTGTTCCTTTCCTGGTTATCGTGCCCCACGTTGGGCACCAATTTGTAACGGTAAAATGTTATTTGTGTAACATTATTGTAGCCCCACGTTGTGGTAGCCAATTTGGGACGGTATTATTTATATATGTTTTGAGCCCCACGTTGTGGTAGCCATTTTGGGACGGTATTAGTTATAATGTTGATGCTTGTGATGTTTATGTATGTGTCTTTACTTCACGCGTTGCCATCTTGTGACGTCATTCATTTGTTTGGTTTGTAGCTCCATCTGGCGTTAGCAATTTGCGGTTCCTAGTATCAGTTTTTGAAATAATTCATTTCAAATGTCCTCCGGCTAGCTATTATCCTGTTGGCTTGGGCACGTATCTCTATACAGGTTGTGAAACGGAAAGGAATCTTCTATCCAAAAAATTACACTGATGAAGAAATTTGTTTTACACATTTATTGTCGAACACGTGAACTATCACATTTATACATTGATCTTAACACTCGCCATACTGAAACTGTTATAACAACTTCTTACTGATAATTCTTTTAATCCACGTACTTCAATCTTGTGTATATTTAACTTTACCATACTTTAGATCTTTCATAATTCTGCTGCGCGTAATTTGTGAATCTATATCCGATGTATGACGAACTAATACTTTCGACGAACTGACTGACTGAAGACGACGTGTAGTGTACACAGATTTTTTTATGAACTGGGGACAAGCTACCTCGAACCTACCCTATTTATACGCCTGCATCAAGATACGCCTAAAGATTATAACTGAGCTGCAATTGGCTAATAAAACGCGCCAACATTAGCGTCTATTTTAATATCCAATGAAAACCACGAATACATATTGCTTTTAGGGAGAAAATATTCCAGAAGTTTCTACCGAAAACGCATCAACATTACGTAACTTCCTTGTTTCCAATAATGATAAACAGCTCACCCCCCTCGCTGCATTATTGCGCTATTATTGACAGTTTCAGTAAAGAAGCCGTATAAACTTATTTCCCAATAATATTTACAATCAATAAACATCTGAAATCAATGTCACATAAAAATGCATATTCATATTACAATCATTATTTACATTTAAGTAATTTGTGATACAAATTACTGCATCATAATGCAATGTTATATAGTGTGGTTAACGTATCAGTTGGTGTTATTTCCATTGTGTTCCATGATCGTAATGTGATCTCATTAGATATAATGCGTGGAAGTGCTACGTAATATTAGTAAAGAACAATATTTCATTGCAAACTGTTATACTGTGATGCAAATAGTAAATTGCTTTGTGCGTGATAAATTATTTATTAATGTGCTCTGAAGGGTTTCAGTTTGAAAAAAGACAACTTGTAAATACATATTTATGACATTGTTAAGTCTTGTCCAATCTTGTCACATATTGAAAAGTGTTTGACAATTTTTCTTGTAAACTATTGAATTGAAAAAAAAAAAGTTTGATCTTGTACAAGGGGCTTAATAGTCATAGCACTTTAAAATAATGGCAAAGTTTTGAACATTTCAGAACAATAGTAACAGATATGTCGAAATGTCTGATGCTACAAAAAAAGTTATTTTAAATACATTGTTTGTTTTGAAAGAGTTCTACACTTTTTTGTATTGAACGTTTTTGCCTCTCTCTTAAGGTTTACCAGTTGAATAAAATTACACAAAATTCCCTCTGAATGAAGAGGACTTTACAGACTATTCCCAGAAAATCCAAAATATATGTTTGAGTTGTCATGTAAATATCTTAATGATATTTTAATCAAAATTGAGAGCCGTTTTTGGGAAAATAAACATTTTTAAAAATGTTTCATGAGGTGGGAGATATTCTTTGTATTGCATATTTGGAAGGTATTATTGAATTTAAATACCACATTTGGTGTTTATTCGGCATTTCTTTTTGAGTTATGCTACACACGCATGTGCATGCACACACACACACACACATACACAGACCTTTTTTTAAAAAAATCTGATATGATACATACACATGACTTTCTCTATCATTTATCTTTATTAAAGGATATACAAACTATTCTTACTAAAGCTTACTTTTCTATCTACTACATTTTAATCCAAATAAACCTTTGCAAAAATAGCTACATTACACATTTCATTATAGATACAGGGATAGTCAAATGTTTAAGAACCGGACGCTATATGCTGGCCTTAAAATTCCGTACTGTTTCCATGCAATCGTCAGAAACAACTGAAAATCGATGGTACTTAAAAAGAATGACAAGTATTGAACAATTCAGACCTTTAATAGCATATCTCAGAAACTGCTTATGCTAAGAAAAAACTCATTTTAAATAGTGTTTTAAAGAGATCTGCATTTTTTATGCAGTACGTTTTCATCTATTACTTAACGTTTACCACTTATACAAGATTATACAAAATTTCTTCCGAATAAGAGGACTATATAGGCTATTCCCAGAAAATTCAATGTATACATTTTATTTGTCATGTAAATATGTTTAATATAGGGTGTTTTAATCAAAATCACTGTAGTCATTTTTTAGAAAATCAAAACATTCAAAAAATGTTCCATGTAAAGAGAGGTTTTGTGTGTGTGCGAGAGAGAGAGAGAGATGCAGTAATACCTTCTCTGAGGAGACTGAAGATGTTCACTGCAGTTGTGGACGAAAAGTCTGGAGCATCTGTTTCCAGCAGACCACAGCATAAAGCCCAGAAGATACGTCTAATGATATTCTTGTTATGTTCTCTCTCCATTCTGATTTGATACTTCAAAGTCCTACTCTCTTCTCCCTTTCCGAGGGTTGCTAGATTTCAAACCTGAAGATACAGGAGTTTTGTAAATGCATGTGCCCCACCATCTTAGAAATTGACATTTTCTTACATTGAAGTAGTAACGTGAGGCAGTATTTTTAACACTTAAATGATTTCAGTCAAATTATATAATATGTAAATTCAATAACAGCCCGCCTTGAAGCAATATGTGTATGTAATAATTTGTAAAATGTATGTAACAGTCATTGCATATGCTTATATTATTGTATCCATGTGTAATAATGTTATGTGAATATATTACGTAATTTAATAATGTAGGAGCTGTGAGAAATAAGTTAAAAGTTGCTAACAATGAGGTAACCTTGAGTCAATAATGAGTAAGCAAGTTTAACAGTACTACTTGTGATTCTTGGAGTAACAATAATGTAATTTTAGTGACAGTTTATAAAATAGCCAATCAACAACCAGAAAAAGCTTTAGTTAAATGAAGGTATTCTATTGGAGTAGGATTAGCCAACAGAGACTTGAAATACAGAAATTTACAAGTTTAGATGGTTGAAATCAATTCAGTTGCCTGCAGATAGTGATTGTAACCGGATGCAAGATGCATTCTTGAGAGATTTAATATGTATTTGTGCAAGACGAAAAATAGTTTTACATGTTAAAAAGTGCAATTAATTAATAAAAAGAATCTCCACCACTCTATATCAGTGAAATGTTATTTAAATCGTATCAAGTATTAATAAAAGAAGTGAAGTAAAATTATAATCTGTGTAAGTCTATATTCTTGTCGCACCAAAACCCTGCTAAGAGAAACATGTCTCTAACAAATACTGATGCAGCCGAGGCAAACATAAATATAATATTTAAAGAAACAGTTAAATTACAAAGTTAATATTTTTTTTTAAACTTGGGGCAAAAGCCACCTGAAAGTATATTTGGGGCGAAGGCTACCGGAAACTGTTTACCATACGTGCGGTTGCAACTACTACAAGTTCGGCTCCCCAACAGTTGAACTATAATACAACTACAATACAAACTACTTTAAATTGACGCCCAAAGCGTGGTGCAAATAACGTAACAAACCACCTACTTCAAATGCCAACATTTCAGACAATGCAACTGCACAGCTAATAAGGGTGATAAATGTACAATGCAAGTTACAAGTAACAACTTAATGGTTTGTTGTGTTATGGCTTATGTTGCCCCTAATGCAAGCAGTTTAGACTACTGCTCTGGAGCATTTCTCATGTTTTCTTGAAAATTCAAGCTGTTACTGACTATCTTCTTGGTTTTGGGATAGCATGCCTATTTAATGATCCAGAGGGTCTGAGTTGATTCTCAGATGGAGAGAATTGCGTGAATATATTTTAATCCCCTCTTTCTTTCATCCTTAGAAGATGAATGTTGGGTAGCTGTATAAAGTTAGACTAATTTGAGCACTCGCCTCATTAATCATTCAGTGTCTGATATGACTAGTCTGATTAAAGCTGTTAAAAACAATATAATCATTAAGATTTACACTTGCTCAGAAAAAAGTTGACATCAAAGTATTGTTCTACTTAATTTAATTAATTCATAAACTTGATAATGATAAGTGAAAATGTTCCCATTTGTAATATTCAGCATTGCCAGCATTGGAAAACGAAACATGCAATAAAAAGTCTGATGTATTACATTCATATGACTGTCTCTACCCACTATATGGCTTCTACAAACTATTCTTATAAAAGCATATTGTTCTAGCTAAAAGGGGGATACAGCAGACCGAAGTGATAGTTAAAATGTTTAAGAGTGGATTGCTAAAGTGCCTGCCTTGAAATCCATGTAATCACAAGAAATAATTGATATGGAGGCAGCACTTTAAAAAATGATAAGTACTGAAAATTTCAAAACGGTAACAGCGGACATACTGCTTCCAAATGAAGACTTCACAGACTATTTCCAGAAAATTCAAAATATACATTTTATTTTTATGTAAACATCTATACTAATATTATAAAAACAGAAAAATTTTATGTCTGTATGCAAGGTAATTTCAAAAACCATGCAACTGAAAAATTTAAAAATTTTAGTTTCATTTATGGACACTCTTTAACTGCTGTGGTTCTTAGCGTACCATTCTATATTGGGCATGAAAGACTGGGAATCTTGTTCCGAGACCACTTTATCAGGCTTGGGGTTCTTTCATGTGCTGTAAATCTATGACATGGGACCACTGGCTTTACTTCCCTTCCGAAGAAAGCCATGTTAAGGTTTTTTACGCCCAAAAAAATCCATCACCCTCCACCGCGTTTGAATCCGCGAGTTCGGGAACTAAAGGCTACATGGTACTACTAGACCACTCAACCAGTCCTTCATCATTGAAAACCCCTATTCTTTCTGATGGACATGAGCCATAAAACACCTTCTAATTTCAATTAAAATTACTAAAAGTATTTACATTGTACTAGTACATGAACACATTGGAGTTATAAAAGAACATACTTGCCAAGAAGGTTTTGACTTTCCATTAGGACTGTCATGGAGTAGAAAATAGTCATTATTCCACAAAAAGTGTATGCAAAATAAGACAAATGCCACCAATATTTCATTCCAGTTAAGTTATAATATATGGTCATGGTTTAGCACCTAGAAAAGAGAATATAATATAAATAATTAACTAGTACTTCATACATTAGAGCATAATTGTAGTAAATGTTTAAAAATTGAGTCAAAATTTAAAAACTCATCAGGAATTTATTAAATAATAGAAAAATAGTAAACCAGAAATATAATTACCTGGGATTTGTCAAATGAATTGTCAGGACTGAAAAAGATATACAGACCCACAAAGAAAGAACATATGAGAGATTTAAATACACTGATAAATCTGCCATAGCTTATATTTTTGGATGGAGAATCATAACATTGAACCAGGAATTAAACTGATAAAATATGTAAAGAAAAAAATTGAGTTTTATTTATGGACGCTCTTTAACTGCTGTAGTTCTTAGCGTCCCATTCTATATTGAGCATGAAAGACTGGAAATTTTGCTCGGAGGCCTCTTATCAGGCTTGAAGTTCTTTTACATGCCATAAATCTATGACACGGGACCATCAGCTTTTCTTGCCTTCCAAAGGAAGCCATGCTAAGAATTTTTACACCCGAAAAAATCCATCGCCCTCCACCGGGTTTGAATCTGCAACCTTGGGAACTAGAGGCTAGACGGTACCCCTAGACCACGGAGGATGACATAGTTAAAGGAAAAAACCTCTCAAATTGGATACTTGGGACTATATTTTTATCACAAAACATAAAGGAGACCTTATGAATTTTGAGATTCCCGCTGTAGATGACATCATCTGGTTAACAGAGAAGATAGATGGCAAGCATCCCTATTGATAGAACCTGACACAGCACGAACGCATCAGTCGACCAAGAAACTGATGATAGGGAGGATACTCCCAGAAACTAGTCCTTTTTTTAAATTTTGACATGTAAGTGGAGAATTTAATGTGTTTTTAAATTTTGACTCAATTTTTAAACATTTTACTAGAAAAGAGAAGATCAGCAAGTTAAAAGAGAATTGAATGTGCTTATAATGCTACAATATATATGAGGTACCAATGCCAAAATATTTTAATAACCTTCATACAAGGAAGTTTTCTTTATTTCCTTTGTACTTATGCTTTAATCGTGTTCATTAGAAGGACATGTTAAATAATATTATAAAGAGACAAAATTGCTAACATTAGAAATCAGCGTACTAATATTTTATATTAACAATTGAGAAGATTAAGATTATTTTACTCAATAGTCATAGACTATGTGTCTGTTCCAAAGAGGATAACTTGGTGGCCTGGAAGTGAGTATCTTTATATTCACCAGCTTCAGCTCTATTTTGTCATGTATATTAAGAATTTCTGTATTATGTGAAAACTCATAGCTTTGAAGTTATTTAATAATTACAGGAACAAAGAGAGGTTACAGAGATTTAAAATGTCACCTACTGTAATTATCTAAAGAATTATTTGACCATTCCAACGAATGATTGTTCCACCGCCAAAACTGTATGTGTAGGTTAGGCAGCATTTTCAGAGCTTGGAAGACAGTCCTGGGAGGTTAAGGAAGTCAGAGGTTCTGCCAATGTTTGAATCCTTTTGCATGGATATCAGGAGATTTTTATTCATTATTGGGAATTGCTGGGGCAGTATAAAATATAATTATAAGGGGTAAAGGGAGGAATTCACCATGAAAATCTTCTAAATCATTGTACAGTAATTTAATATCAGGTAAGTCAGCAAGTCTAAAATGTATAGTATTTTAATCAAAATTGTTAGTGTCATTTTTGAGGGAATCAAAAATAACAAAAAATTATCCGTGTAAAGGGTAGGGTAGTTTGAAGTCGGATTAGCTTAAAAAATCGTGTGTTGCATCTTGGAACTATCAGGTTTGGTATTTATCTGCAATACCAAAATCTCAATATTGAATTTTTTTAATGAAATTTAATACTTCCACTGTGTACTAGATGCATGGTAAAGAAAGTAAAAACATTTCTCTTTGTTACAAGGAACAACATTTTACATTCCTTTAACAAGAAGTGAATTACACAAAATTGTAAAATAAGATGGTGAAAGCTAAATTGTAGGAGAAATGTATACTGACATGCATAATATGCGACCCATAATGGAACACAGCTGTTTTTGTAGATATTTACAATCTAGCTCCTCCCTCTGCCAGTGTGACCTGCCTTTTTTTTTGAGCATAATTCTAGCCAATGGATTGGCAGGGTACTTTACTTCCCCAATATATGGCCGAACTGCCAAAGGGTAACATTACAATTTAAACCTTGTATTTTCAAACTATACCATCATTTTCTTAATATCAGTTTGGTTATTGCTGTTCAGTGGCCACAATTACTTTAACCGTTGTCTCCATTTTGCAGATGAAAGCTCTCGTATAAATGTTGTAGCTTGTCATACAGTTTAAGAACGCATTCAAATCATTTCTTCCTCTATAAGGCCAAATAATGTTGTAATTGGTTTAGCCTTTCCTTGTGAACCAATCTTAGTGAAACTGCTTCATAGAGGTTGTATCCAAACTACCCCTTCATTTCACATCGTTCATTGGTTTGTTTTTGTGTCTCTGAATTGTTTTCCAGCCCAATCACATAGAGAACCAATACCGCTTGGTTGGAGTCAAAGGTTGCTTACCTGAAGGTGAAACCTTAGAGGGGAAAAAACTATTGCGATCTAGGGGAATGTGTCACTTTTTATACATGAAGTGTACCTAAATATGTAAACAGGGAGACTCAAGAAAACTGATATGAAGTATGGGAAATCCTGGGAAACATGTGAGATCTGACAACTGTACCTTATTCTGATATCTTTCTTAAGTTCAAATTTTACAGTTTTATTCCATTTTATGAACAGCTTCTTTCCTATGCTAGATACTCATGAACTACATACTTTATTTGTTACCTTGGAAGATATTTTAAATTCTTTTCTCAAGCACCTCCACTATCAAAATGTTCAATGTTTTTATTTTATCACCCTCTATAAGCTGGCATAGAGCAATTGTTTATAGATTTTAAAGAAACAACTACCAATCAGATGACTTTGAGATCCTGAACTAATATGTGGTAAATTTAAAGCACAGGGATATTTCACAAACCTTGATTTGCTCAACAGCTTCAAGTGAGGTATAACGAGCCTTGTAGCAGAGGGGCGAGCGAAGCAATAATTAACTTCGTCAAGATGTTCCCAAATGTGAGCAGTTCAGAACTACTGCTGCCGCTGATGTCTGCTCCTGATACAGCCTGTGGTGATCTGCTGCTGAGAATAATGAAAGAGGCCTTGACCTCCCAACAACAAGAAGAGTTTCTCAGGTTAGTACATTTCCTTATTTTAAAAAACTGGCTTACTCATTTTAATTTCCTGTAGCTCTTGTCCTAACATACGGTGTGCCCATAAACTGCTATTTTGTAACCTGCCTCCAATTTTCCCCTTCTTTCCATTTCTCGTCTTCAGTAGATTGTCTCCATGTGTCTTGGTTTGCCTCTTTTTCTCACACCTAAGGAATTTCAATCAAACATCTAATTAATACCTCTATCTCTCTTTCTGTAAGTATGGCATATTCAGTTCCTTTTCATTCTCTTTATTTGCATTTTAGGTAATAGGAGTTTCAGAACACTATGCCCACAATTGAAATTGTGAGTGGATTGGTGATGCTTTACGAGGGTGGTCTGAAAAGTTTCCGACCTCAACATGAAGATGGCAGCACTCCTAAATAAAAGCTAGTGAATTTCGTTGTTCATCTGATGACAGTTACTCACCAAAGTTTCAGACATTTTGGATGCTCAGTTGTTGTGTAACAGTCATTTGAGTGAGGTGATGTGAGTGTTTTTATGAAAATGGACAAAATCGAGTATCGAGCTATCATTAAATATTTGTTTTTGAAAGGCAATACGCCTACGCAAATCAAAGATGAGTTGGATTCTGTGTATGGTGACTCTGCACCATCATTTGCCACAGTGAAATTTTGGGCAGCTGAATTTAAACGTGGCCGTAAGAGCTTGGGAGACGAACGTTCAGGACGTCCAAAAACTGCAACTACCGACGAAAACATCGCCAAAGTTCACCAAATGGTGCTAGACGACCGCCGAATTAAAGTGAGAGAGATAGCAGAGGCTTTGAATGTGTCAAAAGAACGTGTTTGTCACATATTATATCAACATTTAAACATGAGAAAGCTGTCTGCGCGTTGGGTGCCACGTTTGCTCACGTTTGACCAAAAACGTGTTTGAATGAACATTTCCAATTCACTGTTAGCGCAGTTTAGGCGCAATAAATCCGAGTTTTGGCGCTGATTAATTACTGTAGATGAAACTTGGATACACCATTATATGCCCGAAACAAAAATACAGTCCAAACAGTGGACTGCAAAGGGAGAACCGGCACCAAAAAAAGCAAAAACTGTTTTTTCGGCTGGGAAAGTGATGGCGACTGTTTTTTGGGATAGTCATGGAGTTATTTTAATCGATTACCTTCAAAAAGGAAAAACCATTACAGGAGCATACTACGCATCATTACTTGACAAGCTGAAGGCAGAACTTGCGGGAAAACGGCCACATTTGCAGAAAAATAAAATCCTGTCACTAAGACAACGCACCGTCTCACACCTCAGCGGTTGCAGTGGTGAAAATCCACGAATTACGGTTTGAACTGCTCGACCATCCGCCTTACTCACCAGATCTAGCCCCAAGCAACTTCCTTTTAGTTCCCTCATCTGAAAATTGCGCTCGGAGGACAGAGATTTTCGTCAAATGAAGAGGCAATCACCTTCATGAACAATTATTTTGCAGAGAAAAACGCTGAGTACTATTTGGATGGGTTACAGAGATGGGAGCATCACTGGGAGAAGTGTGTAGAGTTACAAGGAGACTATGTTGAAATCTAAAAAAAAAAAAAAAAAAAAAAAAATTGTGAAAAAATGTCTTGTATCTTTATTAGGTCGGAAACTTTTCAGACCACCCTCGTAGTTTCACTTACTAAATTTTCACTCAGAACATGTTTTGAAGACATTTGCCTCCATCACCAGCTGTATGTCCACTGGCATCTGGAAAGAGATCCTGTAATTCAGTGTTGTACTGCAATGCAACTGCCTACAATTGTTTTCAAAGAGATGTCTGTTCTTGAGCACCACTAGAGTGTCAATTAGAGCGTCTTGCAGTGTTGTCATGGTATTCCCATTAGTAGGAAGTGCTGCGTATCTAGTGAATCCTTCTCTAATAAATACCACCTACACTAGGTCCAAATATTCTGATTTCACAAAAATGAATCCTTAAGTACGGTAGAGGGTAATGTTTGTAACACAGCTGTCAAAACCACATATTTTTAACTCAATTAGTTTTCATAATACAAATGAATAAACACCATATATTTGATCATAGGCACTGAGATAGCCATCATTTGTATGTACATATATATTTGTAATTACATAGTACTGTAATGTAAACTATGCCAAATGATAATAAAGGAATTATGTTCAGCAGGATCCAGGAATTTGTTAGTTTCCTCTCTCTCTGTTCAAGATGAGAGCCAACAACTCACTTAGCCTGGTAAGCAGAATGCTGCATCTGGAGAACATCACTTAGGACAAATCTATGACTCAAAAGTGGGATGTGAGCTTTATAAGTACAAGTACTTCATATTAGTGATCAGTTGTTGCCTCATGGAGCATTCAAACAATAGCCTTAAGCAGTAAATTTAGTGCAAAACCAGGCTCAAAATATTATTTTTAGAGTATACACATTTTTTTTAAAAGATATGAGGAAGAGAGAAATAAACTCAATTTCAAAAATGCTCAGAACTTGCCGCTAAAGGCTGTGGGTAGGCAAATCAAGTATGTTTTGCATTTGTGGGGAGGTTATAGTCCCATTAGCCTTAGAAGGGAACCTGATGTAAACAAAAGCATGTGGCAAGCTGTGTGCATCGACCACAGATTACAACATAGTTCCATATCAGACTACAGAAATTAACTTTGTCTTATATTATTTAAGAGTTTATTTTGTTAAAAACATTGTTAGAATATTGAATTTTAGTTCACACTGCATTTAAAAACATATATGTAATTAATAAAAATTTATGAATGGAGAAAAGCATATGCACCATTTTCTATTACTAAAATAAAGTTGGTCAGTCTTGTTGACCAAGACAAGCACTGGCTTGTTTTCAAATTGTTTATTACAATGTGGTTAATGGTGGTTAAGATTAATAATTATTATGAGTAATTAAAATGATCATGTGAAACATCCTGAAGGGAAATTTTGAAAAGTGGAAAAAACTTGTATTGGATGCTTTCATGTTTTGTGAGAAGGATCCAGATTAAGCCATTAAAGACTTTATTAATTGAACATCTGAATTTACTGGTGTTTCCGTAAAAAGTGCCAACTCCATTTGTGTGGAAAAGTAAAAAACTGGAAAACTATTATCACCTTCAAAGAAAAGGAAACATGAAAAAACTGTGCTTGGCACAAAATATGATGAGGAGGAGGAAATGGATGGGATTGAACCACTTTCACATTCTGATTAATAAAGTACATTTAAAATTTTATTATCATTCCCGTTCTATCATTTCATACTGTTTACATTACTACTTCACTATTTTAAGTACTTTATAACTCATACTCGATCTGTGGGAAACGTGTTAATTAAAGTATGTTGTTCTTCAATATTCCAATGCACCAATACCAAATTATTTCAAAGTGCGTTTTGGTCATAGGTTACAGTAAATGACCTTGTAGTTGAATGCAGTTAAACGTAAGTCGTCATCACAACAGATGTAAAATAATAGTGTGTCAAACGAAGTAGCAGTGTTAATGAAAAGAGGATAATGCTATTGTTAAGAAATAAACACTGCTGATGTGCATTTATGTCGATCAGATGGTTCAGGCAGAAGCACGTTCCTTCAGATAGTGTGTTTGCTCCATCCAGGACATAGTAATACAATTTGCAGCAGACCAGTATTCACTTGCTGTTTTTGTTTACATCAGGTTCTCTTCTAAGGCTGGTAGGATTATAGAAGATCTGATTGCATTGGTACTGCAGTGTTTGTCCCCTAGGAAACACATTAGACCTCCGAAGAGGGTTACAAACTCAAGCAACTTTGACAAGGACGTTGTACAGAGGACTGTACTTGAGAACCAAGGAGAATTTCCAGCAACACAAAAATAACTGACACTTTTAGAACTAAAATTTCATGCACTGGTTCTAATTCATCCACATGCAGAATTTTGAGAAGATTACAGTTCAGGTATAGAAAGACAAATGATGGGTGTCAATTTTTAATGGAGAGGAGTAACATTGTTATGGCAAGGATAAAATTATTATGCATAACATTTGAATTTCTGGTGATATGCGACTTATACTTTACTTGGACAACACTTGGGTAAATAAAAGCCATACTCAAAAATCAATATGGTAAGGCTCCTCAAAAAAGGGAGGCTTAAAGTTACCTATTGGAAAGCACATTTGTCATGTAGGATCTGCTAAGACAGGATTGCTACCTGAAAGCAAGTAAATTTTTCTGTCCAAAACTACCTCAGACTATCATGAAAAATGACAGTTGATTGATACATTTAATGAATGGGTTTTGAGGAGATTCTTAAATTATTTAGAGGAGAGAAGCATTATCATAATAAATAATGCATCATTCGTTCGTTGAAAACAAAATACCAAATACAGTCAACAGAAAGGATCAAATTATAATGAACAGAAGTATTGTTGATTGTGATGTTATCATATAATGAATTGAAGTGAGTCATGTATTAATTAATTGTGATGTGAATTAATACGTAATGACTCACTTCAATTCAGAAAGGACCAAGTTGTTGAATGGTTACAGAAAAGGGGGTGTTGAATTTTCAGCAACAGAAACTAAATATGAGTTACTGCAACAAGTACCTCCATATGAAATGGGAATGAGGTAATATGCCTCCCCACCGTACTACAGCCAGTATAATTCAATGGAGTTTTTATGGACTCAAAAAAAATGGGGGACTGCAAACAGAAATAACTAATTTAAACTGCCAGATGTTGAACAACTTATTCACAAAGAAATTAACAAGGTACCATAACAAGACTGGAAATCCTGTGTGCAACATATTGGAAAGCTACGAGAGGGCAACTTTTGGAAAGAAATAGGACATGAAGGTATTTTGGAACCAAACATTATAAATTTGAAAAACTTGATGATGAAGAAAGTGACAATGATGAATTGCCCCTTGACATAACTGATGACAGTGATACAGAGGAGCCACTGGTTTAAAAGAACAGGTAATTCATTATTCATATATAGCTTTAAAGAAGGAGGGACAAATTTTGCGAATATGCATGTTCAAAAGTGTTAAGTTGACTATACTGGCACGAGCACAAGTTACTTACAGTCCTTGCACAAGACACTGTGGGAGTGAGAGGGAAATATGAAAAGAGAGAGGGTAACAAAGCGGTAATGCATAGTTAATAACAGTGTCTCATTCGCTGGAGAACAAAACTCTACCCATTTGAAAGGTACAGTAGTGGAGAACTTCACTGTCATCTAACAGTGGAATTTCAAAATTCATTACTCTGTGTGCATTTTTTATGATGTAGATTTTTTTCACCTACTATGAGCTCTGCAGTTGTTCTGGATGTTTTAAAAGCTTTATTTCCTATTTAATGTTACGTTCTGTTGATAAAAAATGATGAGCTATTGTAGATTTGTCTATTAAGTTGTAAATTTCTTGGGTGTTCCTTTGGTCTGGTTTATAGGTTTTTCTTGGTTTTCACTATGTATATTTCATGGCAGTCTTCACAATCCATCTGGTAAATCCCTAGTCTCTTAGAGCCATGTTCATAGATTTCACGTTGGTTTGACTATCTCCACACTCATTTGGTCAGGATCAAGAAAGACCATGAATCAGCAAGGAGAAAATTTTACACGACTAAGAAAGGTAGTTGTGCGCATGCACAACTTCCATAGAGCAGTAAACTAACCACTGTTACTCCCAAGTTTATAACTCTATAGTAGTTTCACAGCTGTTTCTTCATCACTTCAATACTCATTCCTCAGCAAAAAATGGAGATAACCAAGGAGCATGCACTGAATCAGTCGGAGGAGGAAAATACCTGTTTTCTTCAATACAAAAAAGAATGGATATTATTGAAAACAAATCAGTTTCGACACATGCAAATGCAAAAAAACAGAGGAGGCATGGAAGGAGATAATATATAGGTAGTTTTGTGGATGATTCTAAGCTTTTGTCATCCCTCATTTTTTGGAAAAGTTCTTATCCACCAGATACACAGTTTCATGTACTTGTTAAGCATTTCAATAAGAATTTAATTTGCTGGAATATTAACTTTTAACCTTAAAATTAGAGAATAAATTGAATTTAAATTGCAAGCAACATTTACTGTTATTTATTAGAATGCATCTCATTGATCTTAAGAAAATAATTAAATATTGTGTGATATTAATTATACAGAAATAATTATATGAGGAAATCCAGATATATCATAAAGCTTTTGGGCATTGTAATGCTTCTCTCCTTGCCAGAAAAACATAAGTAAAGCCTGAATTACATGAGCTCAACTTAAGCGACTTAACTCAATGCAACATAACACATTGTATTAAATGGAGTTATTTAAGGAGGACTTAATGTAATTCAATGTAGCTTAAGAATTTGGTACTGTCAAACTTTTCCTTCCCATTACAGTAAGTTTAATGTCACATGGTAATTAGAACCAATCAAGAGTCATTTCCATTACATTAAATGCATCCTAATTAGACCTTTACTTTAGCAGCACTTCTTAACGCGTAATGTCCCATCATGTTAAGTAAAGTTCATCGTAATCCCAGCTTAACAAGGCGCAAGTCTAGCAATGGCACCTGAGACATTAGTTATAATGCAGCTTACTGATGCCTGAGGTCAGCAGTGCTGTCTTGATACCCTCCTCTTGCATAATACAGAAGTGCTGTTAACATTTGTGTATCAATTGATATACTCAAGCCTCGGTTATTGTCTCTGTTATATAGGTTTGGACAAACCAGTTCTATCAGCCTTTACTTTACTAATCCTGTATCTGTTTCTGAAGTTTAGGTCAGCATACTTTCCAGTTATGTCTGATCTTGGTAGATAGTTTTCCTCCACTGTCTCATTTTGTGATTCTACACACAGTAGCCATACCCATCACTCCATAGTCATCCATTTTGCAAAGATGATCTGTCTTTAATATACCCCTCTGAGGTAGACCAAACTTTGGTCCAGACCAAGGCATTTGATCCCAGACCAATCCAAATCCAGGTTTATGAATAAGAAAATTGATGGTCTGCTGTAAATCCACTGGAAGTAGCAAATTGGTCCAGACCAAGATCAACTATGAATACTGACATTAGTGTTTGATGTAGTGTCCTTTAGTAGATGACAAGGTAAGTTTGAACCTCAACCCGGCACCAGATAACACCACTGACCACACAAATCCCCTGTACAGTAACCAAGCTATGATGGGAGCAAACCGTTCACCTGAAACGCGTTCAAAGTAAGTACCTTTTAGTGATGTAGTGTAACAACCTCAGACTCTCTTTATTTTAAATTCTGAGTTTGTGTTTATTGCATGGAGCCAATTTTATGCCATATTCTAGAAACAGTGTTTTGAATTTTGGGTAGAACATGAATGAATGCATGTGATGTGTACATAGTTAATTTTACATCACTTCAAACCAATAAATCTTCAGTATACTCCTCTCAGACGTACAAATGCCCATAATTTATCTGCTATTGCATTTGTCATTTTCAAGTATCCAATCCATACAAGAGAAATGCTTTAATAATATTACCAAAAATCACATACGGGTACAGCCATACTATTTACTCTCCCCAATACATATTTGTATACGTACTTTATAGTCTACTACTCATTGAAAACTGAGTCTTCTATCTAGCATTGTAATATTTATGATACATTTTTACCAAGAAATGGTTTTTAAATAAGCAATGAGTGCTCAATTACACGTTATGTTCAAAATTTGGAAATGGCATTAAAATGTTTAATCAGATACAGAGAAATAAATTAAAACGTTGTAGCCTTAAGCTCTTGTAATGGTAAAGAACAAAAAAGAATCATAAACTTTTCCATTATCTTCCATCAGATGATGCACATGACTAACACAATTTATTTATTTATTTACCCTGGTATGAATTAAGGCCATGATGCCTTATCTTCCTCTCTACCAGCCAATATAATATCACATAAACATACTACGGTCCAACAAAGATATTAAAATGAATGTAAGAAAAAGTCATAACCAAAGTGCTTTTATGTGGAGTATTCATATAGGTAAAAACAATTACTGTAAATGGTTAATATTTAAATTTGAAATATTAGTTGCTAGCACATAAAATAATAGTAATAATAAATGAATGTTGTTAGGTATTTATAATTAAAATATAGCAGCAGTTTAGGTATATTAGGGTATATAAATGTATACCTAATTTTCCCCTTTAACTGTATAACATCCTGGAGTCCCTTATGTCTATGCAGGGAATTCTAAAGAAGCTAATGCTATAGTGAATCATGATGAACAGAAGGTTGTATGTATGTAGTTTATTGTACACATTCCAAGTTACAATTTTACAAATTTGTTACATTTATTTTCATGCTTCTACTTTATTATGTACATGTCTGGTACCCTACTTTGTGTTGCACACCCGGTGTAGCTCCCTGGCCTTCAAGCACTGCTGCGCAACCTTTACTTCTCTTTGCTAAAGCCTCATTACAATTTAATTCATTTTATCTTACCTCCTACTCCCTCTTCTTCTCTTTGACTTTCCTCATCCATTCTCTTTCATTTTTATTAAAAAATCCCCTATTTTTCTGTTTCTTCCATCCTGCTTTCTTGTTAACATTTTCAATGCAACTAAATCACCCCCCCCCCCCATATGATTCCATTTCTTGTCCCAGATTTTCTCTCTCCATTTTTTTAAATCCTCACATTCAGGTAGATAACGTACTACACTTTCCTCACCATCACAAAATTCACATACTCCTTTCTCATTACCTCTTAAGCATATCGTTTCCATTCTCATCCAAGCTAACCCTTCTTTTTCACTTTTATTACACTGTTCTATATATCTTTCTCTACCCCATTCCTTTTTTATTTTCCTGTAAAATTTCAAACATTTTTTTTGTTTCCTATGCTTCCCCATATCTCCTGCCTTTCAATATCCTCCAACCTTTCCCTCACTCAGATCCAAAAACCTGGACTGTTCCTTTCTCCTTGTACCTATATACCTTTCAATCCTATTTCTTCCAATGCTTTCTTCAACTCTGCTCCCCAATGGCTCTCATTTTTTATATTCCCCTGTTGTACCATTCAGCTTCTTAACACGAAGATGAGTCAATAAATAAGTTGCGAGTGTATTTTTCCAGTAGAAAGCAACATATGTATGTTTGTTGTAACAGGTGCATGACATCATGTAGGCACCTGGTCAGTCAATGCCAGCCAGAAGAAAATGGCAGGTGTGCTGCAGGAGTGTACATGAGAAGAACAGCACATGGTTGTGTTTTTTGTGGGCAAAAGGACTGTCCACAGAAGAAGTGCATCATGAAATACATCCTGTGTATGGTGAGAACTGTTTATCACAAAAAGGTGTGTTCAGTTGGATTCAGAAGTTTAACACATCCACAGTGCAGCATGTGGAATAAATCATTTGTAATGACAGGCATGTGATGATAGATGATGTAGCACGTGCGTAGGTTGTTAACATGGAACTCCTTACATCATTCATGAGCAGCTGAAGTTTGGGAAAGTTTGTGCACGGTGGGAAGCAGCCCACATCCCCTTCCCCAAAACAACACATTTAAGACGATTTCATCAACCCTCAAGGTTTTGCTCACCATGTTTTGGGACATGCACAGTGTCATACTGTTGACACCTCTGCAGCAAGACCAGGTTGCTTCTGATCTCTGATGCTTCGCCTTCCCATGTTAAACTTGGAATCTAACTAAACACAGCTTTATGTGATAAACAGTTCTCACCATATGCGGGATGATTTCGCAGCGATGCACTTCTTCTGTGGACAGTACTTTTGCCCACAAAAATGCACAAGCGTACACCTGCAATCTTCTTCTGACTGACCAGGTGCCTACATGACGTCGTGCACCTGCTATGACAAGCATACATATGCTGCTATCTGCTGACAAAATACACACACAGAATTTAAATATGTTATAAGGTAAACTGATGTTTGCGATTATTTATTGACTCACCCTCGTATATCTCCTTTTTTCCTTGTCAAACATTAATACAAAAGTTTTGTCATTCTCTCTAGCACTATACCTTTCCTTCTTGTTTTCCCGAATTCTAATAAAGCGACTTCCCACAGGTCTGATTGTGCCAAACCTAGTAGTACTTTGCAGAATAACCTATAACTCTGATCTCCCCCAGTCTTGCTTCCACCATGGCTGCATATACTCTGTCCAACTATTTTGTAGACATTTCTAATTTGAATTTATATTAATTTGAAAATTGAGAAGCCAGTAACAGTGATGTGTCATAATTTAAAATAAAGAGAGTCAGAGATTGTTACACTACTTCACTGAACGCGTTTCGGGAGAACAGTTTGCTCCCATCGTCAGCTTGTTTCCAACTCAACTCCAACTTGTAGTTGGAAACAAGCTGACAATGGGAGCAAACTGTTTTCCTGAAATGCGTACAAAACAAGTACCTTTTAGTGATGTAGTGTAACAATCTCCAACTCTCTTTATTTTAAAAAATTGAATTTACATGTTCTTACATTTGCCATAGCCGCTTTGCTTTTTGCCGCTATCTTTCTACTGTGTCTCTTCCAATTTCCATTACTACTTAGTCGCATCCCTAAGTAATCAAATTCTAGGCCACTTCCAATCTTTTCCCACTCAAGTTCCATTGTTCTCTTTCCTTAATTTCATACCTCTTTTAAAAACCATAATTTTGGATTTATTTATATTTACATTTATCCCCCATTCCTCACAGAATTTTTGTATCTCATTTATAGCTCTCTGTAAACCTATTATGTATTGTTATGGCCTCCTACCATTACATCACATGCATATAACAGTCCTTGTGTGTCTTTGTTTGCTATAGCTGGGCAGTGCCTATTGCTTTTTCCTACTCTTTCAATTATATCATCTACAAAAAATTAAATAGAATGGGACTTAATTTACATCCTTGCCTTAAACTAGAAGGTTGTATGATGAGCAAGTATAGCAAGAATGAAAGAGTTTCATGAGTGAGTTTCTCAATTATGACAGCTAGAAAGAACAAAATGAAAAACAGAAAAGCTTTGACAAAAATTCTATGTTTTATGAATTCTACATTTTTTACTTTCTCTACTACATACAGTAAGTAGGGGAAGTGTTGTATTCCACCCTAAAATTTGATGTCAAGATTTCACCAGAAATATATGTTTTGAGGCCCCCTGAATTCAAAAAAAGCATCTACAGAAAAAGGTTTGTGTGTGTATGCATGCATGTGTGCATGAGCAGCATAACTCAAAAACGAAAAGTTGGATAAGACCAAACTTGGTATTTAGGTTCAGTATCTTTCAAGGATGCAACACAAAGATTCCAAGAAAATCTCCCCAACCCCCAAATACCTTTTACATGGAACATTTTTCGAAAATGTTGGTTTTATAAAAGAATGGCCCTAATGATTTTGATTAAAATACCATATAAAGATATTTGCATCACAAATAAAATGTATATCTTGAATTTTGTAGCAATAACCCTTGAAGCCTCTTCGTTTGGAAGGAATTTTATATAATCGTATATAACTGGTAAACGTTGAGCAATATATGAAAACGTATCACACAAAAAATGTAGATCTCTTTAAAACATACAATTTAGTTCAAGTAAGTTTTTTTGGCATAAGCCATTTCTGACATATCCATTATTAAAGGTTCAAGTTGTTCATTACTTGGTGATTCTTTTAAAGTCCTTTCAACATTCAGTTGTTTCTCATAATTGCATGGAAACAGTATGGAATTTTAAGGCCAGCGTAAGCGTACAGTTCTTAAACATTTGACTGTCACTGTTCTCTTTGTATATATAAATAAATGTATAATGTAGCTGTTTGTGCAAAGGTTTATTTGGATTAAAACGTAGATATAAAAATAAGCCTCAGTAAGAATAGTTTGTATACTCACTAATAAACGATAGAGGTTAGAGAAAGTCATGTGAATGTATCACATATTTTTTTAAGTAAGGTTTTTCTCTCAAGGTTTCCTTGCTTTACAAAATTCAGCCAGACAGAATAAGCAAACTTCACAGGCTATTCCTGGAAAATTCAGGGTATAGATTTTTATCCCTCATGTCAAAATTGTTAGAACCATTTTTGAGAAAATAGCACATAATGAATATTTTTTTCGTGTACAGGGTAGTTTGCAGAGGGAAAAGTTTTGTGAAAATTTTTGTGTTGCATCTGTGGTACATGCTGGACTTAAATACCAAGTTTAGTATTTATCCCACATTTCATTTTTAAGCTTTCTCTCTCTCTCTTTCACATGTAACAAGAATTGTTTTTGATTACATTACAAGCATAACTTTAGGTATTACTAAACCTTTCACTTTAACAACCCAGAAAAAATAAATAATAGATCTGATGTGTTGTGTACATATAACTTGCTGCAATCACTCATCTACAAACTATTCTCACAAAAGTTTATTCTTCTATCTACTTGTTTTTAATCAAGATAAACTTTCATTACACGTTTTCTCACTTCGTTGTAGGTATAAGAAGGATACAGTAGGCTAAAACAGTCAGATTTTTAAGAAGCCTGTCACTATGCAATGACTAAAATTTCATGCTCTTTGCATGATCACAAGAAAAACAAATAGTGACTTTTGGGACGGACTTCATTGGGTGTTATATTTGTACGGTATCGTTTTGCAGGGGGAAAGAAAAGAGATCGGTGAAATATCGGAAGAGCATGGATATATAGGGTTCTCTTAACCTCGGGTCGTGTTAACCAATGACATTTATACTATTTTATACGTTTTATTCTGTCCTTAAAACATTTCCACAATCGATCCGTCCACACAAATATATTTAACTACACTATCACCAATCAAGTTATAGCCACATGATAGTCCGTGGTGTTTTCCACGTCTGCTCGCGTTGGATTCCAGATTACAAGTGCTTGTCTTTACCCTTCGCTCTGATTCCTTAAGGTTTTTAACCCTAACTTTCTGACTGCCTTGTTTCCCCTAGTCACATGTGTGCCCTTAGACAAAAGAAATGTTCAGCCGGCATTCTGGTCCCCTAACAGTATGTTTACTTCCCGGCGTATACCTACTCTGTACAGTCTTATAAAAATATGTTACATGTTTCTACATTTATTTAGGTGATACGCAAATAGACTCTATGTACTATTATCCTTATTGCTTCAGCATATCGCTTCACTTTCCACTTGAGAAAAGTATAAGAATTTGAAAATTCAAATCAATAACAAAGAATAGCTCAGAAAATGTTTAAGGTCACAAACATTTTTATTTAACGAAATCTATATTTTTTATGTTGTAAGATTTTGTCTATCTCTTAAGGTTTACCATCATACGAAGGTCATTCAGGATAAAGAGGCTTTCACAGGCTACTCACAGAAAATTCAAGATAACCATGTTATGTCATGTAAATGTCTTAAACATAGAGTATTTTAATCAAAATTGTTAGAATCATTTTTGAGAAAATAAATAATAACAAAAAGCTTTCTATATAAGGGTTAGTTTGGGGGTGAGGGAATTTTATTGAAAATCTGTGTCACATCCTTGAAATATGCTGAACTTAATGCCAAGTTTGGTATTTAACGACTTTTCGTTTTTGAGTTATGCTGTTCACACACATACAGATCTTTTTCTAAAAATGCTTCTTTTTGATTCAGAGGGAAGCCAATTTGTGACGGTTTTTATGTTATTTGTGTAACATTATTGTAGCCCCACGTTGTGGTAGCCAATTTGTAACGGTATTACTTATAAAGTTTGTTTGTGTATGTGTGTTTGTTTACTTCATGTGAAGCCATCTTGTGACGTCATTCATTTGTTCGGTTTGTAGCTCCATCTGGTGTTAGCAATTTGCAGCAGTGTTCGTGTTCGAAAGAATGCGACTGTTATTTGATTTAATTTTTGTTTACTGTCCTCCGGCTAGCTATTATTTCTCGGTCGAACATGTCTCTTGATCAAGGTGTGTAAACGGAAAGGAACCTTTTATCCAAATATAACACTGATGAAGAAATTTGTTTTACACATTTATTGTCGAACACGTTAACTATCACATTTATACATTGATCTTAACACTCGCCAAACTGAAACTGTTATAATAACTTCTTACTGATCACTTTTAATCCACGTACTTCAACTTTTTGTATAATTAACCTTACAACACTTTAGATTATTCATAATTCTGCTGCGCGTAAATTGTGAATCGATACCCGACGTTTGCCGTACAAATACTTTTGACGAACTGACTGACTGAAGACGACGTGTAGTGTACACAGATTTTTGATGAACTGAACGACTGAAGGCGACGTGTAATGTATTGAGATTTTCGATGAACTGAATGACTTTACCTCTAACCTACTGCTTTTATACCCATACACTCCGATATGCCTAAAGATTATAACTGAACTGCAATTGGCTAATAAAACGCGCCAACATTAGCGTCTATTTTTATATCCAATGAAAATTATGAATACATATGCTCTAGGGAAACGTTCCAGAAGATTCTCAACGGAAAAACGCGCCAACATTACGTAACTTCCTCGTTTCCAATAATGATAAACAGCTCACCCCCTCGCTGCATTATTGCGCGCTATTATTGACAGTTTCAGTAAGGTCGTATAAACTTACTTATCAACAATAATTACAGTCAAGAAACATCTCAAATCAATGTCACATAAAAATGCATATTCATATTACAATCATTATTTACATTTAAGTAATTTATGATACAAATTACTGCATCAACATGACCTTTTCTACTCACCCTTCTGCAAACTATTCATACAAATGCTCGTTCTTCTGTCCACTTCTTGTTAATGCAGATAAAAAAAGCTGGTTGCTATGTGATGACTTTAAAATTCTTTCCCTTGAACATGAAAAAGAAAGTAATGGGGGAGGGGGAAAGAATAATGATTTGCAGTTGAGAAAAGTATAAAGTATTTGAAAATTCAAAGGAATAGCAAAGAGTACTTTAGAAATGGTTAATGCCACAGAAATTTTATTACACATAAATTGTGTGATTTAATGAGCTGCACATTTTTTGTGTAATAAGATTTTCTCTATTTCTTACGATTTACCGATTATACAAAAGTCATTCAAAATAAAGAGGACTTCACAAGCTGTTCCCAAAAATTCAAGATATATATTTTATTTGGCATGAAATAGCTTAAACATATGGTTTTCATCAAAATCGTTAAGTTATTTTTGAGAAAATCAAAAATAGTGAAAACTTTTCCACAAGTTTTATTTATGGATGCTCTTTAACTATGTACTATGGTCCTTAGCATCCCATTCTATATTGGGCATTAAAATTCAGAAATTTTGCTCAGAGGCCTTGTTATCAGTCTTTAGGTTCTTTTATGTCCCATAAATCTATGATTAGAACCACCAGCTTTACTTCCCTTCCAAAAGAAGCCATGCTAAGGATTTTTATGCCCAAAAAAATTCATCACCCTCTGCCGGATTTGAACCCACAACCTCAGGAACTAGAGGCTAGCATGGTTCCACTAGACCACGGAACACTTATTTTCCATGTAAAGGGTAGTTTGGAGTGCGGGATAGTTTCTTCAAAATCTTTGCCTCACATCCTTAGAAGATACTGAACTCAAATATTTTCATATTTAACAGACTTTTCATTTTGTTAGCTATGCTGTTCTCTCTCCCTCCCTCCCTGTCTCCCTCCCTCTTTCTCTCTGGAGGTTTTTCTAAAAAAAAATTTTTTTGGTTCAGGGAGCTTCAAAACATTTTTGATGAAATCTCAGCATCAAATCTTCGGTTGAAATACAGTACTTTCTCTGCTTACTGCAAGTACATAGTGGAGAAAAGTAAAAAATGTTTTTTCACATCTTATGTCTAAAGTTAGTTTCTGCAATTCTGTTTAGGAGTTTCCTGCAAAATGGACCAGAACATCTATATGAATGGCAATTAAGTCTGCTGCACGAACTTCTTGATTCCACAAGCAGAGATGATATCGTGCAGCTGGTGATACAGCGAATGAGCTCATCTTGTGAAGGACATAGTCGAAATATTTATTTTGCAAAATTATTGGTGCATGTGATACAGCTGGTAGGTAGTGCAGCTAATGAAGACACTTATGAACAGCTGACTAATATTGTTAACAGCAATAAATCTGTGCTCAAGAAGGCAGCAG
This sequence comes from Deroplatys truncata, assembly GCA_030765065.1. Lineage (NCBI taxonomy): Eukaryota > Metazoa > Arthropoda > Insecta > Mantodea > Mantidae > Deroplatys > Deroplatys truncata. Next base: position 215,728,668 of record CM060976.1, read on the forward strand.
AGAAAGCTCTTCGATCACTGGACAGATAGAATAACACATGATTGCCTCAAATAGAGACTGATCCTTTAATATATAAGTCTGTGTACATACTATATAAACTCATCTTGTATTCAAGAGCATATTTATTGGTATTACAGTTGTAATGATTAAAACAGAAGAAAGATATTTTAATTAAATATCCTGTTTAACTGATGTTTCCATAATCCATGACCTACCAACCTCTTTCCACCATCTTAGACTGAGGGAAGATGACCATAACATCTTTATTTTATTTTTTGTTACTTTCTCTACCACGTACATAGTAGGCAGAGAAGATAGGCATTCCACCCAAAAATTTAATACCGAGATTTAAACAGAAATACATGTTTTGAGGCCCCCTGAATCCAAATAAAGCATTTTTGGAAACATGTCCATGTGTGTGTGTCTGTGAACAGCATAGCATAAAAATGAAAAGTTGGATAAGTACCAAACCAATCTTTCATAAATGCGACATGATTTTTGTCAAGAAAATCCCCCACCCCCAGTACCTTTTGCGTGGACCTTTTTTCCAAAACTTTTATTTTCTAAAAAATGGCTATAATGATTTTAATTAAAATACCATATATTAAAGATATTTACATGACAAATAAAATGTATATCTTGAATTTTCTGGGAATAGCCCTTGAAATCCTCTTCATTCAGAAGGAGTTTTGCATTATCTCGTATAACTGGTAAATGTTAAATGAAAGACAAAACTGTACTGCTCAAAAAAATGTAGCTCTCTTTAAAACACACAATTTATTTCAAATAAGTTTCTTTGTGGCATAAGCATTTCTGAGATATCCATTATTAATGGTTCGAGTTGTTCATTTTTTAGTCATTCTTTAAAGTCCTTTCAATATTCAGCTGTTTCTCACAATTGCATGGAAACAGCATGGAATTTTAGGACCAGCATATAGCATCCAGTTCTAAGCATTTGACTATTGCTGTCTCTTTGTATCTATTATGAAATGTGTAACGTAGATATTTCTGCAAAGGTTTATATGGATTAAAATGTAGTAGATATAAAAATAAGCTTTAGTAAGAATAGCTTGTACACTCACTAATAAACGATAGAGGGTAGAGAAGGTTATGTGAATGTATCACATCAGATTTTCTTCACTTTTAACTTCTAGGGTCATATTGACAGCTTTAGCTTTTAGACAGTCATTTGATGTTAATTCACAATAACGTTTACATTCCTTTTAACTTCTTGAAACAATAGTAGATAATTATTATAATTAAAGGAAAAAAATTGCCCATCCAGTTGGGAATCAAATCCAAGACATCTGAAATGGGAAGCCAGAATGTTGATCATTTGAGTGCAGAGGCAGTCTGTATCTCTTTACTTTCTTGGCCAAATTGTCATACTTTTGCCCACCTAAATTAGGTATAAGGAAGTAAGAAATAATGAAATAAATTACTTTAGGAGTGACTTTAAAACATGATGTGGTCTCTCCTATATCTGGTGCCCACCTACCCGCCCGTTTTAGGTGTTTTACTTATATAGGCAAATCACGTGAGGAACACAACAAACGTAGCAATTTTTCTGATAAATCACATGCAAAATGGGTACTGCCAACCTAAATAAAAAATGAAATGCACTAAATATGCAATGTGCTGTTGTTTCTGCGAACGTGAATCATTTGAGTTTTAGACGCGCAGATCCCTTGGCTACGCTTTGAGGCTGAGGGGCCTCAATCTCTTGGCTACGCTTTGAGGCTGAGTATCTTACGGGCTTCGGTGGCATTATTCATATGTTGGCAGCATTACGTTAGAGCAAGCGTAAGACCACTTCAGTCGCTAATGCGGGCAAAAGTAACGCAATTTACCCACTTTCTTTACCAAGTACCTTGCAGGTAGACGAATTATTGCATTTCACCAAAACATTTGATGTTGAGATTTCACCACACTGCAAACTGGTAATTTGTAACTCTGATAGCTCAAGGGTTTTCCTGTGCACAAATGTGACGTGTGTGTTAAACATGGTCTCTCATGTAAAAACCTTCTCATTCGTCCACAATAGGACTATAGGAAATCTTGGTTGATCAATGCATTTATGAAGAAACCACTGAACAAACTGCAGTTGCAGTGGAAAGTCATCTGGCCTCAGTGCTTGAACTCGGGTAAGATAAGGGTGTGATTGCTGTTTGAGAGAAATGTTTAATACAAATAGCATTGTGGTACATGAAAACCTGGTAGTTCATGTGAATATAAATGAATTGTCATCCAATGATTTAAAGTGGGTGTTACCAGTGGATCTGAAATTGAGTCTGTGTCTCAGTTAGAAAATTTACTATCCAGGTACGTGTCTGTTCATACTCATGAAAGTTATTGTAAATATCTTCCCCAAAGAAACATAATACTGGGACTGGTAAACAAATTGGAAATAACTGGATCTTTGGTAAATGAAAAAGGCGAAACTCGTTCATCTAGGCTTCCTACGGTTGTTGTTTACGTAAGAGCACGGCTGCATCAGTCACCCAATAAATCATTAAGATGGAATTGAATTAGATTAGATTAGATTGGATTAATTCTGTGAGTTCACTAGTAGCCATAAAGGTTTGTGAACATAGAACATGTCAAGGAAATGTACAAAAATTACATATAAATATAAATATTACACAGAATATAGAACATTTAAAATAATATAAAAACATTATATACAAAATGAAACAAGCAGGTGTAATTTTGTACAAAATTGAATACCTCCCTACCGTTATAAGGCTAACATATTTATAGACAAGAGCAGTTATTTCAACTTTCACTAGGCTTGTACCTTTTGTTCATCTCATCATTTTGTTCTACTTGATCTGTAATGCATAGCATTTACTGTCAGTTCTTAATATACATACATTTAAATAGTTTCATTAATTCTAGAGCAGGCATCAAATGTAATTGGCAATTGTCATTAATATTTGCTAATACTACTTACAGAGTTATATATGTATTATCATCAGGATAATTTGTCATTCAGATAATCTTGTACAAAATAATATGCTTTTGAGCATAGGTATTCTTTAACAGCAGTTTTAAAGACATTGAAATTGTCAACTTTTTCCTAAAGATCATTAGGGAAAGCGTTAAGTATTTTTTATGGTCTCATAATATACACCTTTCTGGAAACAAGAAAGCTTTGCACTGGATTGGCTAGTATGGATGCAGATGACGAAGTAGAAAATCATTTAAAGTTACTCATAGACTAACTTAATCTTTTGTTGTCTTCTCAAAGGCAATATTCTGTTTGTACAGTAGTATTTGCCTTTGTTATTTATAGTCATTCTCCAATTGCATACAATGCATTAAGAGGTTATTTTGTGTTACAACTGAAATATGTTTACAGCAATTGAGCAGGCATGAATACTTGTTCAAACAATGAAAATTATGTGAGTACTTTATTAAAAAGTCTGAATAAAAAAACGTATTGTTTTGGTAATAATTGATGAAATACACATCAAAAGTTGCTTAGATTATGGAAGTCAGACCATTACAGGTTATGCTGAAAAGAACACAAAAGAGTTAGCAAAATCTGTCTAGACTTTAATACTGAGCTCTGTCTTTGGCCATTTCAAAGTAGTAAGGTCAGTTCCTGTAAAAGATTTGACTAGGAAACAGTTGTATGATACTGTTATACATTCAATTCGGCTGTGTTCAAAATATTGGGTTTAAAGTTCTCTGTATTATCACTGATAATAACAGAGTGAATCAGAATTTTTTAGTTATTCTCTGCCAAGAAATACTATTTCAAAAACCCAAAGCATGTCAATGAAAATATATTTCTGTTTGATACTGCTCATATATTTAAAAATATTCATAATTGTTGGTTAAACTTTAAGGAATGAAGAAAAAATATTTATGTGCTCTTCTCTTCATGGTAATCTAAAACAAGCCTGTTTTAGCCATTTACATTAATTTCACAATAAAGAGAAGGACAATGTCATAAAAAATCTTATGTTACGTTCTCATGACTTTCTCTACCCTCTATAGTTTATTAATGGGCATACAAATTGTTCTTACAAAAGTTTATTTTCCTATCTACTTCATATTAATCGAGATAAACCTATCCATAAATAGCTACTTTACACATTTTGTTATAATACAAAGGGAATAGTGATAGTCAAATGTTTAGAACTGGACGCTATATGTTGGCCTTAAAATTCCATACTCTTTCCATGGCATTGCAAGAAATAACTGAAAACCAACAGGAACTTTTAAAGAATGACAAAGTATTGAATAATTCAAACCATTAATATCGGATATCTCAGAAATGCCTGATGCTACAAAAAAGTTATATGAAATAAATTGTGTGTTTCAAAGAAATCTACAGTATTGTGTAGTATGTTTTCGCCTATCACTTAGCATTTACCAGTTATACAAGATTATACAAAATTCCTTTCAAATGAAGGGGACTTCACAGGCTATTCCCAGAAAATTCAAGATATAGATTTTATTTATCATGTAAATAGCTTTATATATGGTATTTTAATCAAAATGGTTAGAGCCATTTTTTAGAAAATAAAACATGTCAAAACATATTCCACGTAAAGGGTAGTTTGGGGTGGGGGATTTTCTTGAAAATCTGTCACATCTTTGGAAGGTACTGAACCTAAATACCTAGTTTGGTATTTATCCAACTTTTCGTTTTTGAGTTATGCTGTTCACAGACGTGCATACCACATGGACCTTTTTCTAAATGCTTTCTTGGGCTTCAAGGGGCCTCAAAACATGCATTCCCGATGAAATCTTGATATTGAATTTTTGGGTGGAATGCAATACCTTCTCTACATACTATGTACATGGTACAGAGGCATTTAAGTTGAACAATAAATCACTGTATCCAAATAATTTAGAGAGACAAAATGTTAGCTTTGTATGTAACATTTTTTATGATTCTACTATAGCTGCATTAGGAAGCAGCAATGGTTATGAGGGTACTTGTGAATTTTTGTTATAATGAATGTGAAAAATTCACTAAAGGTAAAATAAAAAGGGATGATTTTGCCACACCCAAAACTGGCCTCGATTATGAAATTGAATATTTGAGGATTTTTGTAGATTGGCTGGATAGATGGAATTTGCAAACCAATTGTAGGGCACTCAGTAAAGACACTTATTTAACACTGCATTAAAGTAATATGACAATAATTGCATTCTTTTCAAAATTTTTCAATAGAATATTTCCTTATGAGCAAATTTCAAACTGACCTCTTAGAGAAAAGATTCATCAGATACAGGAGTCTTTCTGGATGCAATTGCAATATTTCATACAAACAAATTGTTGAATCTGAGAAGAAAATTAGGTTGAAACATCTTTTAAAAAGTAGGGGATACACAGAGTGTACAGAATATACCTGTGCATGTAAATATTGAATGTGATATAAGTGATCTTACATGTGTATTACGTACAGATTACCTAGAGAGGTGAGATTGGGGAGTCAGAAAAAGTGTACATTTGTGATTAAGCAGCTAAGTGTATAATGAAGAAACTGTTTTGTAAGTCTTGTGTAGATCTTGTATTAGCTAGTAAAGGCACATTCATAAGAGATACATATTTTGACCAATTACAAAGGGAAGGACTTTGCATTTCAAAAGATGAAGTGAAGTATATTCTATTTCATTTGTGTGCAAGTTTTTTAATATATTGTGAACAGCAATGATTTGCTAGACAAATTTCTTAAAGAGCATCAACAAAAACAAATGAGCAGACTGCTCAGTGTTTTTCCAGTTTGCAATGGTGGCGCGCATTGCTGCCTGTGGCTGTCATAGAATGGTGTTATGCAACCATACAATAATTTTCTTAATTATGTTTAAAGGCTTTACTTATCACCATTATGAAAGGAGGTGCTGAAATTGGCCACTATCATTGTCCATACATTTACGACACCTGTTTAAGAAACTATCCATCACTCACCGTAGTTCATCTATTAATAATTCTATCCTCAAACACACGTTCAATTGTTCTCATCCAAATATTGGCCATATGGGCTCAGGTAGAGTCTTGTTGAAAAGAGGCAAAGGCATGCTCCCTGTCTGTTATTTCTCTTAAAAAAAAAACCTGTCAAAATTGCATTCAAGTATGTGAGAGTGTTAACTGCTGACTCGCAAAAATTGGCTCTATAAATTCATTTTCTGCTCATGGCGCAGCATACACCAATTTTTTCATCATAGAGGGAACTCTATGAACAATACTAGGTTTGTCAGATATCCAATAACGATTATTTTGTGTACATACATATCCATTCAGATGCAACCAGGCCTCATCCAAGAAAAATATTACCTATGGGCTCTATTCGCCACTCACAAAATGTGTGCCTGTATACCGGATCACCTGGTTATAGTATGTGCCACAGTTATTTTAAATAATTTTAACTTTCATAATTTGGTAGCTCTTTGTACAAAGCCATACGAAATGCCTACCTATTGTGAAAGATGCCTAAGTGATTTCTTGGAGAAGTCTCCAAATGCTGCGTAATAGTAAAAGTATACCAAAACATAATTGTGACTAAATACACAATAATAAATAGCTCATAACAACTGCACTGCATCACTGTCAATGCAATGCTGCAAAGCAGAGCAAAGTCAGCATCAGTAATGTGAGCTTGATTACAGCAATGGTGGAAAATACATGCCCAGTGAGAAAAACATGCTGCAGCTGGTTCATAGTTCATTGGGTCTCTCAGTATTAAATTCATTGGCACTTTTAAGCTTAAATTCCAATGACTATTACGTTGACTTTAATGCAGTGTGTCAAAATTGTGATAAGACATCACTTTCAGTTTTCATTATAGTATATCCTGAGCAATATTATTTTGAATAATTACACAGAATTAGAAGTGATTGCCATCTAGATTTAAAGAAAAGAAAGCTCCTGACACTGGGGTATAATAGGTAAAATATTTTGTCACATATACTTGTACACTTTATGTTAAAGATGACTGCTTTTCATGTGTATGTTTTGTAACTTCAATACTTGGCTATTTATAATAAATAGTTTCTGTGTGCTGTATAATTTGTTATTCCATATTGCAAATTATTTACCTGGAACCATCTGTTTATATTTTATTCACAGCAAGAAACTCGTACAAGTCTTCAAGCTATTGATACCAGCATATTGCAAATTGCATGTAATCATCTTAGCTATTAAAAGGTATTGGATGTCACATTTTCATTACCAATAGTTGCAACATTTGTTGAGTAGTCACATGGGTGACAGGTGCAAACCAGTCATTTTGTTTCTGCTCGCGCACAGCTCCTAGCAATTTTAGAGAGGTGGGGGTTTCTCTACCTTTAGAACATAGTTTATTCTTATAGATCAGTAAGATTTTGGATTTGTAATAGCAGGCATATTGTTGTAATTTAGATAAATCCACTGTAGCCCGCATACAAATGTTCCAAGGGCAGAGAAGCAAAACCTTCTCTGTGTAGTGCAGGAGAGAAAGATTACTGCAACAGTGGTTAGAAGAAATACTAAAGAAAGTAATGAAAGCACCAAAATTGTTGAAAGTGATGAGGGGGAATAGGATCATGTATTGAAGATATGCATCATATGAACTTGGATGTGGAATCAGTCTTGTAATTTTGTAATGTTCGAGTCATTTTAATTTTGAACAAAATACTGTTATCTGGATTTATTCTTTTTTGCAAAAAATGTAAGTATATGGTATCAAGAATTGCAGTAGGTATAAGCACAGAGCATTCAAACATATTTAAGAGGGCCAAAAAAAATTACACTTTGCGCTATACACATGTAACCAACGGCTACGCCATGGTCTAGGGTTACCGTGCTAGCCTCTGGTTCCCGAGGTTGTGGGTTCAAACCCGGCATGGCTTCCTTTGTAAGGGAAGTAAAGCCAATGGTGCTGTGTCGTATATTTATGGCACATAAAAGAACCTTGGGCCTAATAAACAGGCCTGTAAGCAATACTTTCGGTCTTCCAGGCCCAATATAGAATGAGACACTAAGAACCAAGCTAAGGAGTGCCCATAAATAAAACTCAATTTATATCACACTACTACAAAGTTAAAAGAACTTTGATAAATAGTAAATGTGTGTTTATAGTTGTAAAATTTGCATGCAACATTTAAAATTTACTAAGATCTTTATCTTTGTTTTCAGCTATCAAATGGTATAAGCCTAAATTTAAGTAAAATACACATGTTCAAGTTGTTATATTCAGGGTGATAAGGCCTAAAGAGAATAAATATTTTTATGATTACCAATTCTTTCACAGATTTTTGCAACTTCTTATGGCAGTGTTAACATTATCGAAAATATTTAAGCAATACTTAAAGGGAAATACCGCTTTAAATGTACATTCTTACAAACGTTATTTTCTAAGTACTACTAGCAAATCTGCTGTTGGGAAGCTACATTTGTAACATCATTAATATGTAATATGGATTAATAATTAAACGAGGGGCAGGAAATGAAGGATTTTATCACGCGATAGAAAATCGTATAACCTTCAAAAGCAAGATTACTTTCATTCAAAACGTTTTAAGAAAACTGACAAACATGATTTCAAACGAGAGCCGGGCCAATGACGGAAAATACAACGTTGCTGCAGTGTTTTGCGGCTAGGATATAAAGAAGGCTGTGGATTATCCCATCGTACACTATAATACGATTACAAATAATTCGACCAAAATCGAAAATTCCGGTTACATTTATTATATATATAGACTTGTTACACTGGTTTTACTTTCTCTACCACGTAATTAGTAGGTAGAGAAGGTATTGCATTCCACCCAAAATTCGATATCGAGATTTTACCGGAAATACATGTTTTGAGGCTCCCTGAATCCAAAAAAGCATTTTAGAAAAAGCTGCGGTGTGAGAGACAGACAGCCAGCCAGCATAACTAAAAAACACAAAGTCGGATAAATACCAAAATTGGCATTTAGGTTCAGCTCCTTCCAAAGATACAAGAAGCTTTTCAAGAAAATCTCCCACCCCAAACTACCCTTTATATGGAACACTTTACGAAATATTTGAGTTTCTAAAATATGGCTCTAACGATTTTGATTAAAATACTATATATTAAACATATTCACATGACAAATAAAATGTACGTTTCAAACTTTTTAGGAATAGTCTATGAAGTGCCCTTCATTCGGAAGGAATTTTGTATAATCTTTCATAAGTGGTAAACGTTAAGTGACAGACGAAAACGTACGACACAAAAAGTGTAGATTTCTTCAAAACACACAATTTATTTCAAATAACTTTTTTGTGGCACCAGCCATTTCCGTCGTCCTCCGTGGCCTAGGGGCACTATGCTACTCTCTAATTCCCGAGGTCGCGGGTTCAAACCCAGGCGGAAGGCGATAGATTTCTTTCTCGGGCGTAAAAATCCTTAGCATGGTTTTCCTTCGTAATGGAAATAAAGCCGGTGGTACCGTGTCGTAGATTTATGGCACATTAAAGAACCTCAAGCCTGATAAAGAAGCCTCTGAGCAAAATTTCGGGTCTTTCATGCCGAATATAGAATGGGACGCGAAGGACCACAGTAGTTAAAGAGCGTCCTTAAAACTCAATTTAATATTCAGCCGTTTCCAAGATATCCATTATTAATGGTTCGATTTGTTCAATACTTTATCATTCAAGTCTCGTCGATTTTCAGTTGTTTCTCGCGATTGCATGGAACAAGTATGGAATTTTAAGGCCAGTACAATGCGCCAGTTCTTAAACATGTGACTATCGCTATTCCCTTTGTACTGTAACGAAATGTGTAACGTAGCTATCTCGATTAAAATGAAGTAAACAAAAAGAATTTAAAATAATTTGTATGCCCACTAATAAACGATAGGGGTAGAGATAGTAATGTGAATGTAACACATTTTTTTTCTAGTTTGTTTTATGCTATATGATCCACAGTACTTGTAGTGTTTACCCTTAAGGTCCCCTCCTCCCACTGTGAACAAACTAAGAAAAGTTTAACTCGACATACTTCCATACTTATGTGCCTGATTAGTTTACGGTTTGGCCAGTAGTGAGCGGTTAGAGGCTTTCGTAATTCATTAAATTAATCCTGAAAGGCCTCCACGAAATAGAAATGACATAGATCGAGTGTGAGACCGCAGTGAAAAAACAGGGTACTGTGGTTTGCATGTGTGTGTATATGAACTCGATTCAAAGATGGGTATGTAATTAGTAACTGGGCATTTGCCATCTCCAACATTACTATTCTCACGAATTTATTAATATGGTTGGGTTGGCAGTATCCTCCGTGCATGCGCAGTATTAACAAACTGGAGTAATTTGACGTAATGCCATGAGTTTCTATTTAAGAAAGTGTCTTAAACTGGGTGACTGGATGAGTTAGAGCTTTCGTAAGTATTTGCATCTTCTCTTTTATCTTCTTTCATTTTTATACCAGTTAACCGGAAGGTAAGCATGGCCGCATTGCCGTTTAACTTTTCGATCTTGTGGAATAAGGAGTATTAAAACAAATATAAATGCACAAAACAGAAACTCAGAGTAATTGTATACACACAGAGGCGAACATAGTTTACTGTTTCTGTGAAGAAGTTGCATTTCTTATGAGATGCACTTCCTTTTAAATAACATTGCGTTACACGATTCCCATATTTAGGAAATGTGGTGAATATGTTTAAATTGCTTATGAAAGAAGTCAAGTATTTCATTAACGTTTTATGTAGGAACGCAGCTAAGAAATGTATCATACAAGAAATTAAATCCCATTTTGTTCAAAAACCTATATTATAAGGAATTGTGAAAGCTTATTAGCGTGTCCAAATGTTACTATTCACAGTAATATTTGGTATTAATATCTTTGCATAGATTAGAAGTAATAGTAAAATGAAGTTACGAAAATTTATAAGATATCTTAAATATTATTATTGTTAATAGTAGTACCTATTCGCACTATTGACTTCCTTTATTACCGTAACTACGAATTTTGTGTTCAGGTATTAGTGTAGGTTATTCTGAAAATAACTGCAATTGTCTTACCTTATAACCTTACATAGTGAAGAGTACGAAGGAAAAATGCAATGCCTTTGAAATTTCTCTAAAGTTTTTAACACTTCTTCGTGCAAGAAATTTAAAAGAAACTTTCGCCAGGAAACCTAAAATACATCTGCACGTGCATGCACTAAAACTTTGTCAGTACATTTTCCTGTGCGATAAATGTAACATCTCGAAAAGTCGTACCCAAACTCAAATCATGATTACACCTCTCATCTTTACATGCTAATATTGCATTTAGAGGGCGTTGCACGATTATTGCGTAACAACGGCGGATTTGTTATTTCTCTGAGGTTGTTGAAGTTGAAGCTATTTGATGTAACGAAAAACTGCTAAGCTCTTATGGAAGGCCTTTATTTTCACAGTGTGTGTTTCAAAGTGGCGAAACTTCCAATTCTAATTTCAACACCTGGAGTAAAATCACTACCATTTCATTTTATATTACACATCGATACGTGAAAGTATCCATATTGAAACAGTTACCAATTTCGCAGATGAAATTTTCTGGATGAGTTTAGACTCGCAGCTAGAGAGAGATTTCAACTTCCAAGTATGTGGCTCATTTTCTTTCTCGTTACATTATCTGTAAGTGCCAGATGGGGAATGCTGCCAGGGAATTTAGAGAAACTGTATTTCCATTAGATAGGCGAGCCTGTTAAGTTGTCACCTGTATTTTTAAGATTGAATTTTCAACTTACAGTACACTAAGACTGAATTTGTTAACGTTTCTTTAATTATTGCGCTATGTCTTTAAAATTTGACCCACCAAATATAAGCAAACAAGTGCTGTATTAAACTACAAAACTATAGCTTTAATTTCTGATATATCCAAAATTATAATAGTAATTTGTGAAAAGCATGTAAGTAAATTTGTAAATCGTTTTTGAACTTCCACAGTTTATTATATAAGGCAATGTTTGGTGTCTTAATATAGCAAAAATAATTCTGCAAGTTTAAATTGATGTTAGTATCAGTAGAGGAAGTAATATTTTTCACCCAAAAATTCGACACCGGATTTCAACGGAAATACGCGTTTTAAGACTCCTGAGAAAAAAAAAAACATTTCTAGTGAGTGTTAGGGTGTGTCTGTGAAAAGCGTAATTCAAAAACGAAAAATCCGTTAAAAACCAAACTTTGCATTTAAATTCAGCGCCTTCCAAGGATGCCCGGCGGGGTGATGGACCTTTTTGGGCGTAAAAATCTTTAGCATGGCTTCCTTCTGTAATATAAGTAGTTAATATATGCAAGTTGGTAACACCTGCTGTAACAAATGAAGGTAGTTGAGTGTGTGTTGCGTTATGTTGGTAATATCGTCAGAGAGGTACATAAGATGTTACAGCATGGAGCGTTAAAAAAGTTACAATAGTGATGTTTATTCCATCCATGCTACTCCAATGGCCAAATGTAATAACGCAGAAAAACCATAGCATTGTGTCAGATTCGTTGAAAACAGCATATTTGGCCTTACCGTGTGGTGACAACTTGAAAAATTGCAGGAAAGAAACATAACCTCGTAGTGGGTAAGATCACGTGAGAAAAATGAAATTCAAGCCTCCGATTGGATTGGAAATTAATGACAATTTGGCCAATAATTGAAAAATGGTTAAAGCAAAAATTCAAGATATACCTGAAAGCATCAGAAAATGAACGAATAGTATTTATTTCTCAATATTCAAAATTACATACATGACATACATTTTAGACTATAATAATATTTGAAAATATTAGGCTATTTACGCTATAAATTCACTTCTTGATTGCTTGCCTATGCTAATCTATGGTTTCAATACACACAACCCCTGGATCTAAAAATGAGAAAAAGGAGGATGAAATTAAAGTAGCCATGCTGTTTTATATATTGTGTTGGCGTTGTGGCATTAGAAATGTATAATACCTTTGGCCTTTCAGAAACAGATAGTAAAAACTTCAACAAAGTCTTAGAGAAATTCGATGAATACTGTAAACCCAGAACTAATATTGTCTACAATAGATTTAAATTCTTCAGCAAGAAGCAAAAGGAAGGCGAGTCCTTTGACCACTTTGTAACCGAGTTCAGAAGCTGGCTAAAATGTGCGAGTTTCAGGATGACTCTCTGATCAAGTAACTACATACTGAGTTGTTGCAGTCAAATATTCCTTAAATGCAGTTAACAAGGCGAGTTCAAAACCAAAACCCAAAGTATGCCTGCTCTGGCTTAGCAGCAACAAATGCACCAAGAGCGGCCCAAAACTTCAAGTGCGGCAGGGTACATGCAAGACAAAATTGTCCAGTTTTTGGCAAAGTCTGTAACTATAGTCACAAGAAGAACCACTTTACTTCTGTTTGCCAATGAAAGAAGACAAAAGGGGTTCACTGTTTGACGAAGCAGCAGAAGAGAGAGATGATTACATCGTCGAAGCTATGTAAGTCTATCCAAGAGGAAACTGAAGCCTTCTTTGTAGCCAACCTAACCTGTAAGGAACAGTCTGTTTGGATGGAGCCTGTGCTGATGGGAAATCAAACTGTGAAGTACAAATTGGACACAGGAGTCTAATGTAATGTACTGCCATTGTTTTAGTAGCCTTAATCTCAATGTAAGAAGGCAAGCCCAGGACCTTACCCGAGGGGAGGGGAGGTCACAACAGCTCAACCCTCCAGCAAGGGAAATATTTCGGCAATGTAGGAATGAAGCCTAATAATGATAGAATTCTGACGTGCTTAGGTCGTGTCATCGTAGATTCAGTAGTGAGGAGCAGAAACGGCAAAATTCAGTTTGTAGTTGCAAATACTGCTAATGTACCTATACTAGGACTAAACACTTGCATAAAGCTGAAAGTATTGCAAAAATTAGATAATATAAAAATACTAGACCTATCTTAAATTCAGAAGAGGCTAACTATAATAGTAAAGAGAATTTAATTAAAGTAAATAAAAACATTTTCGAGGTTATAGGTTTATTTCCAAACAAACTTAAGTTAAAGCTAAATGATAATACAGTTCCAGTTATAAATTTGTACACGGAGTACCTGAACCTATAAAACTACGACTCAAAGAAATGCTAGATAAGCTAGTGAATGAGGGAACGACAGTACCAGTGAATTATCCAACAGAGTGGGTCAATAATGTTGCCATAGTTGAAAAGCCTAATAAGTCCCTAGGAATTTGTTTGGATCCTGCTCAATTAAATAAATCACTTAAGTTTAATCCGTATCCAATTCCAAGTAGTAATTAACTTGAATTGTTGCTTACAGGCAAAAAGTTCTTTACTGTGCTTGACATAAAATATAGATTTCATCGAATAGAACTAGAAGAAGAGAGTAAGATACTTACCATCTTTATCATTTCCTTTGGTAAAGTTATATTTAATAATACACCCTTTGGGCTAAGTGGGAGTCCTGAAATTTTTCAGAGGTACGCCCAAGAACAAAAAGGATGATACCATGTGAGGATCGGAGGGCTTCGTGTTGTACCTTCGTAACAGTTGTGTTCACAACGCACATGCAGTAACTGTGGAATGGTCTCTGCCCTGTAAGCGCAATTGTCACATTATAATGGTGTTTCTCGGTGGTGACGCTTTTATAAGCTATTGAAAACAAAGCACGGAACGTTTGGTTGGTTGATAGGTTAAGAAGGTACTCCTTGTGCTCATAAGCTCCTCGGTTCAAATCGCGTTAGTTATTATTTTTACTTTCTCCACTACGTATAGTAAGAAGGGGAAGTACTTTATTCTACCCAAAAATTGATAAATTTTTTGTGGCCCCTGAATAAAAGAAAGCATTTAGTAAAAGGTGTGTCAGTGCGCGCGCGCGTGTGTCAGTGAACAGCATAACTCAAAAACGAAAAGTCGGATAAATAGCGAACTTGGTATTTAGGTTCAGTACCTTCCAAGGATACGATACGAAGATTTTACAGAAAATTCCCCACACCAAACTACCGTTTACATGGAACATTTTTCGATTTTTTTTATTTTTAAAAAATGGCTAACGATTTTGATTAAAATGCGGTATATGACAAATAAAATGTATATTCTTGAATTTTTGCTCGTCCTCCGTGGTGTAATGGTTACCATGCTTACCTCTAGTTCCCGAGGTCGCGGGTTTAAACCCGGTAGAGGGCGATGGATTTTTTTCAGGCGTAAAAATCCTTAGCATGGTTTCCTTCGGAAGGGAAGTAAAGCCGGTGGTCCCGTGTAGTAGATTTACGGCACGTAAAATAATCTTAAGCCTGATTGAGAGGCCTCTGAGCAAAATTACCGGTCTATCACGCCCAATATAGAATGGGACGCTAAGGACCACAGCAGTTAAAGAGCGTCGATAAACAAAACTCAATATAATTTAATCTTGAATTTTCTGTGAAGTCCACTTCAGTTGGAAGAAATTTTGTATAATATTGTACAACTACTAAGCGTTAAGTGATAGACGAAAACGTACCACACAAAAAATGTAGATCACTTTAAAACACTCAATTTACTTCCAATAAGTTTTTTTGTGGCGTAAGCCATTTCTGAGATATCTGTTATTAAAAGATTCGAATTGTTTATTAATTAGTCCTTTCAGCATTCAGTTGTTTCTCGCGATTGCATGGAAAGAGTATCGAATTGTAGTGGGGTTCAAATCTGATGAACAGGGAGGCCAGTCTATCTCTCTGATATCCTGCCTCTCTGAGAAAAAATTTGAAACCTTTCGACATATGTAGACAGGATTATTGTCCTGTAGAATTCAACAATTCCATCAGAATACCTCATCCTCACATAGGGAATCAAAGTATTCTCAAGTATTACCGTGTATTGCGCACTGTTCAGTGTATCGCCAAGTTGTCACAACATACCTAGACCGTCCCTTGATATACAACAACATACAGATAATCGACCATGATGAAATTGTGAAGCCACGTGTTTTGTATCGTAATATCTATTCTATTATGAACTTTACCAAATGCCGTGTATGAAATGCAGTATAGAGAAAATAAGTAGTCACTGTGTATTGATTAAACATTGTACAAACTATTTTTACAAAATCTTATTTTCCATCTATTTCATATTAATCGAAATAAACATTTGCAGAAACGATCTTTTGACATGCAAAGAGAATTACACATTACACATAGCGACCAGTTCTAAAAATATTTGACTATCGCTTAAGGCCTACTATGTTCCCCTTGTTTTGTATTTGCAAGGGCAATATAGAAATACAGTAGCCTTTAAGCATATACGTAACTCATAATAGCTGGTTGCTATGTACAGCACCATTCTCTTTGCCACAGATTAATACTCTTTGCATATCCAAGACAAAAAAATGAATAACGAACTCCCATTTGAGAAAAAGTATAAGTATTGGAAAATTTAAGGGAATAACAAGCAATATCTCGAAAATGGTTCACTCAACAAAAAAATGTATATGACATAAATTGTGAATGTTAACGCGATCTATATTTTTTGTGTAGTAAAATTTTGTCGATCTCTTATGGTTTACCAGTTATGCAAAAGTCGTTCACAATGAAGAACACTTTTGGAGACATTCCCAGAAAATTCAAGATATACATTTTATTTGTCATGAAAATAATTTTTGAGAAAATTAAAACTTTCGAAAAATGTTCCATGTAAAGGGTAATCTGGGGCGGGGGATTTTCTTGAAAACCTTCGTGTCGCATCTCTGGAAGATACTGAACCTAAATACCAAGTTTGGTGTTTATCCGACGGTTCGTTTCTGAGTTATGCTGTTCACAGACACACACACAGAGACACAGACACACACGGACATGTTTTCCAAAATGATTTTTTTGGATTTAGGGGGCTCAAAACATACATTTCCGGTGAAATCTCGGTATCAAATTTTTGGGTGGAATGCCATACGTAGTAGAGAAAGTAAAAAAAGTGTTTGCTACATGCGAGAAGCGAGCCTGCGGTCTTAACCACAGAAGTACCCTACACTTTGTCACAGCGCTACAGAGAAGACACAAGGAAGGTAGCATGTTTAATAATGCCGTACACAACTTGCTGCAGCGGTTACACAACTGTATTGCGCAATGTATAAACAAGGCGCTGTGCCGTGTAGGATTTAGAAAAAAAATGGCATTCAAGACATGACAATTTTTTGTCCGCAATGTACAATACTCAGATATTTGGATATATTTCTAACCTAGGAATTTATTTTGATGATTTTATAGTTGCTACAGATTATGTAAAAACACATGATTTTATACTTCATAAGATAGTACAAAGGGCTAAAGAAAATAATGTCAAATTTAATAGCAGTAAATTACAGTTTAAAATTACACTAAAGTATTTAGCTACGATATTCTCTGAGAAAGTACTCTTGATCCTGAAAGAGTAGAAGCAGTTTTAGCTTTTGAGAAACCTAAGAATAAAAAAGAATTGCAATCAGTGTTAGGGGTAGCAAATTTCTTATGTAAATTTGTCCCAAACATGTGTCAAATGTAAATGAGCCCTTAAGGCAGCTGTTGAAGAAAAACGTTGATTGGGATTGTTCTTGGGCTCAGTCCAAGGCTTTTGAAAACATGAAGAGTAAGATTAAAGAGAATTGAAAATATTTGATCCTAACTTACCAGTTGAAATATTTTTTGATGCCAGCAATTCAGCTCTAGGAGCTTGTCTTATGGCAAACAAAATTCTATATTAGTTCGAGAACACTCAACATTGCTGAAAGTAGATACAGTAATTGATGATGAAGAAATGGCTGCCACTTGTTTCGCTGTTTTCAAATACCATCACTATATTCATGGTAGCAATGCAATTGTTTATACTGATCATAAGCCTATGGTTGGTATTATGGAGATAAGTATGTGTCTAGCAGGTTACAGAAGTTCGAACTTAAACTGCTTAACTATAACCTAACAGTGAAATATTTGCCAGGAAAAGCCACGCAGCTTTGTCGTAAGTGATGAGTATGGCATGAGTATCGTAGGAATAGAGCTATGTTTAGAAATCTTATAATAATGTTATTTACAAGTCAGGTGAAGATTTCAATGATAATGCAGAAAAAACAGCTGTTTAGATCTCATTAAAATAATAAACCTACAACAAAATTAAACAATAATGTTCCTCAATCAGCTGTAAATGAAGTTCGAGACAAATGGTTTTAACATCTGTTTCAAGATTTGGCAAAGCTATTAAAAAATTTGTATATCTATCTGATTATGCGTAGTAATAAACTTTATAAGTGAGAGAGGTGTAATATATGTAGTTAGTACAAGTTGGTAACACCTGCTGTAAGAAATGAAGGTAGTACAGATGTGTTGCGTTATGTTGGTAATACCGCCAGAAAAGCACACAAAATGACAGCATGGCGCATTAAACAAGTTACAACAGTGATCATTTTTTTATTTCATCCAATGACCAAAAGTAATAACATAGAAACATAACTCCTTCGAAAAGGAAGTAAAGCGGTGGTTCCGTGTCGTAGGTTTACGGTAAACGAACCTTAAGCCTGATAAAGAGGCCTCTGAGCAAACTTTCTGATCTTTCACGCCTCATATAGAATGGGACGCTAAGAACCATTGCAGTTAAAGAGCGCCCATAAATAAAACTATTTTTTCTCCAAGGATACGTCACGAAGTTTTTTCAAGAAAATTCCCACACCCCAAGCTACCTTTACATGAATAAATGTTCCTTATTTTTATTTTCTCAAAAATTGGTCTATTTTCATTAAATACCACATGTTTAAGATATTTGCATGACAAATTGTCCATCTTGAATTTTCTGCGAATAGCCTGTGAAATCCTTTTCATTCTGAATAGCTTTTCCACAATTGGAAAACCATAAGTGATAGCAAAATCTTACTGCACAAAAATGTAGATCTCATTAAAGCACACATTTTATGCCAAATAACTTTTCGTGGCGTCAACCATTTCCGAGACATTCTTTGTTATTTGTTTTAATTTTCAAATACTTTTCTCAAGTGGTAAATTACTGTTCCTGTTTTTCTCGTGGCCATGCAAAGAGAATGGCATTTCAAAGCCATCACATAGCGATCCGCCTTTTAAAAACCTGAAGCCTAATGTGTCCTTCGTATACCTACAACGAAATGTATAATGAATTTATTTTGATTAACAAGAAGTAAATAGAAAAATAAGCGTTTGTAAGAATAGTTTATAGTAAGAGTGAATAGAGAAAGTCATGTGAATGCAACACGTCAGAGTGTTGTATATTTAATTTTCTTTTATCAATACAAACAGTTTGGTAACCGATTTGTTTTAAACCATTCTTAAATGTACTAAATAATACACTAATGATATTTTGAGGCGTCATTTTTGGGGTAAGTTTTCTACAACCCACTTGCTCCTTTCACCTTATTTTACCTCCCCCTATCTCTAGCCCCTTAACCATATTTTTATCCTGATGCTTATAGCGGCAATTAAGTACTTTAGTTCCCCGTGAGCAATTTGTTTCCAACTGATTTTAATGTGCTAAATAATATCCTAATGACGTCTGGAGTGTCTTTATGGAGGTAGAGGCTTAATTTCGGAGAAAAATAATAAAATTTAAAAAATCGACCAACTTGCTCCTTGCACCTCATTTATAACCTTCTTTCAAGCTCCTCCCCTTCGTCCCTGAGGTCGCGGGTTCAAACTTGGCGGAGGGCGATGAATTTTTTCTGGCATAATAATCCTTAACATGGCTTCCTTCGGAAGAGAAGTAAAGCTGGTGGTCCCGTGTCGTAGATTTACGGCACGTAAAAGAACCTCAAACCTGATAGAGGCCTCTGAGCAAAATTTCCCGTCTTTCATGCCCAAAATAGAATGGGACGCTAAGGATCACAGCAGTTAAAAAGCGTCCATAAATAAAGCTCAATTTAATTTTTTACCGACTTTCTCTTTCCACCATCCTTTATTTTTGTATAACTTTTACAGACTGTTCTTACGAAAGCTCATGTTTATGTTAATCGAAGTAAACCTTTGTATAAATAGTTTCATTACACATTACGTTGCAGGCACAAGGGGATTAGGGATGTGGGTTAAGGTTGATAGAAATGAAAACACCACAGGTGTGCATTACACTAAATTCATTCACTCCGCATACACAATATACACACACCACTCATCGGTTTAAGTTTCTAGTACATAAGCGTGCTGTTTTCGACAGAAGGCCAGTCTGGACTCACTGCCTTGCTGTTCCTTACCGGCAGGTGCATTCGCGATCCAAGTGCACAGCTGTTCCTTGTCACTCACTGCCACTGGGAAATGCTCAATGCTGCCCTCTGAAATCGTGCCCAACCTTAAAAGTTGGACCGAGGGTTATAGCTACAGCTTCCAAAGAGCAATCAGGTAGCCTGCTGTTAGATCGCAACTTTCTGTGGTGGTTGAATCACCCCTTCAGGAGAGAAATAGGGTCTTTAATAGTTCGAAAAACGGACATGTCTTCCAGAACGAGTGGTTGCAGCTGGTGTTAGCACCGGTGTTGGTATGATAGATGATGGAGTTTCAGGAATGATGACATGTATAAGAATGAAAGGAGGTTTCATGCGATCAGCTGATACCATACGGCTTTGTACCCGATGGCAATGTGGAAGGTTTTGTCGGTGCGGTCAAGCACTTCGTAAGATCCAATGAAAGGTGGTTGTAAGGCACGGCGGAAGCAGTCTTTGCGAAGGAAAACATGAGTTGCTGTGGAAATGGATGGGTGGACAAATGCAGATGGTGAGCAATGGCGGCAGACTGGCTTTGGTCGCAATTCTTCCAACCTCTTCTTTAGGTGTGCAAGGAATTGATAAGTGTCAGCCGGTAGGGAAGCAGGTTGATGAACTCTCCGGGATCCGCAACGGTTCACCGTATATCAACTCTGCCACCGAAGTCTGGTCCTCTTTGAAGGACGTACGGAAACCCAGGAGAATGAGAGGAAGCGCGACGCTGGTGCCACATCAAAGCGACTTTGAGAGATCGGTGTAATCTCTCCACAATCCTGTTAGACTCTGGGTGTATGCTATAGTCCGGATGTGATGGATACCGTAAAGTTGTGTGGTGGTTGAACCGCCACAGGGGAAACAGCTGTTCTTGAAATTCATAACATTTTCCATGCCATTGCGAGGACCAGAATAGCGACAGCACTTCAAGAGAAATAACAGCTGAAAACTGCAAACCAATAACAACGGATAACTCGGAAGTGGCCGATGCCACGGAAAAATTATTCGAAATCAACTATGCATTTTAAAGGTGTCTATAGTTATTCTGTAGTACGTTTTTGTCCGTTCCTTATGATTTACCAGTTCTACATGTTTTGTATAGTAAGATTTTGTTAATCTCTTACAATTTACCAATTATACAAAAGTCATTCAGAATGAAGAGGACTTCATGGGTATTCCCAATAAATTCAATACGTTCATTTTAGTTGTGATGTAAACTGTTAAATACGTGATATTTTAATCAAAATCGTTAGAGCCGTTTTTAAGAAAATGAAAAATTACGAAAATGTTTTCATACAAACGGTAGTTTGAGGCGGAGGACTTTCCTGAAAATCTTCATCTGGCATCTGTAGAAACTAGTGAACTTATATCTAGTTTGTTATTTATCGAAGTTTCGTTTTTGAGTTATACTGTTACAGACACACACACACGTACATAAGGACGTTTTCTAAACATTCTTTTTTGGGCTCAGGGGCCTCAGAATATGTATTTCCGGTGAAATCTCGAAATGAAACTTTTGGATGGAATACAATACTTCCTCTCGTTACTTTAAACACATGGCTGAGAAATTAAAAAGAGCTTATCTATATGCTATAATTAAATTTTCGAGGGCTTGATTAACAAGGTCCTTTCATTCAGATTTGCGATGCAATACTCATACCCTAAGGGGTGATTCATATTTACGTAGTGACGGCAATAAAAAAACATTGCAAACCTTGAGTAGCTTCATGATATATTGTGTTTCGCATGATTTTTACCTTCTCTATCACATATAGTAAGCAGGGGAAGTATTGTATTCCACCCAAAAATTCTATACCGAGATTTTACCGAAAATACATATTTTGAGGCTACCTAGTTTCAAAACATATTTTTTAGAAAAAGGCCCGCGCTGTGTGTGTGTGTGTGTGTGTGTGTGTGTGTGTCTGTCTGTCTGTCTGTGAACAACATAACTCAACGAAAAGTCGGATAAATACCAAACTTGGTATTTAAGTTCAGTATCTTTCGAAGATAGGACACGAAGATTTTCAAGAAAATTCCCCATCCTAGACTACCCTTTACATAAAACGTTTTTCGTACATTTTGATTTTCTCAAAAATGGTGCTAACGATTTTGATTAAAATATTATATGCGTAAGATATTTTCATGACAAATGAAATTTATATCTTGAATTTTCTGGGAATGTCCCCAAAAGTCCTCTTCGTTCTGAATGAATTTTGCATAACTGGTAAACCGTAAGAAATAGACAACATTTTTCTCCACAAAATATGTAGATCTCGTTAAAACACAATTTATGTCACATTCCCCTTTTTGGGGGTCCGGTGAGCCATTTCCGAGATATTTGTTTGAAATTTACAATGCTTGCACTTTTTCTCAAATGGGAATTCGTCATTCTTTTTTTTTTTTATGTCTTGGACATGCAAAGAGAATGAAGTGCTCCACACAGCAACCAGCTCTTAAAATATTTGACTATCGCTTAAAGCCTACCATATTCACTTGCACGCACAAGAAAATTGCCAATAAGATAGTTTCTGCAAATGTTTATCAGAAGTGGATGGAAAATAAGCGTTTGTAAAAATAGTTTGTGTAAGAGTAGAGAAAGTCATATGAGTGCAACACGTCAGATTTATTTATTTTACTTTATTTTCCACCATTATATTCCACTGATATAGTAATTATTGACGGGCAGATATAATTATATAAAGAAATAACAATAAGATAGAGAAATAATTGCAATTAATAATTTACGTAATTAATAATTAATGTAACAAGTTTGAAATGAAATGTTTGTCCAGAAAGATGAAGGTAATTAGGAAATCAGGTTAGTTAAAGACATTAGTATCAGCCGAACTAAAGAACGCATTAGCTGGCTGCTCTGGTTGCAGCGGATGTAGAACAGGGGACTTCGGTCCATCTATTCTGTCTGCAGTCGCTTTACAGTGAGGCTACTACACGAAACCTCGGCCCTCCCATACGTGGAGGATGTGACTAGGCGCCGGGCTCAAAATTTCTATGCCAGATTGGCCAATCATGAGAACCTTTGTCAGATCCCTGGGGAACTACTTACCCAATGAACATCGCTACCGACACTACCGGATTCCCCGCATGGCTTGTGGGTATCCCCGGTAGCGAAGGCATTAAACCTACTAACAGCATCACGCTGACACTAAGTACTCCCCCCTCGCCATGGGAATGGTCATTCAAAATTTAAAACATGTAAACCATTGGAACAACAGACACCAGCGAAACAGCGGATTGATGTTGCTCCTGAAGCGGCAGCCGCTGAGGAGCCTATAAACATGTAGAAGCTACCTCCTATCACACCATCAACCTAAAAACCAAACCTACCATCTACAACAATCCTACATCCCTGTGGGTTAAGCCCTTCCAAGGGTAGGTACACAGAAGCACTGCTTAGGCTCACCACGAGCCTACCAGACTGGAATTGAGTTGTCAGTAGGGGCTAGCGTGAGGGATCATGCCGATAAGCAGTTTAGCGTCTCAGGGCAGGTTAGACTTCTAGATTCTTTTATTGCGGAAACAGTTATTTCAAACCGTAAAATTCATACTGCATAAGTTAGCAGGTATAATAATTCAGTGTTATAGTTTCAGTGCTACTATTCAACTCATTGAACTTAAATATCAGTTCACAATAAATTTCTCAGCCAATTTAAGACTGGTGTTGTCCTTCACAATACATCCATACATGCCCTGAAGGAAAGCACTCATAGCTCTACCACTGGAGTAGCCGGCATCTTGTTATTGTTTCACCAGCCATAAATTTTATACAGAGATTTCCGCGTTTTGAGACCCATTGAACACCGAAAATGCATTCTTAGAAAACGGTCCTTGGGAGGGAGGGAGGGAGGGAGGGAGGGAGAGAGAGAGTGTGGGTGTGTGTGTGCGTGCACGAAGGTTATGTGCGCGCGTGTGTATCTGCGAGCACCACAACTCAAAAACGAAAAGCCGGTTAACCATATATAGTATTTAAATTCAGCGTCTTTCAAGGTTGTGACACCAAGACTTTCAAGAAAAATCTCCCCACTCCAGGCTACCCTTTACATGGAAACATTTTCGTTATTGTATTTATTTTCTCATAATTATGGCTCTAATGATTTTGATTAAAATGCCATAATATTTTTAAAATATTTACATGACAAGTAAAACGTACATCTTGAGTTTTTTGGGAATAGCCTGTGAAGTCCTCTTCATTCTGAATGCCTTTCATTCATTCTGAATGACTGGGAAAACCGTAAGATACTCAGAATTACTACACACAGACGTAGAATTCGATAAAGCACACAATTTAAGTCAAATTTATTTTTTTCTACTGTTCACCTATAGTAAGTAGATGAAGTGTTGCATTCCACCTAAAAATTCGATACCGAGATTTAAACAGAAATACATGTTTTGAGACTCCCTAAATATAAAAAGACATTTTACTTTCTCTACTACGTACAATAAGTAGCAGAAGTATTGTATTCCACACAAAAATTCGATATCGAGATTTCACCGGAAATATACTTTTGAGACACCCTGAATCCAAAAAAAGCATTTTTGGAAACATCCGTGTGTGCGTCTGTGTGTGTGTGTGTCTGTCTGTGAACAGCATAACTCAGAAACGAACATTCGGATAATCACCAAACTTGGTATTTAGGTTTAGTATCTTCCAGAGATGCGACACGAAGGTTTTCAAGAAAATCCCCCACCCCAGATTACCCTTTACATGGAACATTTTTCGAAAAGTTTAATTTTCTCAAAAATGGCTCCAACGATTTTGATTAAAATATCATAGGTTTAAGATATTTGTACGACAAATAAAATGTATATCTTGAATGTTCTGGGAATGACTCCAAAAGCATTCTTCATTGTGAACGACTTTTGCATAACTGGTAAACCATAAGAGATAGACAAACTTTTACTACACACAAAATGTAGATCGTGTTAAAATACACAATTTATGTTATACACATTTTTGTTGTTGAGTGAACCATTTTCGAGATATTGCTCGTTATTCCCTTAAAATTTTCAATACTTATTTTCTGAAATGAGAATTCGTTATTCATTTTTTTTTGTCTTGGATATGCAAAGAGTTATAATCTGTGGCAAAGGGAATGGTGCTGCGCCTAGCAACCAGCTATTAAGAGATATGTATGTGCTTAAAGGCTACTGTATTTCTATATTGCCCTTGTAAATATATATTACCCCTAGATCTACAAGAAAATTAGCAATAAGATAGAGTCTGCAAATGTTTATCTTGATTAACATGAAGTAGATAGAGAATAAGCGTTTGTAAAAATAGTTTGTACAAGAGTAGAGAAAGTCATGTGAGTGTAACACATCAGATTTTTTTAAGAGATGCGTAAGCGTTGTTGATAGTCGGAATCTGAGCTGTATTCGAGCTCCTCTCTGTAGTTGCCGATTAGAGCTGTCAAGGACATGCGATTTGCCCGTTCGTTTCATATGGTACACTACATGATCAAAAGTATCCGGACACTTGGCTGAAAATGACGTACAAGTTCGTGGTGACCTCCATCAGTAATGCTGGAAGTCAATATGTTGTTGGCCCACCCTCTGCCTTTACGACAGCGTTCGCTCTCGCAGGCATACTTTCAATCGGGTGCTGGAAGGTTTCTTGGGGAATGGCAGCCCATTCTTCACGGAGTGCAGAACTGAGGAGAGGTATCGATGCAGGTCGGTGAGGCCTGGCACGAAGTCGGCGTTCCAAAACATCCCAAAGGTGTTCTGTAGGATTCAAGTCAGGACTCTGTGCAGGCCACTCCATTACAGGGATGTTATTGTCGTGTAACCACTCCGCCATAGCCCGTGCAGTACGAATAGATGCTCGATCGTGTTGAAAGATGCAATCGCTATCCCCGAATCGCTCTTCAACAGTGGGAAGCAAGAAGGTGCTTAAAATATCAATGTAAGTCTGCGCTGTGATCGTGTCATGAAAAACAACAAGGGGTGCAAAACCCCTCCAGGAAAAAACACGACCACACCATAACAACACCTCCGAATTTCACTGTTGGCACTACACACGCTGGCAGATGACGTTCACCGGGCATTCGCCTACCCACACCCCGCCAACGGATCGCCACATTGTGTACCGTGATTCGTCACTCCACACAACGTTTTGCTACTGTTAAATTGTAATTTTGACGCTCCTTACACCAAGCGAGGCGTCGTTTGGCATTTTCCTACGTGATGTGTGGCTTATGAGCAGCCGCTCGACCATGGAATCCAAGGTTTCTCACCTCACACCTAACTGTCATAGTACTTGGAGTGGATTCTGATACAGTTTGGAATTACTGTGTGATGATCTGAATAGACGTCTGCCTATTACCCTTTACGACCCTCTTCAAATGTCGGCGATCTCTGTCACTCAACAGACGAGATTGGCCTGTACGCTTTTGTGCTGTACATGTCCCTTCACGTTTCCACTTTATTATCACATTAGAAACAGTGGACCTAGGGATGTTTAGGAGTGTGGAAATCTCGCGTACAGACTTCTGACACAAGTGACAGCCAATCACGTTACAACGTTCGAAGTCCGTGAGTTCCACGGAGCGTCCCTTTCTGCTGTTTCATGATGTCTAATGACTACTAAGGTCGCAGATAATGAGTACCAGGCAGTAGGTGGTAGCACAATGCAACTAAGATGAAAAACGCATGTTTATGGGGTGTCCGGATACTTTTGATCACATAGTGTACATGATGGGACTCGCCTGTTTATACCAGCCCAACTCGTTCGAAAAGCAGCAACGAACATACCTATGGTTGAGCTTCCGGTTCACATGGCCGCTCGTGGGAAATGGGTCCCATTGGGTATTTACCTGTTCAGGCACTCGCTCGTTCGAGAGTTCACATCATCGCGGTGTTGTCAGCCGTATTGGTTTGCTTCAGTGCGTTAAGGCAAAAGAATGACAATAGGCTATGCCGTGTTAAAGCGATTTCGATCTTGTATCTACCTGCAGTTATTGTTAAGATTTGTTTTACTGCATTATGGTACACAAATTCCATGTTCATGTTTTGTGTTACATTATCGTTCCCCTAAGCAAAAATACATATAAAAATCTGATGTGTTACACTCACATGACTTTCTCTACTCTTGTACAATCTATTTTTACAAACGCCTATTCTCCATATGCTTCATGTTAATCGAGATATCGAGATGTCAATCTTATTGGTAATTTTCTTGTAGATGCAAGGGAAACATGGTAGCTTTTAAGCGATAGTGAAATATTTTAACGCTAGTTGCTATGTGGCGAATTCCATTCTCTTTGCATGTCCAGGACATAAAAAAATGAATAACGAATTTGAGAAGAAGTATAAGTATTGGAAAATTTAAGGAAATAACAAGCAATATCTCGAAAACGGTTCACTCAACAAAAGAAATGTATATGACATAAGTTGTGTATTTTAATGCGATCTACATTTTTTGTGTAGTAAAATTTTGTCTATCTCTTATGGTTTACCAGTTATGCAAAAGTCGTTCACAATGAAGAATACTTTTGGAGACATTCCCAGAAAATTCGAGATATACATTTCATTTCTCATGACATTATCTTAAACATATGATATTTTAATCAAAATCGTTAAGAGCCATTCTTGAGAAAATTAAAATTTTCGAAAAATCTTCCATGTAAAGGGTAGTCTGGGGTGGGGGGATTTTCTTGAAAACCTTCGTGTCGCATCTCTGGAAGATACTGAACCTAAATACCAAGTTTGGTGCTTATCCGACTGTTCGTTTTTGAGTTATGCTGTTCACAGACACACACACACACAAACACACACACGGACATGTTTCCAAAAATGCTTTTTTTGGATTCAGGAGGTCTCAAAACATGTATTTCCGGTGAAATCTCGGTATCGAATTTTTGGGTGGAATGCAATACTTCCCCTACTTACTATACGTAGTAGAGAAAGTAAAAATATGTTCCAAAATAAACATCATAAAAGTTTCATATGTAATTTTATTCTGAATTTCTGTGAGAGGAAAAAACAAATCAGTCATCCCTATAAATAAACATTACAAGTTATATCATAATGCAACAAACTAAATATTCTCTGAAGTCCAGAAATTGCACAACTGCCATTAGAATAAGGTATGTTACTACCAACCTTTAACGCAAATTCTGATTAATAAATTCAAAAGTTGTTGCTTTACATTAATGATATATACAGCTAGATCCACTACTGAAAAAAACTCTGATGTGTTACACTCACATGACTTTCCCTACTCTTGTACAAACTATTTTTACAAACTCTTATTCTCCATCTATTTCATATTAATTGAGATAAACATTTGCAGAAACGATCTTTTGTCATGCAAAGAGAATTACATTTTACACATAGCGACCAGTTCTAAAAATATTTTACAATCGCTTAAGGCCTACTATGTTGTCCATGTTTTGTATTTGCAAGGGCAATATAGAAATACAGTAGCCTTTAAGCATATACATATCTCTTAATATCTGGTTGCTATGTGCAGCACCATTCTCTTTGCCACAGATTAATACTCTTTGCATATCGAAGACAAAAAAATGAATAACGAATTCCCATTTGAGAAAATAAGTATTCAAAAATTGAAGGGAATAACAAGCAATATCTCGAAAATGGTTCACTTAACAAAACAAATGTGTATGACATAAATTGTGTATTTTAACGCAATCTCCATTTTTTGTGTAGTAAAATTTTGTCTATCTCTTATGGTTTACTAGTTATGCAAAAGTCGTTCACAATGAAGAATACTTTTGGAGACATTCCCAGAAAATTCAAGATATTCATTTTATTTGTCATGAAAATATCTTAAACATATGATATTTTAATCAAAATCGTTAGAGCCATTTTTGAGAAAATTAAAATTTTCGAAAAATCTTCCATGTAAAGGGTAATCTGGGGTGGGGGATTTTCTTGAAAACCTTGTGTCGCATCTCTGGAAGATACTGAACCTAAATACCAAGTTTGGTGTTTATCCGACTGTTCGTTTTTGAGTTATGCTGTTCACAGACACACACACACGCGGACATATTTCCAAAAATGCCTTTTTTGGATTCAGGGGTCTCAAAACATATATTTCCGGTGAAATCTCAGTATCGAATTTTTGGGTGGAATATAATACTTCCTCTACTTACCATACGTAGTAGGGAAAGTAATACGTTTATTGTATTCAAATTTGTTTTTTATTTTCTCTACTACGTATAGTAATCAGGGGATGTATTGTATTGCACCCAAAAATCAGATACCGAGATATAACCGGAAATATATATTTTGTGACCCCCTGAATCCAAAAAAAGCATTTTTGGAAACATGTCCGTGTGTGTGTGTGTGTGTATCTGTGAACAGCATAACTCAGAAACGAACAGTCGGATAAACACCAAACTTGGTATTTTGGTTCAGTATCCTCCAGAGATGCGATACGAAGGTTTTCAAGAAAATCCCCCTATCCCAGATTACGCTTTGCATGGAACATTTTTCGAAAATTTTAATTTTCCCAAAAATGGCTCTAACGATTTTGATTAAAATATTATACCTTTAAGATATTTTCATGACAAATGAAATGTATATCTCAAATTTTCTGGGAATGTCTCCAAAAGTATTCTTCATTGTGAACGACTTTTGCATAACTGGTAAACCATAAGATAGACAAAATTTTACTACACAAAAAATGTAGATCGCGTTAAAATATTCAATTTGTCATACACATTTTTTTTTTTTTGCTTTTTTTATTGAGTGAACCATTTTCGAGATATTGCTTGTTATTCCCTTAAATTTTCCAATACTTTTTCTCAAATGGGAATTCGTTATTCATTTTTTTATGTCCTGGACATACAAAGAGAATGGAATGCGCCACATAGCAACCAGCTCTTAAAATATTTGACTATCGCTTAAATACTACCATATTCCCCTTGCACCTACAAGAAAATTAGAAATAAGATTAACATCTCGATTAACATGAAGCATATGGAGAATCAGCGTTTGTAAAAATAGTTTGTACAAGAGTAGAGAAAGTCATGTGAGTGTAACACATCAGATTTTTTTCAATAAGACTCAAATTAACAAAGCTGAGAAAAACTCGGTAAAGACCAGGGTTAGGATTTTTAGGTGCGCACCTTTTTTCTTAGGGTAAGTTAAAGCTGTGCGGAAAGATATCACAGTGTGAAATTTTGTTTCTAGTTGCGAAAAGAGGCATTTTTCTCGCACCTTTTTCCCTTTTTTGGGATCTTTACCTCTTTTTGGTGCCTTTAGCCCATTTTTCCCCAACCATGCCCATAATCTCCTTTTTCCGCTTTTTCTTTTAAGTTTCATTCCAATTTATTCGTTAACTTTCAATTAACGTCTCCTCAGTTTGCTGTGTACGTGCAAATAGTAAGCCTACCTCTTTCAATAAACGCCGCGCGGGAATTATAAGCACACCCGCAACAATGGAAAATAATTGTGTGTTCGACGAAAACCTCTTTCTCTCGCTTTACTGCTATAAAGTAGCCCGCAATAATGCAGTTGACAATGAGTGATTCTATCCCACCAGAATCAGTAGCCTGCTGTTCGTGAATGTGGGTTTGTTACTGTGAGAGACGTCATCTATTTGCGTGGAGGCGAAGGCTGGGCACGCAGAGACGGCAGTAATCTCACCCGCGCAGTTCCGAGAATTATCAAGACTGGGTTCTGCTGGAAACTACTATAAATCGCTGAGACTGAAGTTCCAGCATGAATGAAAACATTCTGGTAATTGTCGCGATGTGAGAATGTGGACAACGAACGGGTGCAAGAGTGAGTTGTGTGACAGTCGCATTGTGTTAGCAAGTGAAATAGTGTTAGCTCTCCAAACGAGTGTACTATACTAGATTTTACCATGCCAAAGGTGTCCAGTGCTCGATTTATTGTTCTGGCTGAGGAATTCAAACAAGATTTCATAGACACTGGTGGAACTATTATGCGATGTACTATTTGTGATTCAGGAATTTTTTTAGATGAAAAACACCAGCGAGATTGCATCAAACAACACATTTCCAGCTTTAACCATCAAATGAACAAAGGCTCTTCAAGCAAACGAATCACGGCAACCTCTATTACGAAATGCGTTTCAACAGAGTTCTTTGAAAGGCAAAATTTGAAGGAATTAAACATTGATTTGTGTTCAGTTCTTATACAAGCAGGAAATCCGCTCAATAAGGTGAACCATCCAGCCTTCAAGGGATTTCTTGAAAAATACACAAAGATGGCAATGCCCGATGAAAGTACTTTAAGAAAAAACTAAATGGAGCCTGTTTACCAAGAAACCATAGAAAGAATCAAGGAGAAAGTGTCTGATTGCGATGTGGGAATCATTGTGGATGAAATCATTAACTCAATGGAACCATATGTTTTGAACATTTTAGTTTTTCCCTTAGCAGGGGAGAAAGTTAAGCCCATGTTGTTAAAAATGTATGAGCTGCAGAAACCCAATGCCAGTACAGTAATACAATGCATTATGAACTTCTGCCAAAAACTCTGGCCTACTGGTATCGAGTTTGGAAAACTTTTTCTTGTGGTTACGGACCAGGCTGCATACATGGTTTCAGCTGTTAACCAATTGAAACCTTTATTTCCTAACTTGAAGCATGTGACATGCTTGGCTCATGCCCTTCACAAGGTTTGTGAATCCATAAGGATCGAATACGACATCGCAAATCAATTCATCTCTGCCCTGAAGAAGATTCTACTGAAACCTACGAGCCGTGTTGTTTACTACAGGGAAATCACTGGCCTCCGCTTCCAAAATTCCCGGTCATTACTCGCTGGGGATCTTGGACTGGGTGTACCGCTGTGTTGTGTGAGAGTTTTGACAGAATTAAAGAGTTTGTGCTTTCTTTGGATCCATCCGGCGCAGGTGTAATTTCCAAGGCACAGCAACTACTGTTAACGGAGAAAATACATAATTTACAGACAGAACTATATTGCGTCCATAGTTACAAGTACCTGTCTGCAGCTATTAAACGACTGGAAGAACAAGATCTGGAAAAGGAAAAACAATGGGATATTTTTACTTCCATGAGGGAGCAGTTAGATGGTTTTGCCAAAGGCAAACTTGAATCTAGTCTTCAGAAGTATCCAGACATTGAGGAATTCGCCACATCTGTAGAGTTGCCATACCGAGCGAATACAAGGTTTGCCCCACTGGTTTCTGTGGATGTTGAAAGAAGCTTTAGCATCTACATAGACATTCTATCTCCTAATAGAAACAGACTTACTTTTAAAAATGTAAAGATGCTTAATGTCTTGAAGTACAACAGCTTCATGTTTTTTTTTTCTTTCCTTTGATGAGTGATAATTTGATGTACTTGTTTGTCGAACGCTTCAGGATCGTTACGAGACTTTTTAAATACCGTTGCGCATTTGGTTGCTAGCTGTTTATATTTTTATAACTTCATTTTAAGGCATTTCTTATTTTCAGCATTTCTGCATATTCAAAATGTTCCACACGATGTAGTTTTCATCCATTTATACTGAAAATGTTTATGCTTATTTCAAAAACCCAAGTAAATAATAGTCATATAATTTTTCTGTGTAATGAATAGTTACTGCGCTACTAATTTTTGAAGATAACAATTTATAAAAAAAACTAAAAAATGCAAATACATAACTGCAAAAAAAATTCTCTCTTAAACTAAGAATGGTAGAAAAAGAATTATATGCATTTTGGATATACCCATAATTTTATACTTTGAAAATTAATAACTTGAGAACTAAGATTTTGAATTGAAATTCACAAAACAATAATGTCTGAGGAAGACTGACATGTGGTTAAAATTTCAGCCCAATTGAATGGATAGTTTAGCAAATAGCAATTTCAGTTTTGCATTCCCTTAAATAAACCAGCACCTTATTGTCCCTTTTTTCACCTTTTCCCTTCCTTTGTTCATCTGAAATTTGCACTTAAAAATCCTAACCCTGGTAATGACAAATACGATATTTGAGAGCCACTTAATGTTATACAGTATGAAATCTGATAAAAATAAAACCAAAGAAAGTTTCCTTAAAAGAACATTTAAAACAAAACTTCACAGAATATATATTCAAGCTGAATATGTGTGGCCTGGTTCTGCGCTAATTTCATGTGTACATTATGGAGTTCATTTTCAAATTAAATGAGAATCACAGGTGAAAGTATATAATACATTATAGTGCTCTTTCTAGTATGCTTCGAGCTAAGGAATCAATAACTTAAAAGAAGAACTTATTTTTCTTTTAGCAATTTACGCTTCCGGTAAATGCTGTGTTGAACACAGTCATCAACATTTTCGGGTGAAATAAAATATAACATGGCAATAACTTGGTTTGTTTTTGGTATTTACACTTCCAGCAAATGAATGTTGCTGTAAATGAAAACAGTGAGCAACTTTTTCAGCTGAAGGAGAATATAACATAATAATAATAATAATAATAATAATAGCAATAACTTATTTTTGTTTTAGCATTTTACGCTTCCGACACATGAATGTTGCCGTAAATGAATTCCATTAGGTAAAGGGCCATAATTTCTAATAATAGGGCAACTATGGTTTCATAGAGGGGGCAGAAACCCGGAGGGGGTTTCAGTCAAAAAGTGGTGGTCTTTATTATAAAGAGATGAGTAATATAGCGTTTAGGGAATGGTTTACCGATCTAGAGATTGGAAGAAGGGTGTGTTAAATTAAATTAAATTGAGTTTTATTTATGGACGCTCTATGGGTGTGTGGTGTAATGGAAATGCTTAAAGAAATCTTCCCCAATACAAATTCAAGCAAAACTGAAATTTTGTCATGGCTTTAGACCAAGAATATACCTCATAATCTACATGCAATAAACGAGTAATAAACTAACTGTAAAACAACCGACTAAGCATATTATTGCTAGTAAATTGTTAGTGCATAGATTCACATATCAGCTGTTGCCGTTGATCGCGCTTGTATTTCACTTTTATTATAACTCCATTATCATGCGAGCTTGAGCCCCGTATAAGAAAGGCAACAACGCTAATGAAGTAAACAGACTGAGCGTTCCTCTTGGGTTTGGTCACTCTGGGCGTTCGAACAGGAAATGAGGCGGTATACCAAACGGAATGGTCAGAGAGGGATAGAATCCAGTACACCCAACCCGCCGTATGCAGGAGTTCATTTGTGTTCGAAGGCATGAATGGTATAAAATAGTCTCAAATCTTGTTCGATGGACGACTCTATTGCTGATTCGACGTTCTCGTGAGTGAACACACTACAGTCACCCTGAGAGGTAGTCCATTGCCATGTCTCCCGCTTCTCCCGCAGTAAAAGCGCTAAGCGTATAAAATTTCAGTTTTAGAAGTTTGTCCATTATCATAGTTTAGTCCCATGTCTCCTGCCACGTTGCCACCATATTTCATAACTTGCTGTCATTCCAGACATTTTTTCTTCGAAATAAACTATTATATAAATAATTGTGTTCGAATAAAAGGTAATGTTTATGCACTGTTTAGACAGGAAATGTAAGTGGGCAAAGGAAAAGTTCGAATTAAAGAGTACTTCGAATTAAAAACGTTCCAAGTTTCACAATATTCTCAACTTAATCACTACACATGTTATAATAGAATTTAACCAAACCAAGCAACTAATATATCTCGATAATGTAATTTCATAAGCACTATTCCCAGTGAAATTAAACATTATTGAGATATCATTATATGCTACAGTACTTTTTTAAAAATTGAATTTTAACCCTCTAGCCTTACGGTTACCATAAAATGGGTGCCTTTGGCCAGTTGTGAAAAGAAGTTTCTGTTGTAAATTTTCCACCTATTTGTAAAGATACAAGTTATGACGTCAGCTCTCTGAGCTTCTAAATCCTTATCTCTATCTGCATTCTACAGGTTGTATCTTCAAACCCTGGCACAAGGCAAATCTCTGTAATATTGACAGATCCAGACAAGCTAGTCCAACAGAATGATCCGCAGATCACTGGACATGTGTCAGTTGCACCAACTTGCATCAAAACCAACCACCTCCACTATTCAGAAGGACCGGCGTTCCATAACCAGAAGAACGTTGCTATAGGTAAGGAAGTATTGTGAAATATTTTATAAGGATCCCAACCGAGTTACACTTCGTGCATGTTTGATTGGGTTCACAAAAAAAAAACACACTAATTTGTTTTTTTGAAAAACTTGGTAAATAAAATGCAAAATCTGCTGTTTAACAATCGCACGACTGTCCCATTTTTCTATTCATTCAAAAAGCACAATCTACTTTATGTTAATCACGATAGGTGATTGCCTAGAAAAGTTTTCAAGGTAATGTGAAGACAACACAACCGTTTGTATCTTAGTTAATGTTTGGCTCTCGACGAGTAAAGCGTTTCATTACAAAACAGAGTATAAAGCAGCAGGAGGAGGATTTTCCTATTTTCGTTTCACAAAATCTTGAAACGAAAATAGTGAAGCTAAAGACGTGGCGCACTATTTTGAGAGCAAATTGACGCACCCGGAAGTAGACTGAGGGGAAAGGCATGCCAAAAATTCTGTTCCTTTCATATCCGCTTCCTTCGCGCAACAACCAGGAACAGCAATTCTGCTTATCTCCACCCCTAACTCGCTTTCTTACGTTCATTGGTCCTGAAAACTCCTCTATATAGCTGCGCAGAAAACGTTTTTTAGCTACATCCGCCTATCATGACTCCGGAACTGATATGTAAATCATCAAATGCAATTCATTATACTACAGGTTACTAGAAGCCAATTGTTTAATGGTTTAATACTGCATGTATGTAGGTTATCAAACAGTGGCGTGCGGTGATATTTTTCAGGGGGGCCAGCAATAATGGAACTGTCGCCACACTATTTAACAAATCTACACAGGAGCAAAATATTAAAACAATTCTGATGTGTTATACTCACATGACTTTCTCTAATCTTGTATAAACTATGTTTACAAACGCTTATTCTCCATATGCCTCATGTTAATCGAGATATCGAGATGTCAATCTTATTGCTAATTTTCTTGTAGATGCAAGGGGAATATGGTAGGTTTTAAGCGATAGATTTGACTATCGCTTATAACCTACCATATTCCCCTTGCATCTACAAGAAAATTAGCAATAAGATTGACATCTCGATATCTCGATTAACATGAGGCATATGGAGAATAAGCGTTTGTAAAAATAGTTTATACAAGATTAGAGAAAGTCATGTGAGTGTAACACATCAGATTTTTATAGGTTGATTTAAGAGATATAATTAAAATGTCAGGAAATTTAGTTTTGAAAGATTCAAACCTTTTCTAATCAAGTAGCTCAATAAAATTTAGTTCTTCTAAATCACGAAATCGGTTTTCCATTTGGCTAACTATCTTGTCAATTTTCTCATTGTAAAGACGCAAACATTTCATTCACCTTCCGATGTCGCTTTCTGGCTTCATTCCCATTCGTGTTACTTTCTTCTAGTGTTGCATACATATTATCAAAATTGTTTCGATATTCTTGAATAAAAGAAAAGGTCTCTTACTTTCGCATGCAATAATTTACATCAAAAGTTTTTGGAGAATATCGAATTCAGTGATAGCAAAAATACGACTGAAAATTTCCAAAATAAAACAAAAGGTGAAATCCTTCAATGATGCTTAATGATATCTCTGGCACAAATAAAATTATCACTATCGCAGGAGTCTGGATCATCAACAATATGCTCAAAAATGAGATCAGTTCCGACTTATTTTCATGCACCGTGTTCACAATCCTAGAGTTGTAATTCCAACGCCTAACTGACACCAATGGAAACCTCTTCTTGACTTCCGGTGCATTCAGTGCATTTACGCGGTATGTTGAATGAGAAAAAATTGAATAAAAATCATTCAACATCTTGAAAAATATTTTACATTATTTTACGAATTGCACTGACAGCAATAAAACTAGGTTAAGTCGATGAACATAACAGTGGACGAATAGCGCGTTGGGAAATCTTCTTTTCACTAGCGTTTGCAACCCATTTAAATGACTAGAAAATGTCGCAGCCCCATTATGTACGCGGAGAAAGTAAAAAATGAAAATTGCTGCAATGGAGGAAAAATCGCCAGTGGGTAACATCCAGCTCTTCTATAACAGCATGAATAAGACAGGAACTTGTTCTCAGACTCACTGAAAATCTGTAAGCATTTTATATATAGGTACATGCTCATTTAATGCAACTGCACAGCGATTATCGCTGACATCTGTGAAGCCTAAAAATCTCTCACCCTCGTTTACATAACGAATGACATTGGAAAGTTGAGATAATTTTGCAACATATCGTTTCGTCCTACATTAAAGCAACAGAAGGTGCACAATTTCCTTTTTTCCTTATTACGTTTAGTATTACATCACTAATACTTTCAATAAGATCATTTTGAATTCGATTTGATGTTCCTTTGAATGCTCGAGTATGCTCAGTACATTTTCGCACAGACTATGAACGTGACAAAAAATATGGTGTGTTGGAAATGGCTGGTGATATAAAAGGTTATTTGAAATAAATTATGTGTGTTAAAGAGATCTATATTTTTTGTATAATTGCTTAACGTTTACCAGTTACGCAAGATTATGCAACATTCCTTCCGAATGAACAGGACTTCACAAGCTATTCCCAGAAAATTCAAGATAAAAATTTTATTTCTAAGATAAATATCTTTAATGCATGGTATTTTAATCAAAATTGTTAGAGCCACTTTTTAGAAAGTCAAATATTTCGAAGGGTGCTAATAACCTTGTAGTTGAGCGCCCTTAAAAATAAACCATACAAAAATTCGAAAAATCTTCCATGTAAAGGGTAGTTTAGTGTGGGGGAATTTCCTAATAATCTTTGTATCGCATCTTGGAAGGTATTGGACCTCAATACCAAGTTCAGTATTTATGCGACTTTTCGTTTTTGAGTTAAACTTTTCACAGGCACACACCGGACCTTTCTCTGAACATCCATTTTTTGGATGCAGGAAGCCCCTAAACATGTATTTCCCGTGAAATCTCGGTATCGAATTTTTAGTGGAATGCAATA
This sequence comes from Deroplatys truncata, assembly GCA_030765065.1. NCBI lineage: Eukaryota > Metazoa > Arthropoda > Insecta > Mantodea > Mantidae > Deroplatys > Deroplatys truncata. Next base: position 215,766,802 of record CM060976.1, read on the forward strand.
CTTTCTCTATCTAGTATGTATGCGGAGAAAGTAAAACATGAAAATTGCTGCTATGGAGGAACAAAATTTCAGGAAAAATTGCCTATGGGTAACAAACATCCAACTCTTCTATGACAGCATGAATGATCACTTCTATAAGTATAGCAAATTTGTGTTACAAATCGGTTATTTCGCTTTATCTTAGCAGTACCCAAAATATTAGTTGTGATAGCTAAGTGCTTGTAATCAATATAGAAGTTGACAAAGACAACCCAAGCATTTTTCAATACATGTTATTGCTCATGCGATAGTTAAGTACTTCTTAAGCACCCATTTACACTATTTACAAATTCCTGCTTTGAAATTCACGGCTTTACGTATTCCCTTTCAATTGCCGGTCGAAGAGCCCACGCGACCAACCTTCCACATTACACATTTGACGGTAGACGATGGTAGCAAAATTTCCGGAATGGACTACTTCCCCTGCTCCACTTACCTTGAGCTGATGTGGATACGACTTCAATGCTGAACCGAGTCCCTGTTTATCAATACTAAACAGCGTAAAACACACGGTGTTGTTTTAATACGTGCGACACTTCACACTTTCAACATTTAACTCATAATACACAAAAACAATAACCGTACTAACATATTCTAACGAGAATGGGTACAACAGAAGCTGTTCACCAACGGACGCCCGAGCGTGTGCTACCTTTTACGTGGCACAAGGAACACATGCACTGCAGCTAGTCCTAGGCGAGCTGATTAGTTGTTGCTGGCGGCAAGAGAGAGCTAGAGTGTTGGCTAAGTTACAGGTGCTGAGCGAACGAAAAAAAGATTTATGTTGTTATGTGTTCTAAAATAAGTTGGTGATACTTAGTGGATTGGCCTAGTCCTACTTTTCCAGCCCCTGTTATCAAACAATAATTATGCACGAGATATCCTTTATTCCACGCGAATTTTATAATCCAAACAATTTTATAATCCAGGTAACATAACAACGAAGAACTTAGATACCCGTTAATGCGTAATAAAAAGCTACTTCCCAAGCTGGCGTTTTAAAGCACCATACTATAATTTTACTATGCACTGAATAATTATAGGTACTTGGCAGTAATACAACTTTTGATAGCAGTGTTGCCAAAACCGTGGTACAATATTTCATCGCACGCCCTTATTCATGTCTTCATTGCTACATTGACAGTACATGTTTACATGAAGATATGAAAACGAGAACGACATAAACGATTCTCTGACGAATGTCTGCCGAATATTTATCAACTCTATAACAAAGCAGTCTGTTTCATACTTAACGCGTGAAATTAAGTCTTTGTGTTGAATCCGTTTATGCCGTACTATACAAACGTTAGGATTATGTAAAAGTTACCACTAAATGGTAAATGACAAAATTTGCATTGGTGCAATCGAAATTATGGAACTAAGATTACTGGTACGACACATTTTCAGCTCTAGTGCTTCCTAAATCAAGCAGATCAAACATGCTCTCTCCCCTTAATTTCTATTCTGTGGTTACCAGCTGGTGGGGAAAATCAGACAAATTGTTAAACCCATATTGGTGTAATGCATTCTTTCTACAGCTGTGGTAAACATTATTTTAATTATAAAGTAATTTATATGTAATAGTTGATTTTTCGCACGGGTTTTATGTAGGTTAATGCATCTCTTTTGAAAAATGCAATGCCACGGCCGGGACTCGAATCACAGACATTATAGTGTCGACACACTTGATGTCCTTTGCATTTGGAGATATTTGACGCGGCAACTCAGTGATAGAGCAGTACTGGTAATGAATTTTCAAAAGTGGATTCAGTAAACTAATATTTGTTTTTTTTTTCGTTTGTTTCTAGCCAGATGCACAAGTCTTTGGTCTTCTAAACAGAAATACGTCCCTAAAAGACTTCAACAGAGGTGTTGTTTACATCCTCCAAGATGCATAAATTGTCCAATGATCAGAAGCCACTGCGATGGAGTCATTCCTGTGCCGTTTAACACAAGCTGCAACTCCAACCTGGTTGATGGTTCGCCAAAAATACTTGTACTCGAAACGTCATCAGCCACGCATTCTTCTGCAGGCTATAAGATGGCATCTCCTAAAACTAAAGTGATGCCTAAACAGATAGCTTCATTTCCAAAGCAAATAACAGCATCGACGTTGAGTTCTTGCTTTCAGAAAAATACTGTTCTAGGCAGTAATTCATGTTGTCAAGATCTTTCCGAGGGCTCCCAAGTTTCTGAAAGCACGTCTTACCTTTCATCATTTCTTCAGCCAAATCATGCTCAAAAATATTTATGCTACTATCCTAATTCCTATAATCAACTTCCAAGCTCTAAATCTCAACAGCTATGCCAGCATCTACCGCAACAGTATTCTATATTGAAACCAAAACCATTGTGTGTAGAAAATAAGCTACAGAAGCCTCAAGAATCACATGTCGTTACGTATAGTTCCCAGTCTTGTGAAATGGTAAAAAACGCTCAGTCACGTGCTCTCTCCGATGGACTGCAAAGCATTCACAAGCAGAATACTGAAGAATTTCAGAATTTCTCTTGTGGTAGTAATAATGCTGATAACACTTTTCCTTCCGGGAGACTGTATTCACAAGGAAACGTTAACTGTTCATCGGATTCAAACATCGCCATTTCACACAACATTCCCAATAATATGAACCTTTTTACTTCGTTTCAAACTTCGGCGTCCGAGCAGCCATTACAAAATGCCCAGCTGATGATGGACTTCGCTGCGGCAGATAAAGTAAGACGACAGAGTAAAGGCATAGAACCTGCAGAAGATTCTCTCGAGAAATTCAACGACATCTCTCCATCCAATACAGGATCTACCAAAACTGCAGATCTGTCACCCAAAGTGAATCATTCGATTCCTACAGAAACATCTGCACGTTCAAACAGTTCGTCAGATTCCCGTGTCTCTTTTGAATTTTCATTGGAAGCTGAGAGAATGGTATCATCGTTGTGCAGCTCAACTCCAGTTAAAGAAACCCATTTCACTGAATCAGAAAAAACTGAGCAACTTAGTGAGCCAATTGCACATTTTTTAACGCTAATATGCCATTCAGAACAGACAAATCAAAACAGAGCGATAGGTTCCAAAGAAAATGCAGACTGTTTTAATGCAACAAATAATAAGTACAATACTGAATGTAGTAGTAATTTGTCAGCAAATAATGCAAATGCTACAGAAAGTCACAGTACACCAAAAGAGGTGTTTAGAGCTCTCAGTAAAGAGACTAAAATTCCATGTTCGTCTCAGATACCTTCCGTAAATGAAGGTACAACTAAAAGAGACACTCTCCTGGCTCAAGAATCAAAATGTGCAAAGTCTTGCTGTTCAGAAGCTTTCCAGCCAACTAGCGAAGAAATAAAACGCAGTTTTAACGAATGTATTCGTGAAGAAGAAACATTATTCAAAAAAGCTGCACTGAGAGGCTGCTATGAGATCAGTTATATACTTTCAGAAAGCTTGTCCCCAGGATTCGACGGGATAGAAAGTTTTCGCAAAAACGTTGTTGAGATTATTTCAAAAGCAGATACTATTTTTGGAAGAAGATGTATATTAAGGGATGTTGTTATAGGGTTTTTGCAATTAGCAAATTGCTGGGCAAATCTTTATTCCTGCATTGGTTTACCACATGATGAATTGAAGCATGGTGGTGACTTACACGAACTATTCTGGAATTGGACATGCGCGTCAAGAAAACTGATGAGCGGATTCAATACCTTTTTTGAGCAGCAATCATGTACTTATACAAAACAGAAAGCAGATAAACATAATTCAGCTCAGGAGGAGCGACACGAATACTATAATCATAAAAATGTAGATATAAACAAAGATCGCATTTGTACGTTAACAACTGATTCGGGCATCGCTCTGTCAAACGCTTCCGAAAGAAATAAACAAACCTACATAGCAGCGCCTTTGGAAAACAGGAGCTCTTTTTACTATCCACTGAATTCCAGTAGTGTAAATAGCGCGGCCATTGAAACTGGATCTTTTGATGCAACAAAAGCTTCGCCATGTCAACATAACCAGTTACCGCATTGGGGAGCCAAAAAATTCGCACGTAATTCTCTGGAAACTTCCTCATATAAAACTTATGGGAACATGAGCAAGAATAAAAGATATTACTATGATAACTCAAAACGAAACTATTATACGCACACGCCCAAATACACATGTTGCCAAGATCGCTCGACTCCAACATGTGCTATGCCCAAAGGAACAGAATTCCATTGCCTTCCATCATGTGCGTCATCACTGCCGGCAGACTCTGTGATTAAACAAGAAGGATGCTGCCAGACACCTTTTAGTTCAACGTCTCAACAAAGAAGTGGAGGAAACACCAATGTTGAAATAGGTTTCGGCAGACAAGTTGGAAATACGTGGCAACAGCTCCAAAATGAACAATTTGAGTACAACGACAAGGAAAAAAGTAACCGATATCCGTACCTCTCTAAAACTAATCATGCCTCTAATGGTAATTATGCCGAAAGTGGGATGGCAACTCCTCAAAACATATCGCAGTACAATGATCTCTCCGCAGTGCTTAAAAATACAAACATATGTAAATCATCTCAAATGCTACAAGACACTAATAATGGTAGCGTTCCACGCCCAAAAAATGCTGAATATACAGACATTCAGAAAACTGTATCCTTAAAATACAACAGTATGTCTCATGGAGATGCAAACCAAAACCATTTCATTTGGAAGGAGAATAGATCATGTTTAAACAACAAAGTTCATGTTCATAATATGAATCCATACAACTCGAGTAGGAATGGGAACGTTGCTCTGTCGGTCCTTCAAGACGATCCTGATAGTTCTGAAGAACTGGAAGAGCGCGTGTACATGAAACCGGGAAGTTACCAGGTGCCAAAGAAACACACACACTGCCCTAACACCACCGCCGCACAATTTTGGAACACGAAAAATGATACTACAGTTTCTTCTCAAACTCAGATTGGTAGTTCACTCCCAGCTATACATAATTTGCAATCTCAGCTATCATCCATATATAATAAATCCCATTTTCCAAATAGCAAAGGCTCAGAGCAAAATGCTGCTAATTTACCTTTGAAGAATATGCAGAATGAAAGTAAAACTTCTCCCGATTTGGCTTGGAAGGCAGCTTGTGCATCAGCGGAAACGCTATTGGAGACCTTACGAGGAAATGCCACAGCATCCATTAGTGCTTTTGATGAACTGTCAGGGTTAAACCATAGAGAGAATGCCAGCCCTACCTGCATGCAAAAGTTAGACACCTGTGGTGTACAGACTTTGGAGCCGGAAGAGTTTGCTCATGATAAGCGAGAAAAACAAGAAAAGCAAGATAATCAAAGGAATTCTACGCCAACATCTGACAAACGCAAAAACAATGTAAGAACTGATGACTGGCTCATACACACTCTGAACAATATTTCTAAACCACAGGAAGATGTGCAAAAATCTCAAGATTCTGAAACATCGAGTATAACTGAAAAAGAAAAGGCAGATACGATGAGTGGATCCAATGTCACTCACAACCAGGAGAGCACAAAATGCACTGAAAACTCCAAACATAATGAGCATGTTAAAGCAATACATCATGCAAAGCCAACAGCCTCAAAGAGCAGTTCCAATAAACGTGCAAAAGAGGGAAAGAATGCTGAAGAACGTCCAACCCCAAGAACTAGAAAAGGCGCATCTGGTTCCTCTGGAAAGAAATCACAGACTCACTTTCAAGGATCTGAAAGAAACAGTTCATCCTCTAGGAAAAGAAAACTTCAGGAAAGGTCTCCAAAGGATGATGATTCTACGAATCATAATACTAAAGAAAACTCTTTGAGGGCTACAAACAGCGGCAATAACAGAAAAAATAAACCTGATATGCGCAACAAGGCTTCATGGAATGTTTGGTACAGCTCAAGAAGACGCAGAGGTCTCAGCCAAATGGCAGTGGACAAACTAGAAAACATCTTAAATACTATTTGGAATATGGAGGAATCTGATTTTGTGAAATACACTATAGAATCCAATAAGGTAATTTAGTAGTATAAGTATGCAGCGTATTTGTTAAACTTGGGAAATAAGTAATATTAGTGAACAACCACTGTGTCATTTACGCATTTTAACTTTTCTACAATCTTTTACATACAAGTTATCCTAGAAGTCAACCACACGAGCTGCAAGGATTATTGAAAGTTGCTAAACAAGCATTTTGAGATAAGGAACCTTTGATCCGTTTCGGCACATTTAGAATTATGATGCATTTTCAAAATCGGGCATTGGTGCAAACTAAACATACGTGAATGTGGGTATACATTTGCTTTTCAAAATAATTCTATACACATAGGGATTGCGAACATTCTGCCCACACTTCAATTGAGAGGATCAGGTTCTTCTGCAATACCTGCGTCTTTGTCTCTACATCACATACAAGTTTTAGTCGGCGGCGTAGTAATCCTTAACAGATACTTGCTATGCCTGAAACTTAAAACTCATAGACCGTAAGTTCACTGTATCCAAACATCTATTTGGGACCTCTCCACAATCCCTTAAACTTGTTTGGTTGAATTCTGGATACTCTGTATAAAGTATGACTATCATTACATCATTCTATAATCTGTTCTCTGCTGACAGCAACAACTAAATGTCATTCTCCTTTACTGTTTTCTTAGGCGAGAGACTATTACAAATGCGTCAAGCATCCCATGTTCCTAGAAACAATCGCAAACAAGCTGAAGAATCGTATTTACGAAACAATCGAGCATTTTGTTCATGACTTTAGAAGAGTTTTCTTCAATGCAAAACTGTACAACAAAGTGAGTACATTGGTTATAATTTTTAGATTCAAAATGTCAACAATAGAATGGGTAATTAAAGCGAGAATCACATTTATGTCGAAGTACCGAAGTTATTTGGAAAAGCAAGGCAGTTGTGATGAGCAGGCAATGAAAAACTATTGTCATTGAACCTTTGATAAATGAAAAGCAAGCTCTCCAAACATTAATACCTTTATCCACTGAAAGATAAGGGCTCAGTCTCATTACTGCACAAGCTTTGGGCTGTTAACGGATTGACGATCTTATCCAGTCGCATACACCTGCATCGCATTCAAACCAATGTAATGCTCTCCTGTTAGAACCTTACACAGGGAAAGTCCTGGGCTTTAGGAAAGGAACTCTGTTAGATTTCACGGCCAAATCTTGAATTGATTGTGAAACTATTCTGGAAAAATGCTATAGGACACTGCAGTTGAGGATAAATGTTGCCTTGGTTGCCTGGGTTGCAGATTTTTTCCCGGGGATAATTCATGTAATTCCGTTGATAGCTTTGAGTTTGCAATTTTTACGCTTTAGAGGATAAATTGAGACATTCTTGATCTAGGTTTGATACGGTTCGGTCGAATTAATCTGCAAGTCGGTAATACTATAGGTATATTAACAGCAGAGCTTTTAATCCTTGGATGCGCTTAAAGAAAATAACTCGTATAGATGGCATTTAAGGTGCAATTTTAAGTGCTACTTCTTTATACTTCAAGGAAGTGTTCGGATTACTCTGTGTGCTACATCACTTAATGACAGTAACTTAATTCACACCAGAAATACAAGACTTCTTCTTTGATTTTTCTCTGCCCATTTGAATGACACTAGTTTGAAATAAAAGCAGAGATCGCAGTATTCAATAATAAGTTCATAACGCATCCAATTTGCTTATTTTAGGAAAAACAGTTTACTACTAGCAGATCATTTATTTTAGGGCTCATAAACAGAAAATGCCATGCGCCGTGGCGCAGTGGGTTAAAGCGTGGTCCTCTGGTTCCCGGTAACGGACTGAGCCCGGGTTCGATCCCACAATTGTAGGTGCGGATTTTAAGTCCCAAATATAGGACCGTTGCCCACTCAGCATCATGAGAAAAGTGAGAAGCTACGATAGGCAGCGATCCCAGCCATGGAGGCCAACATTCTACCTGGGGGATGCGTGGTGCTGGCCACATCACCTCCCCGTATTGGTTGGATGAGCGCCGCCTCTGCCATGGGGAGTGGCAGCCAGCCGGGTTGGCAGGTCTAGGCCCTGTTACAGTGAATTAGGGGACGACCCATATAAACGTTTACTATTTTAATACTGTCCGAAACGCAATACTCTGATGTAGTCATTTCTGAACTTCACGAATGTGAGAATCAATCGAAATACTTTGCGTTCAAACATGAATTTCTACCCTTGGAATTAAATTGTATGTTTTCAGAAGTGCATTCTGGTGAATGTTTGTTGCTTTCATTTCTGATAATCCGTCAGAATTCAATAATACACCTCGTATGCATATAAAACAGATCGTGAACTATCTGGCTAGGTTTATGTTGCTTGGAACCTCCTGATATGACGCACAGTCTGATTCCTTCAATTCCTACACCGCATGCAACGTATGGTTGAAAGTTTGATTCTTTCTCTGCCCTCTGACATACATTTGAGTGGAATGTCTGCTGCTTACCTAAGGGGTGGCACAGTAAATTGCCTGCCGTTTTTTGTTGACAAAGTTGTTGACTCGGCTGAATCTTTGCTTACATCGAACTCGTGTGTGAAATGCCCATAGATTTAGCGCATTTTCTGCCAAGAGAGTGCCGCATGTTTGCCATGTTACAGAGTACAAATCATTAGAGCTCGGCATTTGCACATTTTGTTGCTTTGTTTAGAATCTATGCTTTGGATTTATAAATATGTTTTATGCTTACTGGAGTAAAATATACTCATTTTAAAGTGCCTGTAATTGCCTGTTTTCATAGTCTATGCCTTTTGATAACTTCAGGACCTATTGTGACTCTTTTTTATAGTGAGAACTTTTATCAAGGTTTTTGCCTATCCTAATTTCATTATTTTGTTATTGGCGAGTATTTATTAATGTTATGTTAACCTTATTAACGCAATTAATATTTCGCGCTCTGAGCCAATGAGCCATTGTTGATAACATGCCTGAGGAAGTTTGCAAAACCGACATTCGTTTCTCCAACGTTAGCAGTTGCAATGTTTCATGCAGTAATAAAATACTGGCTACTTAGCGCAATAAAACGTGCAGTAAATAGTCGACTAAAAAAACTATTGGTTTATTACTGGGAAATCGATCATTTTAGTATTAACGCATCGCTTTGGTCACTAATACGATGGCTTCGTTGTTTTCTACTTCTCACATGAGCAGTAAAACAGTATCGACCTAAAAATACTAATCTTATTTCATTGTAAAAGCAATAATACCCTGTTTAACAATAATAGTAATACATAAACAGTCTCAATAATAGTTTAAAATAAGCGTGGGAGTGTAGAGCGTATTCAGGAGAGAAATTACTTATAAACTGTTAACAGAGTTTGCCCTAAAACATACATAGTAACTGAAGGGTGCAGATTTAAAGAAATGATGATCCTTTAAGAAGATAGAGGAATTTAATAAATGTAATATTTTGGATATGGCTATTTGATATTTCTATTGTGTTCTGTCATGTCAAAATATGTTGTAAGTGGTCAATGGCTGTGCCTACTTCTATTATCATTATTATTGTTGTTGTTGTGTCCATTTGCCTTAAGTTTTTAGCACCTATTGCGCCGAGCTTTACAAATCACTCGAAAAGTTAACATTCAGCTATTGGCGCAAGTTATTATGCCAGGGAATTCAATATAGATTCTCCCAGAATCACAGGGCTCATTATACGCAGTTTCAGTTTACCTATAGTAATTTTCAAAGAGAGCTTATACCGCATTAAAATGCTAAGTATTTGTATGTATAGCTCTGAACAGTAAATAATGTCTTATTTTGTCATTAGTGACCTGTGCTTTCTTTCCTCAGGAGGATACCTTTCACTACAAGCTGGTAAAGATCCTCGAGTCCAAGCTGAACTTCCTCCTGAATGAACACTTCTCGGGCTGGGACCTGGGCTATATCACCGGAATACCAACAGAAGTTGCAAACATCCCAGCTTTACGCTACCTATCTTACGTTGGTGATGGTGCTAATACGTCAAAAAGTCGCCGCTCCAAAGTGTCCAACAAAGCAGCCACCAGTCCCAGAAAAGCGGCTTCTACCTCCACTACCCAGAAACAACAAACATAACCTATTTCTAGCTCTTCCTTACATACAAATTGCTACAGTTGACTTGAGTAATCGTTGAACTGGAGTTGATCCCGATCACTTAAATTAGAATGCGTTACATGTGAAACAGGCTTTCGAAGCCTTCTATAAGAGCGATGTTTCCATTTATTTTGCAGAGTGCGATTGTTCTTGTAAGCATAATCACAACATATTTTTGTTGCGTCCAGTATTTAGTCGCATTTCAAACAAGCTAGCCTCCGCCTACATGCTAGCCTCTTAACTACTTCACTATGCAATAGTAATGACAGTTATATATTGTTTAATGGTATAGTTGTGACATTGTTAATAATAATTGTTTGTGAAATTTTGTTTCGCTCAGACTGACAACCTCTGCATGAGTGGAAAGTAACATCACTCCACAGAAGAAAGGAAAAAAAAAAGAGGGTAAAATCCCATTTTGATAACATTATTTGTACGTATGCAGAAGATGAAATAAAATAGCATGTCACTCTGATTTATACCCAGAAATACACGATGTTCACTTTAAGAAGACTTCAAGTTTCCGAATAGTAAAAAAGAACGTCTTGAACCTATAGAATAGAAACCTCGATTCTCATTGCAGGAGCTAATGAACAGTAGTAGTAATAGCTTTTCGGTGGCGCAAAACTACTGAGGTCATTAACGCCAGGAAGCTAATGAAATTTCCTTCAAAACACATTTCCTATTTTTTCTTCTTTTCTATGGTTACGAGGATAAGTAAATGAAATATTTAAAGGCTCTACTTATTCGGTGCCTCTTCAGCACTCTAATTGCATGTGATTTCAGAGATCTTAGAACAAGGTTCTTCATGCCTCAAGATGAAATACAAATATATAAGGGATGTCAGATCTAATGGTTCGGGTGGCTATTTTATTTCCAGTTAAACCATCGGAACCAGATTTGTACGCACATGTGTTTTTCTCCCTCTCTCTTCTACGTATAGTAAGTAGGGGAAGTATTGCATTCCACCCAAAAATTCGATACCGAGATTTTACCGGAAATACAGATTTTGAGACGCCCTCAGTCCAAATAAAGCATTTTTGAAAACATATTCGTGTATGTGTTTGTCGTCTGTGAACAGTGTAACTCAGAAACGAAAAGTCGGATAAATACCAAACTTGGTATTTGAGTTTAGTATCCTCCAAGGATGCGACACGAAGATTTTCAAGAAAATACCCCAACTACTCTTTACATGGAACAATTCTTGAAAGTTTTATTTTCCAAAAAGTGGCTAACGATTTTGATTAAAACACTGCACATGAAAGATATTTACATAACAAATAAAATGCATATCTTGAATTTTCTGGGAATAGCCTAGGAAGTCCTCTTCATTCGAAAGCAATTTTATATAATCTTATATAAGTTGTAAACGTTAAGTGATAGACGAAAACTTACCGCACAAAAATGTAGATCTCTTTAAAACACACAATTTAGGTAAAATAAGCTTATTTGTGGCATAAGCCGTTTCTGAGATATCCGTTATTAAAGGTTCGAATTGTTCAACACTTGCCATTCTTTTAAGGTCGATTTTCAGTTGTTTCTCGCGATTGCATGTAAACAGTATGGAAGTTTAAGGTCAGCGTATAGCGTCCAGTTCTTAAACATTTGACTATCGCTGTTCTCTTAGTGTTTATAACGAAATGTGTAATGTAGCTATTTTTGCAAAGGTTTATTTGGATTAAATGTAGTAGATAGAAAAACAAGCTTTAGTAAGCATAGCTTGTATACCCACTAATAAAGACAGAGGTTAGAGAAAGCCATGTGAATGTATCACATCAGATTTTATTACTTTCTCTACCACATACACAGTAGGTAGAGAAGGTATTGCATTCCATCCAAAAATTCGATACCTAGATTTCACCGGAAATACATGTTATAAGGCCCCTAAATCCAAAAAAAACATTTTTAGAAAAGGGTCCGCGTGTATGTGTGTGTCTGTGAACAGTATAACCCGAAAATAAAAGGTCGGATAAGTACCAAACTTGGTATAAGTTCAGTATCTTCCAAGGATGCCACATGAAGATTTTCAAGAAAATCCCCCCACCCAACTACCCTTTACATGGAACATTTTTCGAATATTTTAATTTTCTAAAAAATAGCTTAATTATTTTGGTTAAATAACACATATTAAAAATATTTACATGACAAATAAAATAGGGGAAGTCATGTTTTCTGTCAAGAAGGTGAGGCCGTCATGCGATGAACATTGGAACTAGAAGACAGTCATGTGGCTGACCCTGGAAGAAGTTTTCAGTAAAGTGACATTATTGGGTCATATGAATAAAAAGCAAGTACTTTCTCAAAGTTTGTACTCATGAGTATGAACACTTTCTGTCATTATATACTCAGCTCAATGAGAACATATTCGTTTTCATAAAAATAAAATCCTACTACCTCACGCGAGTATACACTCAACTCCACAGCCATCTTGCTCACTTAAATGTAAGCATATACTCGTGTTATCTACACTCTTTGACCATATACTATTTTCGTTTATTGTGTGGTGTTATGTTGTTTGGCATTCTGAATCACAGTAGAAAATTATTTGCATTTGATTCTGTCCCTTCAGAACTGCTCAGCAATTATCCTATGTGTCATATCAGGTTTCAGCAGAAATGTTAGTCCTTCAAGAAATGAAAAATTAATTTAAGCAACATACACAAAGCATAGCTATAAATTAAGTTAGTAAAACAATAAATAAAATGAAATAGGCAAAAGTCTATTATCAATAAATCAGGCAAAAAGAACATATTCACAGATTCCAAGTCATAAGGTGCCGGATGCAGATTGAAATCAGACTGTTTTAGAATCCTGGAAGTTTACACTTTTTCTACGAAATAGTTTTGTTATAAGTAACCTAACTACTTAAGCAACTGAATTTTGGGGTTAGGATTTTACATAGTAAGCTTAATTAGTAAATCTGACTTTAAATGATTCTTCTAGGTAATGTTTTCATGAAGGAATACAGGATTTTGAAACTCTTGGAATGTTCGTGGCAATAAGAAAACCAATAAATAAAATGCTTATAAGCAAAAAGAAAGGAATAATTGTGGATTGGAAAGTCATAACTCACGAGGTGCTGGATGAAGTCCCCCGGCTGTTTTTAGAATCCCAACATATTTAAACTGTTTAGGTATACTTTGAAACAGTTTTCTTATAGAGTTATGAGTAGGTATCTGGATTTTGAAGTTAATACTTTACATAGTAAGGTTAATTAATAACGGTGAGTTTCAGTGCTACTTCTAGCTTATGTTTTTTTCTGAAACAATGTAGGATTTTGAAACTTCTTTAATGCCCTTGACTTACGTTTGTAACTTTTTATGAGTACTATACAGCTCATAAATTGTGCCATTCTCTTCATATTCAGTTTTAAGTAAAAAAATCAATATATACTCAGAAGTGAATATGCATCTAGCCATGCTCAACATGAGAGGAGAGAACTCATAAAACTGAGAATATACCAGCCTTTATTCATACCAGATATGAGTACACACTCTTGAGATGGATTCCTGAGTAAGTTCCACTCTGCTTCCATTGAGCATGTTCTCAAAATGAAGTAGATATTCTACGTATAGTAGAATATAGTATCTACGTATAGCAGATATTGGACAGGCCAGGGCTTCTTACCAAATTGAGCACTTGAAAAAGTGAAGCATATACTATATACCCAGTTTTATTCATATAACTCAATGCTTTGTGTTTTTACAAGCAGGAAAACGTTTTTCACGTTTCTGAAGATTATATTGCAAATATCTGCAAATATATTGAAAGGGATGAAAACCTTACTAAATAATTATATACATTTTAAATATGGGCTGCTTCAGCTTAGAAATTACAGAAAAGTTTTGAAAGCAACTTAACTTCGAAAGCAATGTTTTAATGTTCCGTTAACACATGCAGGTGCCTCAATTTGGGTAAATCTGGGATTCCTTATATGTGACTCCCGAAATTGGGAACCCAAATTATTTGTTGTAGGTGCTATTTTGCTACTATGAAATACTTTTTCTGTTACTATTAAAATACCTTCTATGGTATGCCATTCAAGGCTGTTCTAAACGTTTATAATGCAGAGAACTGGATATGGTGTTCAAAATGTAATAAATGCACACATACAGCATGTGTTGACTCTCCAAATAATAGATATATTTAAATACGTGCTAAATATGTCAAATATTTGAATACTTGGATTATATATAATGGACATAAGACTCCCCAAATTAGGAAGCCATTTTCAAATGAGATGGTTTTGCAACATTGTGTGTTTTCCAGAAATCTAATGTAAGTGAAAAAAATCCTGGAAGTTGTGTGTTACACTCACATGACTTTCTCTACTCTTGTACAAACTATTTTTACAAACGCTTATTCTCCATATGTTTCATGTTAATCGAGATATGGAGATGTCAATTTTATTGCTAATTTTCTTGCAGATGCAAGGGGATATGGTAGGTTTTAAGCGATAGTCAAATATTTTAAGCGCTGGTTGCTATGTGGCGCATTCCATTCTCTTTGCATGTCCAGGACATAAAGAAAAATCTGATGTGTTACACTCACATGGCTTTCTCTATTCTTGTACAAACTATTTATACAAAAGCTTATTCTCCATCTACTTCATGTTAATCGAGATAAACATTTGAGAGTCTATCTTATTGCTAACTTTCTTGTAGATGTAAGGGAATATATATTTGCAAGGACAATATAGAAATACAGTAGCCTTTAAGCACATACATATCTCTTAATAGCTGGTTGCTAGGTGCAGCACCATTCCCTTTGCCACAGATTATAACTCTTTGCAAATCCAAGACAAAAAAATGAATAACGAATTCCCATTTGAGAAAATAAGTATTGAAAAATTTAAGGGAATAAGTAATATCTCGAAAATGGTTCACGCAACAAAAAAAATGTATATGATATAAATTGTGTATTTTAACTCGATCTACATTTTTTGTGTAGTAAACTTTTGTCTATCTCTTATGGTTTACCAGTTATGCAAAAGTCGTTCACAATAAAGAATACTTTTGGAGACATTCCAGGAAATTCAAGATATACATTTTATTTGTCATAAAAATATCTTAAACATATGATATTTTAATCAGAATCGTTAGAGCCATTTTTGAGAAAATTAAAATTTTCGAAAAATGTTCCATGTAAAGGGTACCCTGGGGTGGGGGGATTTTCTTGAAAACCTTCGTGTCGCATCCTTGGAAGAAACTG
Organism: Deroplatys truncata; assembly: GCA_030765065.1. Taxonomy (NCBI): domain Eukaryota; kingdom Metazoa; phylum Arthropoda; class Insecta; order Mantodea; family Mantidae; genus Deroplatys; species Deroplatys truncata. The sequence goes on from CM060976.1 coordinate 215,782,125, forward strand.
AACCTAAATACCAAGTTTGGTGTTTATCCGACTGTTCGTTTCTGAGTTATGCTGTTCACACACACACACACACACACACACACACACACACACACATACATGGACATGTTTCCAACAAAAAAAATCTGATGTGTTACACTCACATGACTTTCTCTACTCTTGTACTAACTGTTTTTACAAACGCTTATTCTCCATATGCTTCATGTAAATCGAGATATCGAGATGTCAATCTTATTGGTAATTTTCATGTAGATGCAAGGGAAATATGGTAGGTTTTAAGCGATAGTCTAATAATATATTAAACCTGGTTGCTATGTGGCGCATTCCATTCTCTTTGCATGATCAAGACATAAAAAAAATGAATAACGCATTTGAGAAAAAGTATAAGTATTGGAAAATTTAAGGAAATAACAAGCAATATCTCGAAAACGGTTCACTCAACAAAAGAAATGTATATGACATAAGTTGTGTATTTTAACGCGATCTACATTCTTTGTGTAGTAAAATTTTGTCTATCTCTTATGGTTTACTAGTTATGCAAAAGTCGTTGACAATGAAGAATACTTTTGGAGACATTCCCAGAAAATTCGAGATATACATTTCATTTCTCATGACATTATCTTAAACATATGATATTTTTATCAAAATCGTTAGAGCCATTTTTGAGAAAATTAAAATTTTCGAAAAATCTTCCATGTAAAGGGTAGTCTGGGGTGGGGGGATTTTCTTGAAAACCTTCGTGTCGCATCTCTGGAAGATACTGAACCTAAATACCAAGTTTGGTGCTTATCCGGCTGTTCGTTTTTGAGTTATGCTGTTCACAGACACACAGACACACACACAGACACACACACACACACACACACACAGACACACACACGGACATGTTTCCAAAAATGCTTTTTTTGGATTCAGGAGGTCTCAAAACATGTATTTCCGGCGAAATCTCGGTATCGAATTTTTGGGTGGAATGCAATACTTCCCCTACTTACTATACGTAGTAGAGAAAGTAAAAAATTTGGATTCAGGGGGTCTCAAAACATGTATTTCCGGTGAAATCTCGGTATCGAATTTTTGGGTGGAATACAATACTTCCCCTACTTACTATACGTAGTAGAGAAAGTAAAAATGTAATTCTCTTTAAAACACACTATTTCAAATAAGCTTTTTGTGACATAAGCCATTTCTGGATATGCGTTATTAATGGTTCGAATTGTTCATTTCTTGGTCATTCTTTGAAGTCCTTTCAACATTCAGTTGTTTCTTGCGATTGCATGGAAAGAATATGGAATTTTAAGTCCAGTATATGCGTCGCGTCCAGTTCTTAAACATTTGACTATCGCTGTTCTCTTGGTATCTAAAACGAAATGTGTAATGTAGCTATTTCTTCAAAGGTTTATTTGGATTATTAGTAGATATAAAAATAAACTTTAGTAAGAATAGCTTGTATACGCACCAATAAACGATAGGATAGAGAACGTCATGCTAATGTATCACAGAAAAAAAATTAAGAGCACCACTATCAAGGACACTTTGCAGCAGGATGAGACTTTTTAATCAATTATATTCTATACCACTTACCTACTGTAAGTAGAGGAAGTAACGTATTCCACCCAAAAATTCTTTATAGCGATTTCACCGAAAATGTAAGTGAACACACAACAGTACTTTTTAGTAAACGGTCCGTTCTGTGTGTATTCTTTTAATCCCTGAGAAATTATTCTAACTATTTTGATTAAAATACCATAAGGTACTTGCATGACAAAATGTGTATCTGAAATTTCTGCCAATACCCTATTGTCTTCTTCATTCTGAATGAATTTTGTATAATTGGTAAACGTAAGCGATAGACAAAACCTTACAACAAAAACAGAGAGATCACGTTAGAACAAAATTTTTATCATAGTATTGTGGTATTTACCATTTCCGAGAGAATCTTTGCTATTGGTTTTAATTTTGAAGTACTTCGTACCTTTTTACTTTCTCTACCACGTACGTAGTATATAGAGAAAGTATTGCATTCCACTCAAACATTGGATACCGAGATTTCACTGTAAATATAGGTGTTGTGTATCTGCTTGAATAACAAAATCAGTTTTAGAAAAAGTCTGTGTATTTGTGTGTATGAACAGCATAACTCATAAACGAAAAGTCGAATAAATACCAAACTTGGTATTCAGGTTTAGTACCTTCGTAAGATGTGGCAAGAAGATTTTCAACAAAATCCCCCACCACAAACTACCCTTTACATGGAACATTCTTCGAACAATTTTATTTTCTTAAAATGGTTCTAACGATTTTGATTAAAATATCATATACTAAAGAATATTTACATGAAAAATAAAATATACATCTTGAATTTTCTGCAAATAGCCTGTGAAGCCCACTTCATTCGGAAGGAATTTTGTATAACCTTGTGTAACTGGTAAAGTTAAGCGATAGACGAAAACTTACTACACAAAAAATATAGATCCCTTTAAAGCACACAATTTATTTCCAATAACTTTTTTATGGCATCCGCCATTTCCAAAGTATCCGTTATTAATGGTTCGAATTGTTCAATACTTTGTCATTATTTTAGTCCTGCCGATTTTCATTTGTTTCTCGCAATATCGTGGAGAGAGTGGAGTTTTAAGGTCAGCACATGGCGTCCAGTGCTTAACATCCGACTGTCACTATTCCCTTTGTATCTATAACGAAAAGTGCAATGCAGCTATTTCCAAAAATGTTTATCTCGATTAAAATGATGTAGATAGGAAAATAAACTTTAGTAAGAATAATCTGTATACCCACTAATAAGCGATAGAGGGTAGAGAAAGTCATGTGAATGTAACGCATCAGATTTTTTCAAGTGCTAAGTCGCTATCATCTTCAACCATTGCTCGAACTGCGGCAATATTTTCATCAATAACAGTAGTTCTTGGGAGTCCTTCACGAAATTCATCACTAAAGAAAAACCGATCTCTTTTTAATTCGCTGTACCAATTATAAATTGTTGCCTTAGATGGGGCTTCTAAATGCATTTCTAAGCCGATCTTCACATTGTTTAGGCATTAATGACGATTTAAAATCGCAAAATATATATCATAGTCCGGAAATGTTCTCCATTCATATTTTTTGGGGGGGATGAACACAAAATGTTTAAATTGTGTTAATTGACAAACTACTAGAACTAATCCAGCAAACTACACACAATCAACTCGCAAAACATTAGAAAGTAGCTGTCAAATATAAACAAATTTCATTTGTTTTTAGAAAGATCACATTCTAAAAATTTTCAGTCTCGCCCTCGTACACATCCTCTTACGTAATTTTGTTAATGCCAAGATTCTACGAAGCTCACATGTCTAATTGCATAAAACGCTCTTACGTGATTAATAGCCTTATTAAAAAAATCTGATGTGTTACACTCACATGACTTTCTCTCCTCTTGTACAAATTATTTATACAAACGCTTATTCTCCATCTACTTCATGTTAATCGAGATAAACATTTGCAGAGTCTATCTTATTGCTAATTTTCTTATAGATGTAAGGGGAATATATATTTACAAGGGCAATTTGGAAATACAGTAGCCTTTAAGCACATATATATCTCTTAATAGCTGATTGCTAGGTGCAGCACCATTCCCTTTCCCACAGATTAATACTCTTTGCATATCCAAGACAAAAAAATCTGATGTGTTACACTCACATGACTTTCTCTACTCTTGTACAAACTATTTATACAAACGCTTATTCTCCATCTAATACATGTTAATCGAGATAAACATTTGCAGTCTATCTTATTGCTAATTTTCTTGTAGATGTAAGGGGAATATATATTTACAAGGGCAATTTGGAAATACAGTAGCCTTTAAGCACATACATATCTCTTAATAGCTGGTTGCTAGGTGCAGCACCATTCCCTTTGCCACAGATAAATACTCTTTGCATATCCAAGACAAAAAAATGAATAACGAATTCCCATTTGAGAAAATTTAAGGGAATAACAAGTAATATCTCGAAAATGGTTCACTCAAGAAAAAAAATGTATATGACATAAATTATGTATTTTAACGCGATCTACATTTTTTGTGTAGTAAAATTTTGTCTATCTCTTATGGTTTACCAGTTATGCAAAAGTCGTTCACAATGAAGAATACTTTTGGAGACATTCCCAGGAAATTCAAGATATACATTTTATTTGTCATAACAATATCTTAAACATATGATATTTTAATCAAAATCGTTAGAGCCATTTTTGAGAAAATTAAAATTTTCGAAAAATCTTCCATGTAAAGGGTAATCTGGGGTGGGGGGATTTTCTTGAAAACCTTCGTGTCGCATTCTTGGAAGATACTGAACCTAAATACCAAGTTTGGTGCTTATCCGACTGTTCGTTTCTGAGTTATGCTGTTCACAGACAGACACACACACAGACATGTTTCCAAAAATGCTTTTTTACTTTCTCTACTACGTATAGTAAGTAGGGGAAGTATTGCATTCCACCCAAAATTTCGATACCAAGATTTCACCGGAAATACATGTTTTGAGACTCGCTGAATCCAAAAAAAGCATTTTTGGAAACATGTCCGTGTGTGTGTCTGTCTGTGTGTCTGTCTGTGTGTCTGTGAACAGCATAACTCAAAAACGAAGAGTCGGATAAACACCAAACTTGGTATTTAGGTTCAGTATCTTTCAGAGATGCGACACGAAGGTTTCAAGAAAATCCCCCCACCCCAGACTACCCTTTACATGGAACATTTTTCGAAAATTTTAATTTTCTCAAAAACGGCTCTAACGATTTTCATTAAAATATCATATGTTTAAGATATTGTCATGACAAATAAAATGTATATCTCGAATTTTCTGGGAATGTCTCCAAAAGTATTCTTCGTTATGAACGACTTTTTCATAACTGGTAAACCATAAGAGATAGACAAAATTTTACTACACGAAAAATGTAGATCGCGTTAAAATACACAATTTATGTCATATACATTTCTTTTGTTGAGTGAACCGTTTGCGAGATATTGCTTGTTATTCCCTTAAATTTTCCAATACTTATACTTTTTCTCAAATTCGTTATTCATTTTTTTATGTCCTGGACATGCAAAGAGAATGGAATGCGCCACATAGCAACCAGCGTTAAAATATTTGACTATCGCTTAAAACCTACCATATTCCCCTTGCATCTACAAGAAAATTATCAATAAGATTGACATCTCGATATCTCCATTAACATGAAGCATATGGAGAATAAGCGTTTGTAAAAATAGTTTGTACAAGAGTAGAGAAAGTCATGTGAGTGTAACACATCAGATTTTTTTGGATTCAGGGGGTCTCAAAACGTGTATTTCCGGTGAAATCTCGGTATCGAATTTTTGGGTGCAATACAATACTTCCCCTACTTACTATTCGTAGTAGAGAAAGTAAAAATCATATTCTAAATATTTACGAAATTTAAGTCATAGTGATAATTTAAAAGAAAGTATTATGAGTTTCATACACAAGTTGTTACCGAATAAATAAATTTAAAAGCATGTAAACTGTTTTAAGTGTAAATGTAACTTACCATGATAAAGAACTACTGAAACATTATTCTATTATTGATGCAGCTATAATCATACATAAACTAGTTAACTTTTGGTACACTACGTTTCTGGGTATTTGTTTTCCTTTCCTGGTTATCTTGTGTACAAGCCTAAGGATTGGACAGAATTTTATATAATGTTAAACGTAATGCTTATAATTTAATATGTGCTCACCTCCCAGAAAATGCATTTTAATGTGTTTTCTTAAAACATTGCATTAGAGGAAGGGAGAGGAGATAAAGAGAGCGAAGAACGGAGTGTATGAATAACGGAGCAGATTCGCGGGTTCTGAGAGTTTAAAATAATTTCTGTCTTGATAAGGCTGCCTAATACCTTTAAGTAAAAGGTTTAAATAAAGGGCAGTTAACAGGCCCATGCCGTGATATTGAAATAAATGCAATTCATCCTTTCTGTTCATGAACGGAGCATAAAAAATAATATTTGTTTAAAATTTATAATGGTATTCGGGATTTGGGAAAGTGAGAGTAAAGGGGAGGAGTAGATATAAAAGTAAGGATAGGTATTGGGGTTCCGACTTGGCACCTCCATTAGTGAGGGGGATAACTGCCGGTAGTGGGTGATGGAAAAGTGGCCGGGTAACAGCCATGACCTCTATCTCTGACTGACACCGAGGGGAGTTTCGGGAAGTGGATGGAGTGTATAGGACATCTTTATTTGCATAAATGTTTGGATTTTATAACTGCACAGAGTGCTTGGTAATGGCCTTTTTAGGCCACAGGATTAAATGATGTTGGCGCGAGCCTGCGTGATCGAAGTTCGCGCAGATACGGTGAAGGAGCAGCGTAGTCGTACAAGGGATTTCTGAGTAGTTGTAGTTCCACGTCTTGGGCTGACTGCTGTCGCTGCTGTCTTGTTGTTACCTTGGTGGTGCATATTGAGCTGGAAAAAGTGTGCTGAGTTGTGAAGTGGGCAAGCTTATTGTCTGAGTTGACTAGTCCGCTGTGATGGTTTGGGTGTGTTGAGAAAGTCTCTAGAGGGCCTTGACAGATTCGCCAAGGGCAGTGAGTATAAGTGTTGTCTCCTCGGAAATGTCCGTCGAGCTGGCGGTGGAGTGTGGTGTGAAGGTTGGTGAAATATTCCACTAGGGCTCGGGTAGAAGTGCCGGTATTCTCGAGCTGGTTGAGGCAGCTGGAGGAGAAGGTCTATACTGCAGATGAGTAGGCTACGGTGATGGCGTGGAGGTCCTGGAGCTCAGTTTCACTGTTGGCAAGACGGCGGAGATGTGAGTGAGTGTGCAGAGGTGGCGGCGGCAGTGATTTTTGCGAGGCTTTCTTCCTTGAAGGTCATGCGGGAGCTGAAGTTCAGGACCTCTGTGTGGAGATCCTGGACCGCATCTTGCAGGATGTTGTCGCCAGTGGAGACTGAAACTTGTGAATGGTTTTGTTGTCTTTGCTGGAGCTGGAGGCGCTGAGGAGACTGCAGTCTAGTGAAGGCTGAACGGATAGAGGCGGCACTTCGCCCCGTGAAGTGACCGAAACCAACCATCCTTAGCATGGCTTCCTTCGGAAGGGAAGTAAAACCGGTGATATCGCGGCGTAGATTTACGGCCCGTAAAAGAACCTCAAGCCTGTTAAAGAGGCATCTGAGCAAAATTACAGGTCTTTCATGTACAACATAGAATGGGACGCTAAGGACCATAGCAGTTAAAGAGCGTCCATAAACAAAACTCAATTTAATTTTTTTAATTTACAGTACCGGCGGCAGTTCCTCAGCGAGTGTTCACAGTAGGCTGTGGGTTTGGCGGTGCCGCAGTAGTGGCACCTCGGTTGAACTGCGCAGGAGGAAGCGTTGTGGCCGAAAGTGCAGCAGCGGCGACTGGGTACCTGGCGATCTACCTTACTGGCCTCGGTGCGTAGGCGCCGTCCTAAAAGGGCAGGCCAGCCCACAAAGTCGCTTGGTAGTCGCCAGGGTCGGCGAGCTCCAGTCAGACAAGCGGTGATGGTCCTCTACGTGTGGTGATTCGGGTGGTCCTCATTGTAGATGGCTACTGTTGTTGCGCTGCCGAGAGGAGGAAGCGTGTCGGAAGGACCCGTAGTAACCATATGTAACGGCACTATGCCTCCCAAGAGCTACAGGCGGCGCAGACAGTGATGGTAGTTTCCACGGGAGGAGTTGAATCGGCGAGCTGGTGTGCCAGCGGTCAGAATCATTGTGGGGTTTTTAGCAGCATTTAAATATTCGCCATGTTTACTTAAATAACACGTAACGTCTGTGATGCGCATTCGGGAGGTCCCGAGTTCAAATCTCGTGGGCCGACCAATCTGACTGGGGTTTTTTATTGGTTTCCCTCGGTCGCCATAACATCATAACCACTTTAAGTCTAAAACAATACTAAACATGAAAATAGACGATAATAGCGAACGCTGTCATCTATCCACAGATAATGAAAACGGTAGACTGGACGGCACCCTAATGCCATCTACCCGGCATGTAGACACACAGTTAAATGGCATTAAGGTCTCTGTGGACACTTGTCGAAGCTGCCATCTGCCCGTCACCGAAAGAGGTGCAGTTGCTTAGCACTAAGGTCTCTGGATAGATGTCGAAGCTGCCATCTGCCCGTCACAGAAGCAGATGTACAGTTGCTTAGCACTAAGGACTCTGTGGATGCATGACGAAACAAGATTGTATGGTACAGAGATGAGGCCTAAAAGGCTGTCTGTCGCACACCGCCACGAGGTATCTCTTAACAGATCCGTCGCGATATCACAATGCTGTTAAAGCGACTTAAAATAGAGGGGAGGGTGAAATATATATATTTAAATCCTGTTATTGGAGATAAATAAAATATTCATTTATACCGAGAGGTATAACATATGGAACAATTTGAAAATGAGAGTATGCCGACAAAAGAAAACACGAGAAAATAAAAGTTTAAAAGGGGAAGGAAACGCAGCGCGAACGAATATAAGTCTGCGGCCAAGGCTATAAGAAACAGGGTTTAGCTGATTGTATCACAATTCACTGAAGGTGTGCAATTTATTTATATTTATTCATCTGGGACAGAAACGTAGGTATCGTGGAGAGCACTCAGCTTGACATTCTCATTGATTTGACATGTAGGTGTACCCATTCAATAACTCCATGACGAGAGGGGAATGGGTCACAGTAGTTAAGGATATGTGAATGAAGAAAAACGATTACGCAATTTAAATAGTAACAACACAAATAATGTTGAAGCATATAAACACGTATAACACATGTTTATTTGACATACCTTCATCTGATACTGAGGCTCAGGGCTGCAAGCAATCCGTCTGATTGCTATTCTTGTTTAATAACGGTGCTACTAGATGTAAAATAACAAATTGATCCCGATTCATTCACATGTACTTTCGGAACTGCTGTCGGTCATTTTCTCTTATTTTGCGTAATAGATTATGGAAGTCCCCCTGGTCAATTCTTTGATTTGGGGGATGGACCCATTGTCGTTCTTCATCAAGAGCATCGATTTTTTAAAATATATTCTAAGTAAATTAGTTACTGCAGTTTGCATATCGTAAATGTTGTAGTGCTGTCTGTTCAGGGGCAGCCATTTTAACTCAGCTGTAAGTTGACATTCGCTTGTTCTTATTTTTTTTTATTGGGTAATGCTTACGTTACGTCTTTCACTGCGAATGTCTGCAAATTGCTAAGTTTACGTGTTAAATCATAAGTTTTGTTTGCGTCTATTTTTCATTGTGAATGGGGCCTAATACTGTTTCTGGTTTTATGCGCTTTAAAACATTTAGTGCATATACAGCTCGCCTTCGTCTTTTTCTGCTCCTTTATAGTAGGAGAGGTCGGGGTAATGCCGAACATTTGTTCTATGTTCATGATTAAGCACAAAATAAGTGTTAGAACGTGTTTTTTTTTTTTTTTTTTTTTTTAAAGAATCGAGACAATGCTGTTAACATTCAATGCGAGATGTGACGTTAAAAGTGACAAATGAACACAATCGAGAATTGACAAGTTTGTGTTGTTTTATAGTGAATTTCACCTTCTGGGAGTTTTCTTCCTTTATAAGCCGCTTGCAGCTGATGTATATGTTATCTTTTTCGATTTAAATTAGAAGCACATCTACTAACAGGCAGAGTTACGTTGAAATGTGACGTTCTGCATCATTCAGTAACAAGTAGTGAATTTTTTTGTTTAGGAATTTGATAAAAAAGAAACTGCAATCAATCACTGTTATGAATCTAAAATATCAGCTTAACTTAAAACAGAACATATATAGCATTTGCAAATGAATTGTATAATAATTACAATGTGTTTTAAGATTTATCATTGTGTGCAATTATGACCCTTTTCTTCATTATAAAGGGAACATTAACTATAATACCATGATTGAATTAAGAACCTGATTTCAACAAAAATATGTTTTAACATTTTCTATTAAATTCTACTAAGCGTACGAGAAATGTTTCGCTCGTGCAAATTAACTTAATCTCCGTAAATAACTATACACCCGATCATAAAATACTAATAGGGTAAAAAATTTATCAGTAGGTAGTTTTACCTGTTTAGGTGGTAGATCAGACGATCGGCCGATAACGAGGTTGCTTCAGAATGTTGACGATGTAGTTCTAACACACAGTTAAAAGGGCCACATGATCGGTTAATGTTTTCACTTTTTACGTAACTCAAAAACGATATTACCATTTAAATTAATAAAGGTACTTCAAACATTCTATTTGTTTTATTACTACAATCGCCAATTTCACCAAGAATTTCGATTAATTCAACATTCACCAAGTTCACCACTTAACACCTCACAGTAGAAACACCAATAAATGCTACATTTTAATCAGTTTAGAGCAGCCAACAAAAAATATTCTAACCGGCATGCAGTTTACACCACTGACCACTTTGTTTTTGAAACGCTTGACGCAGCCGAACTGTTTCCTTTCACGGGCTACACTGAGTTGAACCGAGCAGGGCAAGAGGCGTCCGCACTCGAAGGAAACCAGCGAGTTTGTAAATTCACATTTATGACTACAACAATGATCACATTAAATGTGCAAAAATTGCGATCTGGACACCGCAACAAAAGGTTTTCTGTGTTCTTGAACTGGCTGAAACAAAATCTGTGAAGTGTGTACACGAAAATTCGTCATGAATTTAACCTTAGCCGTCACAACGATGTCCCCTAAGCAAGCATCATGAAATGGGACATACAGTTCTCAATAGTGCACACCACACATTTAATGTTGGCGATTCTCTTTCGACCTCACGAGGATTTTCACTGCGACAATATCATGTCTGTTAACTTTCTCATTCACATTTAAAGTTGCTTCATCAGAGAAGCACCGTCCTTTTCAATTTTATCCAGAAAGTCTGCGGCAAACGTCTTCCGTTTGTTTTTGTCTTGGGGATAGGATTCGCTGCCGTAACGTATTTCCACGGCAAGGATTCAAAGCATTAGCGATCTGGAAAACAAATTATAAATTCCTGTTTCGCTTGCAGCAGTGCATTCAGCAAATCTGCAGCGAATGTAATTATAAGTGCTGCTACATCGCTTGACTCCCTGAATCTACCCATCGTTGCCATTGTTGCAATCATAAATGACAATGAAAAGTCAGATAAGTACCAAACTTGGTATTTAGGTTCAGCACCTTCCAAAGATATGACACTTTTTTTTATTCGTGTATTTCCGGTTAAGTCTCAGTATCGAATATTCCACCGGAAATACATGTTTTGAGGTCTCCTGAATCCAAACAAAGCATGTTTAGAATGTGTCTGAATAGCATAACTCTTATCTGTTTAACCTCCTCTTATGTAGGACTTACACCCCCCAGGACTTACGGGCGGGTGCCTGGGGTCAGGATGGGTGATCCGTATGGGAGGAAGGAAGTAGATGAAACGAAATGATGGTGAAAGGGATGAAAGAAAAGGTGATTATGGAGCAGTTGGTGGAATGAATGGCGGGGGAAATCCGCCCAGACGCCGCTTTGCCCACCACAAATCCCACATTCGGATCCCTGGGATCGAACCCGGGCCGCCTCGGTCTAACCACTCGGCCACGGCTCAAAAGTGAAAAACAGTACTTCCAAAGATGCGACACGAAGATTTTCAAGAACATCCCCCATCCCAAACTACCCTTTACATGGAATATTTTTCGAGATGTTTTATTTTCTAAAAACTGGCTCTAAGATTTTAATTAAAATACCATATATTACAGATATTTACATGACAAATAAAATATATTCCATCTCAAAATTTCTGAGAACAGCCTGTGAAGTCCTCTTCATTCGGAAGGAGTTTTATATAACTGGTAAAACGTTAAATGACAGATGAAAATGTACTACACAAAAAATGTAGATCTCTTTAAAAAACAATTTATTTCAAATAGTTTTTGGTGGCATAAGCCATTTCCGAGATATTCGTTATTAATGGTTCGAATTGTTCAATAGTTTGTTTGTTCCTCGAGATGTCACTGAAAAAGAGTATGGAATTTTAGAGCCAGCGTATAGCGTCCAATTCTTAAGCATTTGACTAATGCTATTCCCTTTGTATCTATGATGAAATATGTAATGCAATTTCCGGAAAGGTTTATTTCGACTAAATTGAAGTAGATAAGAAAATAAACTTCCGTAAGAATAGTTTGTATATCTGCTAATAAGTTATTGAGGGTAGAGAAAGTCATGTGAATATAACACTTCAGAATTGTATTCTATCGACTTCATTTTAATCGAGATAAACGTTTGCAGAAATAGCTACATTACACATTTCATTATAGAAATACAGGGAACAGCGATAGTCAAATGTTTTCGAACTGGTTTTATATGCTGGCCTTAAAATTCCATGCAAGCCGAGGAACAATTGAAAATCTATACGACTTTAAAATAATGACAAAATATAATTCGAACCATTAATAATGAATATCTCGGAAATGGCTTATGCCACAAGTTATTTGAAATAAATTGTGTTTTAAAGAGATCCACTTTTTTGTGTAGACGTTTTCGTCTATCGCTTAGAACATATCAACTATACAAGATTATACAAAATGCTTCCGAATACAGAGGAATTCATATAGCTATTCCCCGAAAATTCAAGATACGCATTTTATTTGTAATGTAGACATCTTTAGTATATGGTAGTTTAATCAAAATTGTTAGCCATTTTTGAGAAAATCAAAAAATTTGAAAAATGTACCATGTAAAGTATAATCGGGTGTGAAAGATATTGGAAACCTTTGGGCCGCATCTCTGGGAGATATTGAACTTAAAACCAAGTTTGGTATTTATTCGGCTTTTAGTTTTTGAATTATGCTGTTCACAGACACATACACACCCAGACGGAGCTTTTTTTTAAAAATGCTGTTTCTGGATTCAGGGGGCCTCAAAACAAATTTCCAATGAAATCTTGGTTTCGGTTTTTTGGGGGGAATGCAATACCTTTTCTACGTACTAGTACGTGGTAGAGAAAGTAAAAAACCGTACAGCATAAAAAATGTTAAACTCTTTAAAGCACACAATTTATCTCAAATAACTTTTTGTGGCATCAGACGTTTCCGAGATATCTGTTTTATTATGATTTATTTTTTCAACTCAATTTTTTACTTTCTCTGCTGCTTACCTATAGTAAGTAGAGGAAGTATTGCATTCCACCGCAAAAGTGCGATTTTGAGATTTCACCGGAAATACACGTTTTGAGACTCCTGGAATAAGATCATTTTTAGAAAAAGGCCCTGTTTATGTATGTCGAACAACATTTTTACCTGTAGTAAGTAGAGAAGTATTGCATTCCACAAAAAAGTCGATATTAAGATTCACTGGAAGTATACGTTTTGAGGTTCCCTAAATAAATAAAAGCATTTTTAGAAAAAAGAACTGTGTATATGTGTCTGTCAGTAATACATGAAACTTTGATTTCAGTTCATAATCTTCCAAGGTTGCAACACGAATATTTTAAAGCAAACCCCCCTCCCCAAACTACCCTTTACATGGAACATTTTTCATTACCTTTTTATTTCATCAAAAATGGCTGTAATGAGTTTAATTAAAATACCACATGTTTAAGATATTTCTGGGACAATATTATATCTTGAATTCCCTTTGGGAATAGTCTCTGAAGTCCTATTCATTCTGAATGAATGTTGTATTACCTTGTAAAACATGAGATAGACAAAGTCTTATATACAAAAAAGTTCTTCTTAAACCACACAATTTATGTCAATATTTGTTTTGTTAAATCATTTGCAAGATGTTCTTTGTTACTGCTTTGAGTTTGCAAACACATACTTTTTTCCAGTGGAAAGCCACTATTCTTTTTTCTTTTTTTTTTTCTCATGTTCATGCAAAGAGCATGTAATTTCAAAGCCATCATATAACAACACACCTTTTAAAAATGTGACTTTACTTTAGCCTATCCTTCTACCTACAGTAAAACTCACAAATGTATAATGAAAGCTTATCTCAATTAACAAAAAGTAGATAGAAGAATGAGCTTTTGTAAGAACTGTGTATAGAAAAGTGAGAAGAGACGGTCACATGAATGTAATGCATAAGATTTTTTTAAAGTGCAGTAGTTATTGAGTTGTTTCTCATGATATCATGGAAAGACTATGGAATTTTAAGGCCAGCATACAGCAATATGCTTTTTAGCATTTAACTATTGCTATCCCTTTGTACATATAAATCATTACCTATAGGTAATAAAACTATATATCTAAATGTTTATCACAACTAACTTTAAGTAGGTACAAGAATACACTTTTGTAGGAATATTAAAGGCTACATAAAAATATAGTAGGTAGAGAAAGTCATGTGAATGTAACACATCAGATTTTTTTCAACCTCTACTGTATATAAGATATATCAACCATACACAGTTTATAGTGTTAATCCTCTAAATCAAAAATTGTATTTGTACTAAAATAAAAGCCACAAAACATGAGTCAAGGTACAACTAAAAATCAGCCAGAACTCTTGTGTACGACAAAATATTTGCATACAGAAAAGCAAGAGCAACAAAGTTGTACACCATCACACATTCAGCAAGTACTGCTGTGGTCCACTACCTGTTATCTCTGGTAGCTTCTGCGACTTTCATTATGTGAATCACTTGCTAGCCCGTTGGGTGTATCACATTAACCTTGTTTCCAAGCTGGTGATGAGTTGTTTTTGGAAGTGCTGGAAGAGGATAGACTAACCAGAGAAGAAAATAATATGAGAGCAGCAGTATTAATTTAAAGCTGAATAGTTATTGAAATAACAAAGATACGCAATAAGATACTAAACATGTTTTAAAAGCAATTACTGTTTTAATATTTTTCTGCTGCGGTTGCAATTTTGAGCATGTGTAATCGCTTCCACCATTCATTGGGAAGCCATATGCAGCTGTGAGCAATCATCACTTTGTGTTTTCCTGTTGTTAGAGCATTTTGAAATGTTAAAAACAACTGAATGACCCACTGACTGTGAAGTCAGATCAGTGATTTGTTTTTTTTTGAATTCGAGAAATGTTATGCCAACAAACATTCATCGCCAATTGTGCAAGTTTTATGGGGAAACAATAATGAATGACAATGACTGGCCACACCCAGGCAAACAAACTCAAGATCTGATCGCATCATTTGATTGGGAACAATCTGTTTCTTCATCTGAAGAAATTCCTTGGTGGAAAACATTTCAATGACAATGATGATGTAGTGAAACAAGAAGTGCAGACTTGGCTTTCATCACAGGTGGCATCATTCTTTGACAAAGGCATACAAAAACTGGCTCTCATTACAAGTGCCTGAATAACAGAGGTGACTGTATAGAGAAGTAGTGCAAGATATAAGATAATGAATGATGATAAAGTATTTGGAAAATTATGTTCTGTTATTTTTTAAAAAACTATTGGTAATTAGTTTAAAAACATGCCTCATATATAGTTTGTACATATAGCAAGTTAACAACAAAGTGGCTGAAATAAGTTTTCTTCAGGCGAGGGTGAGCTGGTGTGACAAGAAGATAAATACCCTTAAGAAGTTTACAATCACAATTAACATTTTATCAGTAAGTCTCTCTAGCCTTATTAACTATTTCAACTTAACTGACTGATTAATCCCAATCGAATGAGCACCATGCAAATATAAAACACAATTTATACATATGTGAATTAATTTCAAACCCTGTCGCTATAACTATCAACTCAGTCTCAAAAAACACTTAAAAGCTAAAAACTTCATTGACATTAATTCACTCAATTCTATACAATATCCATTCAACCATTTGCCTATTCTGCAAACACTCAGCAAATATTACCAGTCACCATTTTCACCCTTATACAAGAATGAAGAATTTCGTAAAGTCATCCCAGTAGAAGTGCATCCTAGTGAGGATACTTTAAAACTCTACCAGTGTGATGTAGTAAAGCCAAATACATTATTAACACCTTAGAGATACATCTTGTACTTGAGCTGGTCTCACTCATAATGCACTATGTTGCTGTTGAAGTGACTAGATGGAAGCCACACTACATCGGCAGACTAGCTGCTGCTATAATGGCCTACTCTGCTTGGCAGGTAAGCTCTGTCTATTCATTGATTCTCATACGAGGCATTGGCTGACAGGAGGCATGGGAGAAAACTGCCATGTTGTAGATAACAAGGCACTAGCAACTTGAGAATTTAGAGATAGTGACAGAGTGCATCTACTAAAACATATTTTAAAAATACGAATGGAATCCTCTTTATTTTAAATAACTTTTGTATAATGGTAAATCATAAGAGATAGACAAAATCTTACTATAGAAAAAATCTAGATATAATTAAAACACATAATTTATATCAAATAAAAGTTTTTGGAAGATATTCTTTATTATTAATTTGAATTTTCAAATAGCTACTTATACTTTTTTAAGTGCTAGGTCACTATTCACTATGGTCATGCAAAGAGTATGGAATTTCAAAGCCATCACATAGTGATCCACATTTTTAAAAAATTATTGCTTTAGCATACTGTATCCTCCTTACACCTACTATGAAATTAGAAGTAAAACTTTTGTATGAAAAGTAGAAGAATGGGTAGAGTCATGTGAATTCAGTACATAAGAATCTTCTTTCTTTTCCCTTTCCTCATTGCTGGTTTGTTTATTTGCAACAGGAAATATACATTATTTACCAGTTCATTAGCTACAAATACCTCCTTTCAACATAGTCTTTGTTCGAATCTATGATCTTCCGCCACTGAGATTGTGCCATTGCGGTATCACTCAGCTGGTTTCCTTCTCAGCCACATCCAGATTTCACCTATGACCTCCTCATTGGTGGTGTAATACCTCCCATAGAGTGCAACTTTAAGGGAACCAGATGGTGCATGATCTGGGTTGTATGATGGATGAGAAAGAACAGTCCACCCAGTTTTGCAATTGCTTCACATGTGCACAAGCTTGTGTGTGGTCTAGTATTGTTATACTGAAAGGGGGTGTTGGCATCTTTATGGGCATGATCAGAATACTCCTATAGAATCCCAGAAGACTGAAGCCATAACCTTGTTAGCTGAAGGTCCTAACTTGAACTTTCTTTTCTAAGGAGAATTTGTGTGATACCACTCCATAGACTGATATTTGGTCTCAGGCTTAAACTGCAATGAGTGGTTTGCAATAACTTAATCATACTACAAATTCCCTAGTAATTATCTTATTAATTACTCTGCTTATAGGTCTACAATGCTTAGGACATGACAATAGGTAACGACAAGTTTTCATTAATAACCATGCAGTATAATTTCAATACTTGAGTAATTATATTTACTTCAAATTTATTTTAAATGCTTCTCTCAATTGTTTAAAGTATTCATTACATAATTTAGTTAAACCTTTTAACAGAATTGAATATACACATTGAACTTAACTTTACTATAAATATCCATTCATATAAAGCTCTAAAATTTTTTCATTTAAAAGTTCACCTGTACAAATAACATGTACAGTGTTACTATTATTCAACTCGTTGCCTTCGTCTCTTTATATTATAAATTTTTCCTATCTAGAAAGTAATTACAAACTTGACTTTCATATAAGACACAGAAAATAAACTTCACGAATAATAGCATTTAAATTTTGATATAACCTTTCCCTTTTTGCCCTGCCTAAATTGTGGCATTACAAATCACGTGTACGTATGTCTGGTAGAATAAAATTAGTGTTTCTACTTATGAAAATACACAACTTAAATTTTGACTAGGCCCAAAATCCAGATGTACGACTTTTGTTTGCTGATCACGAGTGCCTTAAGCTTCCTCGAAGTGTTGTGTCACCAACCAGAGCTCGAGTACCTCTCTTCCTTCTCCTGTTCTGTCGGTGATCACTTATTCAAATGCAACCAGGGAGGGGAAGGTACATTGGCAATCGTAGTGCCCTTCTCCAAGCAGCAGCAAACTGTAAAACTGATGACCTCCTTTCTTGCATGATCACATAGCTGGTATTTTGAAGCATAAAATTAGTGATGCTTCCATAACCCTGGTCGCAGATGATTATTTTTTTGGTTCAGGATACCCATGTAGGTCATCATAATTTCAATTGTGGTGGAGGTTAATGTCCAAAAGGCACAAAACTGATGAAGCTATGCTTCATCCTCTAAGAAATCATCATCACTCCTGATTTTCAAGCAACTCTGTACAGATGGTCCTTCTTTGTTCCATACTGTCATCAGTTAGGCACCTTGAAAATCCACTTGAAACAAACCTTTGAATAGCATAAGGAGGATAATTGTGTTGACACTATTTAAGTGATGTCAAGCTGAGTAACCACTTCTTTGGTTGTTATTCCCCTAATGTCCCAAATAAGCCTGTTGTGCTTTGAACTGTTGCCAGTATCACAGTCATCCCAATCCTTGACGATCTGACAGTCTCGCTTTACTTTGCTGTGATACCGATACTCTGCTTACCCAAGGACTGACTGTACTGCTATTAGGGATTGACAAATAGTTATTTTCGGGTAAAAGTTATAACTGCCACAGTTACAGTGCATTAACAGTTATATGTAATGGTAACCAGTAACAATTAAGTTATTAAATTTGTAGTTACATTACATTAATGGTTACCAGTAATGATTAGCTGTAACTATATTTCAATATGAATGATGTTGATGCAGACAGACTTACTTTGTTATTTGATGCAATCCAAAAAGAAGTTTCTCTAGCAGAATCAACACTTTGATTACTATGGTGGTTTATAATTGCAATCACACTTGCTTCTACATTTCTGCACATATACACAGTTTGTACAGGTGAACTGAGCTATACGGGATCCTAAATAAAAACATCACATGCTACAGACATAGCAAAGGAAAATATATCACTATTGCTAAAATGAGCATGGCTGGAATTAAGCACATAATAATTTAAATATTCTCATAGGACGTTATATGAAACATGGTAATGACATTTTGAAAGGCAATGTTGCTAGAGAAGAGAAACTTACTGCCCAAACATGTATTATTATCTCATATTACTAAAGGTGCACACAATCTCAGTTGGTTAATATATGTAGCAAAGTGGGTAATTAGTAGGCATTTTGCTTGCCAGATGGTATATTAGATCAGCAATGCCACTCATGATCTCTTGCAGAAGAGATTGAAACTGCGTAGAGTTGGGGTAACTAGTTCCCGATAAGCAATACCAATACACATGCAGTGAATGTCATCCAGACTCAGTAACCATCTCCGTTACTTAGTAGCTGTTAACAGTTAATTAGCTACTGTATTTGTTACTATCACAACTCCTATCCCCTCCATAGATATTTTTAAGGGTAAAGGACACCCCAAAATTCACGAAAAATGCTTTAAAATGTTATTTTTCATTTTTGCATAAAATTACATAAAGTTTAAGATGTACACAATCAAGTGTTAAACATTTATGAGCCTAAATTATGATTTGGCCCTTTAAATAGTGCCATTTTTAAATACCATGGAGCGAGGAAGTGTCACTCAAGCTGTTAGGCCTACTCAGTCGAAGATTTTCTGTTGTGTATTTAAAATTAGCACCTTGTTTTCCATTTACTACTTTGCAATAAGTATGGCACTAGACACCAGATGAGAGAATCTTAGTGCTTCAACAGTCTCAGATGGCACCATTGAGAAATGCTTTTGTTTTAACAATTTTGTCACAAAATTACAACCAAAGGTAAAAATGCATTTTTCTCAGAACCAGTTTTTTCAATGCATGTACTCAGTAATGTTAATATATCTCTAAAATTACTCTACGTAATTATTTGAAATTTTTAGAGTACATTTTTCATTCAATTTTAAAACTTATTTTGAAGGAAATTTTTTATACGTAATTTAACTCCTCCCAAAAATATTGAATTAATATGTACATTACAAATTTTAATATAATTTTTAAATATGTTTTGCTAAATAACTATAGGAACAATTAATAATGAGGAAGTATATAGAATAGGGAGGGAGAGTGACTATAGAATGTATAGAAAGGTACAAAGTAGACAAAGTAAAGACAAGGTTTTGATAAGCAAGTGATTGATTTTATGAAATCGTGAAGTGAATGATTTAGATATAAAGGACGGTAAATACGAGAGGGCTAGGAGGGAGAGGTACATTTCTTAGTATGAACGAGCAAGTGTTGTTATGGACGATCAGTGCGGGGTACAAGTAAACATTCTCTAAATTGCATCTAATAGTTCCCATTTCCCGCTGATAGGGAGTATTAAAGATGGCGGAGGAAGCAAGGGAAGGAGATGGGAAGGGGACAAGAACAGTAAGCAGTATAGTGAATTTAAATGAGAAACGTTAGCGATATGAAGCTAACTCAACACACATGCTTTGTAAATGCGGAAGCTTGGGTACGATCGGCAAAAGGAGCCAGGGCTCGACGCTGATCATGTATTGTATTAGCTCAACACTCAATAAAGATATCATATCATATCATATCATAGGAACAATTACAATTACCTTCTCGGAGAAGAAAGATTTATTTAGTTGGCGACATTTTAGTGAAAAAATTAAGCAAATTCATTTAAAAATGCCCAAAATAATTGTTTAAAATCCTACTTTTGTGAAGTCATGCACACCCCAGAGTTGCACCAAATTTTTGAAATTACAGTTCACAAATTAGCTTTCCTAATAGTCCTTTACAAATTTGGAGATTTTTAAAAAATGCAAAAAGAAGAATTTTGGGTATCTATCCTCTCCCTTAAAGTGGTCTCATGCTCCATAATAAGAAGTTCAATCACAGCTCTCTGTTTTGTACGTATTTCATGTGCGCTAGCCCTTTTTTAACAATAATGATGAAACTCTTTGGCATTGCCATGGAAGATTTGTAGTTGCAGTATATAAAAATCTTATGTTACATTCGTGTGACATTCTCTACTCACTATTGTGTATTTTTATGCAGCTTGTACAAACTATTCCTCCAAAAACTTATTTTTCTATCTACTTCATGTTAACTGAGATAAACCTTTGAAGAAATAGTTTCATTACACATTATACTGAAGGTACAGGGGAAATAGAGGAAACTGAATTGATAGCCAGATGTTTTAAAGCCAGTCAGTATATGCTGGCTTTGAAATTCCACTCCTTTCATGGCATTGCGAGGAACAACTAAATAGAACAGCACTTTAAGAATATAACAAAGTGGTAAAAAATTCAAACCATAACAACAGATATCTCTTGGAAATGGCTGATGCACAGTAAAGGTTATTTCAAATAAGTGTGTTTTAAAGAGGTCTACTTTTGTATAGTACTACATTTTTGTCTGTTTCTTATGGTTTAACCTTTATACAAAGTTATTAAAAATTCTTTCTGAATGAAGAGTATTTGATAGGCTATTCCGGGAAAATTCAAGATATACATTTCATTTGTCAAGTAAATATTTTAATCAAAACCATTAGAGCAATTTTTGAGAAAATAAAAACTAATGAAAAAACTTCCATGTAAGTTTGGGGTTGGAAGATTTTCTTGAAAATCATGTCATATCTTTCGAAGATAATGAACATAAATATCAAGTTTGGTATTCATCAGCCTTTTAGTTTTTGACTTATGCTGTTCACAGAATAAACAACTTCTTATAAAAATGCTTTTTTTATGGGTTCAAGGGGTCTAAAAACAGGTATTACAGGTACAATCTCGACATCAAATTTTTGAGTAGAATACAAGAACTTCCTCTACTTACTGCCAGTATGTAGTACAGGAAGTAAAAATTTGGTCCTTATCCAACATCTCATTTCATTACAAAGGTCAAAATGTACATTAGTTATTGAACCACCCTAGTACCTGAGGTGAACACACATCATTTAGATGTTAAACACTACAATGAAAGTAAATGGATGTCTCCACCAGCTACAGCTCCAGGTAATGGCAACAAAGGACAAGGTGCTCCAACCAATTTACGAGCCATTAGCAGTGAGAGCACATTCTCATAACCAATATAACAGTCAATAGCAGTGAGAGCACATCCTCATTCAATATAGTCATTAGCAAAGAGCAAGCATATCCTCATAACCAATATATCAGTCATTAACAGTGAGAGCACATTCTCATAACCAATATATCAAGTCATTAACAATGAGAGCAAATCCTCATTCAATATATAGTCATTAACAGTAGGAGCATATCCAATATATCAGTCATTAGCAGTGAGAGCACATCCTCATAAACAATATAACAATCATTAGCAGTGAGAGCACGTCCTCATTCAATATATAGTCATTAACAGTAGGAGCATATCCTCATAACCAATATAACAGTCATTAGCAGTGAGAGCACATCCTCATTCAATATATAATCATTAGCAAAGAGCAAGCATATCCTCATAACCAATATATCAGTCATTAACAGTGAGAGCACATTCTCATAACCAATATAACAGTCATTAGCAGTGAGAGCACATCCTCATTCGATATATAGTCATTAACAGTAGGAGCATATCCTCATAACCAATATATCAGTCATTAGCAGTGAGAGTACATCCTCATTTGATATATAGTCATTAACAGTAGGAGCATATCCTCATAACCAATATAACAGTCATTAGCAGTGAGAGCACATCCTCATTTGATATATAGTCATTAACAGTAGGAGCATATCCTCATAACCAATATATCATTAATTAGCAGTGAGAGTACATCCTCATAACCAATATAACAGTCATTAGCAGTGAGAGCATATCCTCATAACCAATATATCAGTTATTAGCAGTGAGAGCACATTCTCATAACCAATATATCAGTTATTAGCAGTGAGAGCACATTCTCATAACCAATATATCAGTCATTAGCAGTGAGAGCACATCCTCATTCAATATAGTCATTAACAGTAGGAGCATATCCTCATAACCAATATATCAGTCATTAGCTGTGAAAGCACATTCTCATAACCAATATATCAGTCATTAGCAGTGAGAGCACATCCTCATTCAATATATAGTCATTAACAGTAGGAGCATATCCTCATAACCAATATATCAGTCATTAGCAGTGAGAGCACATCCTCATTCAATATAGTCATTAACAGTAGGAGCATATCCTCATAACCAATATATCAGTCATTAGCTGTGAAAGCACATTCTCATAACCAATATATCAGTCATTAGCAGTGAGAGCACATCCTCATTCAATATATAGTCATTAACAGTAGGAGCATATCCTCATAACCAATATATCAGTCATTAGCAGTGAGAGCACATCCTCATTCAATATATAGCCATTTACAGTAGGAGCATATCCTCATAACCAATATATCAGTCATTAGCAGTGAGAGCACATCCTCGTTCAATATATAGCCATTAACAGTAGGAGCATATCCTCATAACCAATATATCAGTCATTAGCAGTCAGAGCACAACCTCATTCAATATATAGCCATTTACAGTAGGAGCATATCCTCATAACCAATATATCAGTCATTAGGAGTGAGAGCACATCCTCATTCAATATATAGCCATTAACAGTTATATCCTCATAACCAATATATCAATCATTAGCAGTGATTAGCACATCCTCGTTCAATATATAGCCATTAACAGTAGGAGGATATCCTCATAACCAATATATCAGTGATTAGCAGTGAGAGCACATCCTCGTTCAATATATAGCCATTAACAGTAGGAGTATATCCTCATAACCAATATATCAGTCATTAGCAGTGAGAGCACATCCTCATTCAATATATAGCCATTAACAGTAGGAGTATATCCTCATAACCAATATATCAGTCATTAGCAGTGAGAGCACATCCTCATTCAATATATAGCCATTAACAGTAGGAGCATATCCTCATAACCAATATATCAGTCATTAGCAGTGAGAGCACATCCTCGTTCAATATATAGCCATTAACAGTAGGAGCATATCCTCATAACCAATATATCAGTCATTAGCAGTGAAAGCACATCCTTCATTCAATATATAGCCATTAACAGTAGGAGTATATCCTCATAACCAATATATCAGTCATTAGCAGTGAGAGCACATCCTCATAACCAATATATCAGTCATTAGCAGCAAAAGCATGGCATTCTCTTCAATGATTACACTAATCATCACCATTGGAGCACAGAATTCTCACAATGGTGGATAAAATATAAACCAGAATTTCTAATCATTTATTGAACCAATGAAAAGATACAGCAATATTAATCCATTTTACATATTCTCTCCTGATTTCAAACACACTTTTGCAAGGTTACTAGATAAGTATCAAGACAGGGAACATTCACCACTCCTAGGTAAAGCATTGTGCTTGGTCAAAACTGCTGAGTCACTGATAGCAGGCTACATGGTAGCAGGTAGAGCTCTGTTGTGTCATTCATTTCCCTACATTTTATGTTTTCTGGAAAGTGTGAACAACCTTGCTAGTGCAATGGGGATTCAGAGAGAGAATTTTCGCGTGGTGATCTTGTATGATTTCAAATGTAATGCAGTCATTTTGTTAAGGGGGCGTTTGGGGACTTTTCTCCTTCACAAGCTACCGTTCTGTTGGTTTAGAGAATTTAAGAGGGGGCATCAACTCTTAAAGATGAAAAGTGGTAGATAAACAACAGTAGTGATTGAAGAAAAGATTAATTTTGTGGAAACAATGATCAGGGAAGATTCAAGACCAACCTACAAGGACATTGAGCTGGTATTAACAATTAGTTTGCAGAGTGTTTAACCATCCTTTATGTACAATAAATTTCAAGATGAGTGTCCCATAATTTGTCTGAAGCGCAGAAACTCCACAGGGTGAATGTTGCCAAAAAATGCTGCTAAGATTTAATTGTGGAAAATCTCACTGTGATTCAGATATTGATATGGGAGACAAAACATGGATGTATAGTTTGATACAAAAACAAAACCAGTTCTCCATTTGAGTTTTCTCTGAGGACCAACCGTCATGAGGCCAAAAAGTGCAGAAAAGAAAAAGTTTCTTTCTTCTCTACAAGTGGTCGCATAGCAACCATTGTGCTCAAAAATCACAGAGCTGTTATTGCAACATAGTACACAAAAGTTTGCTTCCAAAATAATTTCCGAAAGTCCAAGAAAGGCTTCCAAAGAGAGGATTATGGGACATTTTGCTACACCATATCAATGCATCAGCTCACACTAATGTAACATTACAGTTTCCATAAGGAATTGAGGTAAAACTATTGACTCATCCATCCTATACTCCCAAACTGGCACCAAGCAATTTCTTCCTGTTTCCTACTGTGAAGACCAATTTTGAAGGCATTGATTTTTTAGCCCCAAAGAAGCAGTTGCAGCATAAGAGGAGTTATCTGAGTGGCGTGGATGCTTCCAGAGGAAATGCTTTGAGAAATTACGATAAACAACCATGTTTCTGTGAGTATTCATTATCTTTGTCTCAATATTTATCTAATGATTCTTGTATCAATGAAGTGTGTGAAGAAGTGAAAGGTTGTGTCCACAGCCAGATGTACATTCACTCCTTCACTCCTGCATCATCATCAAATCGCTGCCCCCCCCCAATGACTCTATAAGCAGTTGGAACAAATTATAGTCACAGGGGGATCAATTTGGACTGTAAGGAGGGTGTCCCAGAGTTATTTACTAAATCTTCCTCAGTTTTTTACCTATTACGTAGCCAGTTGTGGTCTATCCTATCATGGAGAAGAATGATGTTTGAATGGGTTGCTGACATTGTTTGCTATGATGAGCCACTTTTGCCTCAACCCTGTCTTTTTTCATTAGGATGGTCCACTATCAAAATGCCCTTAGAGTCCCAAAAACAGCTGTGAGCACCTTTCGTGCTGACAAGCATTATTTTCTGCAGTAATGCTTGTCCACGGTCATGGTCGGTGGGTCTCACTTTCCATAGGTTCCCATCGAACTAAGCATTTTTTGTGCCTCTCATACAATTTGAAAAAATTTTCATCCCAAACTACAACTGCAATATTTTCAAAATTTTGGATGGCTTTACATCTCTCTCAATGAAAAATTTTATGATAACGCACTACTTAATAGACACGTATCCCTTCTGCTTGCTCATTGTGCTACTGACGAGAGAAGTGACTGCCATGTGTGACCAACAAAGGAATGCCTCCAAACATCCCTACCAAGCTCACTCAGGTCACAATCAGTTTGCTCATTGTCTGAACCATACTGGAAAATTCCAGTTATATTTAAACCACCCTTGTATTGATCAATACCAATGAGGGTAGAGAATCGTAAGGATCAATATATTGATCATTACCAGTGACAGCACATATAATATATTGATCATTAACAGGATGACACAGAATTCTCAGAATAATATATCAATCTCTAGCAGTAAAAGGTTTAAGGGCATTTTGATGGTAAAATTGATTTTAATAACTCATCCTTGTACAAATCATATTTAATTTAATCTTATTCTCATTCATTTTTGGGCTATATAAATATTTTTTCTGCAGAGAGAGATAAATGCATCCTATAAAAAATTAAATACTATTACATATCTATTAAATATCTAGTACATAACATTAAGTATATATTTATACTAAAAATACTATTAAACATCTAGTACATAACATTAAGTATACATTTGGTAAGACATGATTGTGAGAGTTTGTTTACACAGCACAACAGCTGCAGATGTCCAGTCATACAATCTTGTACAGAGGTTCTACTAAACATATTTAACACTATTCACTTCAGCCGAACAGCATGGTGTATGTGGTACTCCCTAGAACTCCCAAGATTCCATCCATCTCAGGCCATACATTGTACTGTTTGGATCAGATGCTGAAGGTCCCGACATTCCATAAGCAAGAGGAGAAAATAAATAAAAACTGAAAAAGAAATTTAAAAGATGAATGTAATTTATAAAATACTTCACTTTCATATATACGTTTTACATTTAAAAGCTCTTATAAAAAATTAAATAACTATATCAATTATATCTGTATCACTGAGCAATAATTATATTAAAAATTCTGAAATAAGCAAAACTCGCTTAAAACCAATAATTCTCTCCTTCTCTCTCAAGCTCTCTCATTTTGCTTCTCCCTCCCTTATCTCTCAAGAAGGTATCTTAATGAAGAGAAGAAATGCTTCTTGTTTGCATCATTAGTAATGCCCAATGGAACTCGTGGTACAAATCAATGCTGTACATTGGCAAATACCTTTCTTGCCTAGTTGATTTTTTCAAGAGTGCTGGTGAGGGAGGCACTCCATTATACTTTTTAAGGAACTGTCCAGTCATGCTGGGCTGCACATAATTAGATGGCCATAATTCTTCAAGCACACTGCCAGCCATTAGTTTATCAGATTGTCTAACTCAAAGGATATGTTCACAAACTACACAAAGACGTATAACTGGAATTACATAAACTAAAACTACACAAACTATCTTGTAGGCAGACCTACAAGATAGCTTTAGGGCTGTTGAACAGAGTAATTTTTGGGAGAAAATAAAGGAAAAGATTGCTTTGAAATCGCCACATCTTCAGTGCTAGAGCAGCAGCTGAAAGCCTTGGGTGTAAAATGTGAAACAAAGTAAGCATTAATGTTGCTCAAAATACTCCATTTCCCAAAGCTTTTGTAAGAAGCATGGCACAACTATTTGATGTCAGAAACATTACTACAAATGCTATTAACACTCTTGTGTTACTAGCAAATAAAATCCCAATTATCAAGAAGATTTCTTCCAAAGCATTCTTGGAAGGATATTCAGCATTTCAAAAACAAGTGAAATCATCCTGAACTCTGCCAGTTCTGTTGATATACTTTCAATTTTATTAGGAATGAAGAAAGATCATCCAAACTTTGCAGAATCCTGCATTCATGCATTGTGGATGTGCATTTCTAACTTGGCCAGTGAAAGCGTATTCTCACTTACGGTAACATATTGATGGATTTAAGAACAAATCTATACCTAACCTGAAAATATAGAAATCATCCTCTCCATGTAATTTACATCAGAATAGAACTTCATGTAGTTTGGTAAAATTGTTTTTAATCAGGGAAGAAGTGTAACTTATTTTTAATAAAATTTCTAGTTAGCAGTCATACTTGAAATTTCTTGCATAAAATCTCCCACCATCAGAATTAAGAAAGGAAAAAAAAAAAAAAAACCACATGCACACGCACACAGAGAGAGAGAGTACAGTGTGTTCCTTATTTTTCCAGTCTGCAGATTGCATGTATGCATGTTCCACGCACCATCTATTACACTGGGAGGTTTTCCATTCTAAAACTCCCGCGTTACTCATCAGTAGAGATTGGAAGTTTAGGCACTAAGGGCTGTTTTTACTAACAGTGATAATTTTTCACTTTATTTTAGTTTATGTAATTCCAGTTATACGTCTTTATTACTGAAACATAGAAGCACATTTCACCACGAGTTTGCAAACCCAGGTAAAGAAATCGTAGCTTTGGTTTACACATGTTATACAAACCAGTAATTTCTCATACATAACAAGCGAGAATCGCTGTCCGCTGCCGTGTTGATGCCTTTTCCTGTGCATCTCCAAGATCAAAACTGCACTTGATTGAAGCACAGGCAAACATATTCTGCTTCTGAGGCCTTGCAGTTTGCAAACCACTGTGCACTCGTTAGAATAAAATATGTTTGGGTCTAAAATTTAAGCCTATCACATGCGAATAATTGATGTACTTAATTGCACGGTCACACAGATGTTTCATAACAATGATATAAATATGTAGGCTGTAGGCAGGAAGAGAGGAGGTGATGCCAAAAGTTTGCTTATATTTTATTGCGCTATAAAATGTGTCGAGAATAAAACAATATACAAACATTTGTGGCCTGACAGACCAAAACAAAAACAAAATCTATTTTATAATACAGATAGGTACACTGAAATAATAATTCCTTTGTTCTCTGATCCATCATGGTTGCCTTCTATTTCTCTCATACTGCACACCTTCATATCTGTTGTTCTCCATAACCAAATGCATTACTTGTTGCAGTGCCATTTTTCTTTTTGCTTCGCTAACTCTTATTCCGATCTGTAAACAGTGAAAAATGGCCAGTAAAGTTTTAACCGGGTTTACAGGCCACTGCAGCCACTACACTGGTTGGTGAAACAGCCTTTTTTATTAAATCACGGTTTTAACACCTCTTATCCAAGTTAAATAAAATTTTCGTTGTTGGTGAAACCAGCCCTAAAAGTAATATTTTAAGTGCTTAAAATAGGTTCCTTAACTGTTGTATTCAGGCTCTATAAAATTAACAAAATAGGCAGACATTAAAAAAAACAAAAAACACTAAAAGAGTGATTTAATATCTTAAATTGATTTAGTATGCAATACTGACATTAAAGAAAACCAACTACATTTCACAATTGACACAAATACCCACAATTACAAACTTGAGATTAAACATCATTGCCGTAGTTGGTTTCGCAGTAAATAATAAGCACTTTCTCTAAATTGTCCAAGGAAAAGTTATGGCGTTTGTAACAAGGTATTAATTTGTATGGTGAGAAAGACATTCCAAAGTTAGCTGAAGATATAGGGCAAAATTATAGATTTTTGATAAGATGAACTGCGATTTCACTTTCATCATTCTGTCCTGTTAAAATTTTAGTGGTAACGAACAAACTCAGCCCACTGTTTTTGTGAAGAGCTGAATCCAACTTCTTCTTTGCTTTTTCTCCCGCAGTCCAGATAGTTTCTGCTTTGCTGTGCTCAATAGCTGTAATTGTTCATAAACAGGTTTCCCTTGACTTTCAAGAGCAGTAATAGTACTTGCAATGAATGTGAAATGAGCCCTGATGTACATCAAGGCCTTTTCAACACCACAGTCATTTAGAACTTTCTTAGCATCGGTTACACAAACTGAATCATCTTCTAAAGTAGACATAAGTTCTTTGACTGCTCGAAATGCTGACTGCAGTAGTCAGCAGCTCTCAGCCATGTTCCCCATCGAGTGAGCACAGGTTCTGGAGGAAGAGGAACATATGGAAGTTTCTGCTGAAAAGCCTGCACTTTTAATGGGAGCTTTTACAAAAAATTTTCTTCACAGAAGAGATGACTTTATTCCGTTGATATTGTAATGAAAAGAAGCTAGAAACAGTGATGTGTATTGAATTTATTTAAAGGTGAGTCGGAATTGTTACACTAACATCACTTAAGTTTACTCACTTAACATGTTTCGGGAAACAGTTGTTCCCCATCCTCAGAAGGTTAATTCGACTGGCCCGTGTTGTTGGTGTTTCCGTTTTTTGGACTGGATCCTGTGGTGGCATCTTGTGGTGGAGAAATGTACTTCCAGAGAGGATTTGGTGGCGGCAAATCAAAATTCATTAGAAGTGTGTTGTGTTTTAGAATGGTGATCTTCTCCCATGCATCTAATTCGGCTGCAAATTTGGCTGGTTTGACTAATGTAATATTGGGTTTGATGTTGTGATTAGTGATCCAAAAATGGTGTGAAACTGCAGATTTGTCCATTTGTTTGTATTTAATACATCTCATGTGCTCCTTTAGCCTAGTTTCTAGGTTTCTTTTTGTCTTACCTATGTAGGTATACTTTATTGCAATCTGAACAATTGATTTTATAGATTCCAGCTTTTTTGTCTTGTGGAATGGGGTCTTTTAACTTGTTACAAAGTAATTTCTCTATGTTAAATTTGTTCTGTGGAGCTAGGCTGATGTTATGTTTCATGAAAATCTTCTTAAATTTGTGGAATGTTCCTGGGTGGTATGTGAATTTCTTGAACTTTAGCTCTTTATCTTGCTGGCTGAGATTTGTTGTGTTTCTGATGTGCATCTGTCGTTTGAATTTTGCAATTTTTTTGTCAATAGTTGTTTTGTTGTACCCATTATGTATTGCTGTGTCTACTATATGCTGGTATTCTAACTGGTATTCGTTTTTATTTAAGGGGGTATATACCAGTCTATGTGTTAGGCTGTTTAGTACTGCATGTTTGTGTGTGGTTGGATTGAAACTCTTATTTTTTATGTAATTAGTAGAGTGTGTTGGCTTAGAGTGAGTAAACTTAAGTGATGTTAGTGTAACAATTCCGACTCACCTTTAAATAAATGACTTTATTCGTCTTCGGAAATTGAAGTCTGGTCTGCTCTGCTACTCAATTTAGGCCAAGGACCAAGCAGGTGACATGGACAAGCGAAGGGAAAAACACCTTAAGTGAGTGTATGGCAGGTGCCATATATGAAGTAGCATCTGTAATAGCTATTAAAACTTTATCTTCATCGGGATTGATAATTTTGAGTCCACTGTTCACAAAATGAGCCACTGTATGATTGGTATTATTCAACTGTTTGGAGCAGATCAGATGAGCTCTAGATGGTGTATCAGGATTAAGCTTTCCAACAATTAAGTTAGCAACATAATACCCAAGGGTGTATGTAGTTTCATCAACCAAGAACCACAAATATGAATTCCCAAAATTAACAGGAACCATTCTGAAAGGCCACATATACATGATATGGTTCAAGCCAAAACAGGATTTATGTCATTGTTATACAGGAAGGGTTTTGATGTGCCACAATTCCATTAAATTTCTTGATTGCAAAAGTTGTGAAGTCTGGATACCATAGGAAAAACCAAGTGGAATCTCATATGCAAGATGTGACAACCTGATAAAACATTACTTGAAGCTATAATGCCAAAAAACAGACATCAATTTTGGAAGGAATTACCGGTTCTTGAAATTGATGAAAATATGAAATGATTTATTGATGCTGAATGCTTATACTTTTTTTTTACATTATAATTTGGAACTAATACAGTTATAGTTATGAAATAAAGTAAATAAAAAAAACTCTACTCTTAATAAACCCTACAGCCTTTACATTTTAGCTTACCTTAGCGCTCCAGATGTCAAAGAAAATAACCAGATTTAGGGATTATTTTGATTTTACCTCCACAGTCTTGAGTAATGTGTTATTAGTCTGGCCAATTCAAACAACTACTCTATATTCGATGAAAAGTGGCCAGTAACTTGTCTGAGATAAGAGACAGTGGCTCTTAGCTGATGATGAAGACAAGTTGTCTTCGAAACGCGTACAAGGTAATTATCTTGAAAGAGTGATGTTAGAGTATGTTGCCACTAGATTTTTATTAATATTTTATCTACTTCACTGTGTTTCCCATAAGTGTTATGTTAAAATAATAATATTGTAACATATTTCATTCTTTATTGCTAAAATAGAAATATTAAGTTTTACAGTGGTTACTACTTTTCTGCTTAGTAAATTCATCCATTAAAATATAAAAGATAGGTAGTAATGGCATGTTTTAAGACTTGAAAGCAGTACACGACTACTTTGACCCAAAAATCACACAGAGCACATAAAAATATTTATAGACATGCTTAAAAGTTAAATATTTGTATAGAAATGATTGCAGCATTGAATTATATACAAAAGTGCAGTTATCCCAAAGCTGCCTATAGAGCAGTTACCCCCATTATGTACAGCAGTATTATATCAAGACATTTAAAAGCCTAGGAAGGATAGTCCAAAAATCTTCATGTAGTATGATCATGTATGAATAGCTTTTTTGTTTTAACCACAAAAAACATCATTTTTAAAATGAATGATTCATTATTATCTTTGGGGTTTTGAAAGCTTAAACAATTTATAAATGAAATTAATGATCATAAAGTAGATTTAAAGCTGTAAACCTCTGCACCATTATTTCATTTTGATAGATTGAT
This sequence comes from Deroplatys truncata, assembly GCA_030765065.1. Classification (NCBI taxonomy): domain Eukaryota; kingdom Metazoa; phylum Arthropoda; class Insecta; order Mantodea; family Mantidae; genus Deroplatys; species Deroplatys truncata. Next base: position 215,814,764 of record CM060976.1, read on the forward strand.
AAATAAAATTAGTATGGACATAGATCAATATCTCAGCCTTACCCACAGAATTTTTTAAGTCTGGAGGAAAAGGAATTAAACTTGTAACGGCTGTTTTCAATTTAGGAGCTGGCTCTGTATTACATTCCCTACCTGTGCAAGCCATTAAAAGTATAACTAATTGATTTTATTAATTGTGCATAATAAAATATAGAAGCTGGTTATTTTTTAGTAGACACTGAGCTGTGCTGAGCAGCCACTCTCTGGCATGAAAGAAATAATTCTTTACAGGAATAGACAAAACATTAATACTAACTCACCTGTAAACAATAGCTGAGAATATAACTCCCATTAACCAATGGTACATGCTGTTTGCTAGCCTCTGCGGGAGAAAATTATACAGACTGTTCAGGATATAATTCAGGATAATTCCTGCAAATAGATAAAATTCTTAATTAAAGAACTGATTATACATGTAGTGAAATGAAAATTGGGAAAGGAAATTTGGGAAGGAAACATTCCAGGCCTAAGTTTAGGGTACTTCCGCAGCATTTGCCAGTTATGAGGACTGAAGAAAATCTGGGGGAAAAAATGTGTTTATTAACACACTGTTAACCTATATTTAGAACAATTTGCTGTAACTTGACATAAGATTTTCTATCAGACAGTCAAGCTTTGTTGCTATACAAAAGAGATAATATGTAAGAGTATGATTAGAAATTATGTGAATGATTCTTGAAATATCAAGGCTAACAAGACAATGTTTACCTGTGAGCATGGAGCTAAACAGAAGAGCTGGAAAGTAATGGTGGAAGTAGAGCACTCTTCCCATTGCCCAGAAAGGAATATAATGCAATGCCCATCCAAGGAAAAGCCAACCACATGCACTTACCATTCGCTGCTTGGTTTCTGAAACAAAATTTTTATTGTACTTTTGTATTTTTTAAAAATTTATTCCTGTTTGACCTCAACTTGAGCCTTTAAGTATACTTTCCAAGTAACTACAAAAAAATTATTTTTAAGCAAAACTTGTTTGAAAATGTGGCAATTTTGCAGTTACTGTGTAGGGCCAATAATAATAATAATAATAATAATAATAATAATAATAATAATAATAATAATAATAATAATAATAATAACAACAACAACAACAACAACAACAACAACAGCTTTATTATCACATCGTTTATAGTATTAAGTGATGCTCATTAACACATGTCAAAAAATCTTAAAACTAAAATACAAACTACAATTATAAAAAATCTGATGTGTTACCCTCACATGACTTTCTCTACTCTTGTACAAACTATTTTTACAAATGCTTATTCTCCATATGCTTCATGTTAATCGAGATATGAAGATGTTAATCTTATTGCTAATTTTCTTGTAGATGCAAGGGGAATTGGTAGGCTTTAAGGGATAGTCAAATATTTTAAGAGCTGGTTGCTATGTGGAGTATTCCATTCTCTTTGCATTACCAGGACAAAAAAAAAATGAAAAACGAATTCCCATCTGAGAAAAAGTATAAGTATTGGAAAATTTAAGGGAATAACAAGCAATATCTCGAAAATGGTTCACTCAACAACAAAAAAAATGTATATGACATAAATTGTGTATTTTAATGCGATCTACATTTTTTGTGTAGTAAAATTTTGTCTATCTCTTATGGTTTACCAGTTATGCAAAAGTCGTTCACAATGAAGAATACTTTTGGAGACATTCCCAGAAAATTCAAGATATACATTTTATTTGTCATGAAAGTATCTTAAATATATGAAATTTTCAAAAAATGTTCCATGTAAAGGATAATCTGGAGTGGGGGGGATTTTCTTGAAAACCTTCGTGTCGCATCTCTGGAAGATACTGAACCTAAATACCAAGTTTGGTGTTTATCCGACTGTTGGGTTCTGAGTTATACTGTTCGCACGCACGCACGCACGCACACACGCGCACACACACATGCACACAAGCAAGCGCGACATAGTAGAGAAAGTAAAAATTATTAATAAAATACAACAGAATCAACCTTTGACAATTAAGTTAAGTCATCATAAATTCATCTATTGTGTAGAACTGGTGATCCAACTGGTATGCCATTACCGCTGATTTATATTTTGTCAGCTTTGTTTGTGTTTTAATATCTTCTGGTAATTTATTGAAGAATTTGACAGCCATGCAGATAAAACTGTTCTGATATGTTTTTGTATTTGTTCCTTGTAGATGTGTATCTGTTCATTGTCTTGTTGTGTAATTATGTATATTATTGTTGGTAATAAAGAGTTCACTTTCGGTGCTGCAGCTATTTTTGAGATGCATTATGCATTTATAAATGAACATACATGGTAATGTTAGGATTTGCAATTTTTTTTAAATATGGCTTACAGGAGGTTCTTTGATTTGCTCCAACAATTACTTGTATTACTTTCTTTTGAAGTTAAAACAAATTTTTACAATTGGGAGAGTTTCCCCATAAGACAATCCATAATTTAAACATGAACATACATGAGTAAAGTACGAAGTGTGATCAAAAAGTTTCCGAAATGGCTTCACAACAGACCTTGCAGTGCAGGAGTAGAAATATGTGTTTTGCCCTGCTGCAATTTTTCTGTCTAGCGAAAATGCTAGATTACTAAGAATAAACATCAAATTTTGCTTCAAACTGCAACAGAAGCCTATGAAATGTTAAGAACAGCTTATGAGGAAGAATTAATGGGCAAAACTCAACCATTTCAGTGGTTTTTGAAATTTATAAGTTGGGTGACATCAGTTAAGGATGCAGATCATTTGGAACGACCCTCTTCCAGCAAAACTGATGAAAATATCAATCAGGTGAGGGAAATGGTATTAAATGATAGGCATATTACAATAAGAGACATTTCTGATTCATTAGAGCTCTCCTTTGGAAGTGTTCAAAGCATTTTAAAAGACAATTTTGATATGAGAAGAATTACCACAAAGTTTGTGCACCGCCTCCTTTCAAATGACCAAAAGAAAAGCCATATGATTGCCTGCACAGATCTTAAAGAACAGCTTCAAAATGACCCACAGTTTATGGAAAAAGTTATCACTGGTGACGAAACATGGATTATGGGTACAATCTAGAAATGAAGCAACAATGTTCACAATGGAAGAGTCCTTCATCTCCATGCCCCAAAAAGGCCAGACAAGTTCCATCCAATGTGAAGTCAATGATGGTTGTTTTTTTGGTTTTTTTTGACATTAAAGGAATAACATAAGGAATTTGTACCACAGGGTCAAACAGTAAATCAAGTGTTCTACAAACAAGTGTTGTAAAGATTAAGGGAGTGTGTGCGACACAAACAGCTGGAGAAATGGAGGACTAGTGACTGGTTTTTGCATCACGACAATGTGCCTGCGCACACAGCCCTTTCTGTCCATAAATTTTTGGACAAAAATAGGATGAATACTGCTCCCCATTTCATCTATTCTCTAGATTTAGCTCCAGTGGACATATATTAGTACTCTGATATTGGATTATGGTGAAATACAAACTTTTAACTTATGAAATCAAGGTTTTTTGCTATCCAGAGTAATCCTTAGCTAATGAGGAACGTTTTGGTGTAGTAGATGTTGCTCAGGGTAAATGTTATGCTCACCCCACCCTTTTTATGCGACCATTCTTATATGGTCATTTTTTATGGGTTTTAGCGACTTTTGGAAGGAATTGCTACCAACGTGAATTATTGAGTTTTAGATGCACAGATCCCTTTAAGGCTGAGGGCCCTCAATCTCACGGCTACACTCATTTCCAATACTCCCAGCGAGACTATTTTGAGGGTGACAGTGCAGAATAGACAAATCAAAGTGTTGTGTTGTGTTTATGGCCTCATTCCGGAAACTTTTTGATCACATCCCATATGCATTTTTAAGCATGTTTATATTTACAATGGTACTTAACAATCTAAAAGTATGGCAGACGTTATTAAATTTATTTGTTAGGTGCTCAATATGTTTATCCCAATTTAAATTTTGACTGATCCAAACGCCAAGGAATTGCTTTTGTTTTGCTTTTGAGATTGTTTTGTCATTGAAAATTGCTACAGGTTCATCCATATTATGGTTATGTGTGAGATGAAAATGCATTGCAACTGAAAATCACTGTCGACTCTTAGGTGATTTTGGTTGAACTAATCATGGGTTTCATTTGTAGTTTTATTGGTTAATGACTGCAAAATTTCAAGAGACCTAATTTCCACTCTGATATTTGTATCTTTTGCATACTGAACAATGGTTTTTGATGAAACATTGGTTTTAAAGTCATTGATATATAATCAAAACAACAAAGGACCCAAGATGGAATCTTGAGAGATTCCATGTTTTATGTTTTGTAAGTTTGATTGGCATTGTTTAATGTGTGCCTTTTCTGCAAAGGTAATTTCTACCAACTGTTTCTGTCCCAAAGATAGGTTCTAATCCAGCTTAGTGCATGACCCCTTATACCCATTCTTTCCAATTTATTAAAAAGTATCTCATGGAATTAATTGTTCTTTCACACAAGCTGTGTGTTGGACAGGGTTGGAAAGGTAGAATCAGTTGCATAGCTTCAATGCATAGCTGGGATTTGAACCACGGATCTCCCTGTCTCCGTCCGGTTGCTCTAACCACTGAGCTACCATGGCAACATGCTGACACGCCATTAAATTCTCCAGCTGACTCACATTTTTTCCCGGTACACCACAAGGAGATCTCAAATTGTATTGAGATGTCATACCCCAATGGCGACTTACATTCTTTTAAGTACTTAAGTCCCGGGCTTTTAGTTTCAACCACTATTAGGTCAATGAATGGAATTAATTGTTCTTTCACACAAGCCGTGTGTTAGACAGGGTGGAAAGGTAGAATCAGATGACTGAAAAATTCAATGCCATAGCCGGGATTTGAACCACGGATCTCCCGGTCACCGTCCGGTTGCTCTTACCACTGAGCTACCACGCCATGTATCTCATGGTTTAATACATCAAATGCCTTTAATAGGTCGAGGAAAGCCCCTAAAATATTTTGTCAAGTGCTCCTAAAATATTATTAACAAAACAATATAAAGCACTTTCTGTGAACTTGGATTTTCTAAAGACATGTTGGTTATCCGAAAGCAATTTGTTTTCTTCTAAAAAAGTTAACATCCTTTTATAAAACACTTTTTCAATTTTTTTGCAAGACCAGATAAAAGAGAAACCGGTTCTATATTATTGGTGGCTAATTGGTGGAAGAAGAAAGCATTGTGTTGACACCCAATGGGAGTTTATGGATTTTGGACAGAAATAAAGCGGGACCGTTAAGGGAGCTAACAGAAATAGATTTATGGAGTAGGAAAGTGTGCCATACATATAGAAATAGTGCAGGCTCCATGAGAAGTATGGGAAAACAGAAGTAGTAATAATGGGGGAGTAAATAGAATAGGGAGGGAGAGTGACTATAGAATGAATAGAAGGGAACAAATTAGACAAAGTAAAGACAAGTGTATTGATAAGCAAGTGATAGATTTATATGAAATCGTGAAGTGAATGATTTAGATATAAAGGACGGTAAACCGGAGAGGGCTAGGAGGGAGAGGTACATTTCTTAATATGAACGAGCAAGTGTTGTTATGGACGATTAGTACGGGATACAAATAAACATTTTCTAAATTGCATCTAATAGTTCCCATTTCCCGCTGATAGTGGAGATTCAAAGACGATCGGAGGAAGCAAGGGAAAAAGATGGGAAGGGGAGAAGAACACTAAGCAGTATAGTGACTTTAAAAGAGAAACGTTAGTGATATGAAGCTAACTCAACACACATGTTTTGTAAATGTGGAAGCTTGGGTACGATCGGCAAAAGGAGCCAGGGCTCAACGCTGATCATGCCCAAATGTATTGTATTAGCTCAACACTCAATAAAGATATCATATCATAACATATTATTGATTTCATTTTTGGAACCTTTTTTATACAAGGGTTTAACGTTGGCTATTTTAAGGGACTGCAGAAAAATTGCATATTGTAATGAGCTGTTGCAAATATCTGCATAGACTGCGCTATTAATCTATATTTTTTAATCACTACATCTGGGATATTACCTATACCACAGCAAAATTTGATTTTGGTTTATAAATAATTTTTTGGATTTCCATGGTATCAATGGGTTTAAGAAACATAGTTATGTGCAATTCTGTTGGTTTGTCAGAGTATTCTGCGGTTTATTTTGTTGAAATGTATGTTATCTACAAAAGTACTAAAAAAGTTATAAAATGCTTGTGCAACTAATTTTGGTTCTGTAATAACTCTCGGATTTTCTTTTAGCTGTATACTTTCTGGTGTATCATCCCTGGCTGTTTGGTTCTTTATCACTCTCCACATGGCTTTCATTTTATTTGGAGCAGTTTAACGTACCATTTGGTTAATATAGTTTTACAGGTTTAGAGATAGTTTCAGAATTGTGTGGAGAGAAGGTGCAATTAATAGTAATCATGCAATATCCTTTTTCTAGCATATGAAATTTGGATTCCTTTAGTTATCCACGTATTTGGGATTTCTATAATAATTGTTTTGCCTTTCAGTGGGAATGCAGTTTCAGAAAAGAATTTCAGTATCTTGAACAGGAAAGACGACAGCTTAACCAGGCCCTACAAAGTAATGGCTACACAAACAAACAAATCAAGAAAGCTCTACACCCAAAAAGACCATTGTTGCAAACCAACACTCAGGACTCATCAAAGAAGAATGATACAGCCTTTTTCCAATATATCAAAGGTGTCACCAACCACGTTAGCCAATTACTAAAATGACAAAATGTACAACCAATTATCAAATCAACATGACAAACAAGATACATACTTTTCTTGGCTAAGGACCTCAGAGAGCTATAAACACCCAGCCAACATAAAAAAAGAGGAAGCTCTTGAAACCATCAGAGGGGCATCAGTATAATGCAGCATGAGCTAACAAGATAGTTACTCAGAACAGCCCACTTTCGATCCAGAGCAAGACCTCATGGTCCTCCCAACAGAGATAAGTGGCCTCCCATCGCCCCATTATAAGATCAACAGGACTGCCAATGCTGCATCAATTGTTGCCAAGCCTTACAAGAGTAAACTTCAGACCTGCTACTGAAGATGTTCACCCCAGCTGTGTATGAAACATTTGGAGTTAAAAGAAATTTGAATGCCCACAGTCTACAAGCCCAGAAACTGTACAGTCTACATCTGACTCCTCCTTAAAAATTGTAACTTGTTTGCGGCTTTTGATGCACGTGTGCACATATGCATGCACCTGATTCCAGCCATGATAGCCTTTATGTTAGAAAGCTTAGAATCTGTGCATTCCGACTAAATGCCAAGAATACATTAGTTCCACATTTGCTGCTCCTTCACAGCATCCCAATATGGGAACCCAGCATATGCACATTGTTTTCCACTTTCATTTGTTTTCAAAAAGATAGCGCAGATATGCTTGCTGAAAAAATTTAAAATGCTGCTGAAAAAAATAACTGATTCAAAATTGTATGAAAATATACTGCTGTTAGGATCTTACAAGAGAAAAAAATTCAGTTAAGTATCTTTAATAATGTGAATATTGCTTTTTATAACATTAAAAATTGCGCAAAGTATTGACAATTACAACAATTTGGATTAATTGCAGTTACGAATTTCACGGACTGTATTTGTGATCCTCTATTTCTTTGGTCTAGTTGAAACATATATTAAAAATATCTGATGTTACATTCACATGACTTTCTCTAGTCACTATCATTTACTTTTATATTGCTTCCAAAAACTATTCGTAGAACTAAACTACTTCATATTAATTGACAAATCTTTGCAGAAATGGTTTCATTACACATGTATGGTAAGTACAAGGAGGATGGAGGAAACCCGATAATCAGATGTTTAAAACCAGGATGCTATGCTGGACTTGAAGTTCCATATCTTTGCACTTTAAAAAAAAAAATTACAAAGTATTGAACAATTCAAACCAATAATACCAGATATCTAAGAAATGGCTGATACATAAAAAAAAATGTGATGTGTTACACTCACATGACTTTCTCTACTCTTGTACAAACTATTTTTACAAACTCTTACTCTCCATCTATTTCATACTAATTGAGATAAACATTTGCAGAAACGGTCTTTTGACATGCAAAGAGAATTACATTTTACACATAGCGACCAGTTCTAAAAGTATTTGACTATCGCTTAAGGCGTACTATGTTCCCCTTGTTTTGTATTTGCAAGGGCAATATAAGCACAGACATACCTCTTAATAGCTGGTTGCTAGGTGCAGCGCCATTCCCTTTGCCACAGATTAATACTCTTTGCATATCCAAGACAAAAAAATGAATAACGAATTCCCATTTGAGAAAATAAGTATTGAAAAATTTAAGGGAATAAGAAGCAATATCTTGAAAATGGTTCACTCAACAAAAAAAATGTATATGACATAAATTGTGTATTTTAACGCGATCTACATTTTTTGTGCAGTAAAATTTTGTCTATCTCTTATGGTTTACCAGTTATGCAAAAGTCGTTCACAATGAAGAATACTTTTGGAGACATTCCCAGAAAATTCAAGATATACATGTTATTTGTCATCAAAATGTCTTAAACATATGATATTTTAATCAAAATCGATAGAGCCATTTTTGAGAAAATTAAAATTTTTGAAAAATGTTCCATGTAAAGGGTAACCTGGGGTGTGGGGATTTTCTTGCAAACCTTCGTGTTGCATCTCTGGAAGATACTGAACCTAAATACCAAGTTTGGTGTTTATCCGACTTTTGGTTTCTGAGTTATGACACACGCACGCACACACAGACATGTTTCCAAAAATGCTTTTTTTGGATTCAGGGGGTCTCAAAACATATATTTCCGGTGAAATCTCAGTATCAAATTTTTGGGTGGAAAACAATACTTCCCCTATTTACTATACGTAGTAGAGAAAGTAAAAATGTAATTGGAAATAAATTGTGTGCTTTGAAGAGATCCAAATTTTTTGCACAGTATGTTTTTATCTATCTCTTATGTTAACCGGTTATACAAACCTGTTTCTGAATGAAGAGTATTATGAAGACCATTCCCAGAAAACTCTCAAGATATACATTTTGTCATGTCCAATATCTTAAATATATGGTATTTTAATCAAAATCATTTGAGCTATTTTTTAAAAAATAAAAAAGTTTCAAAAAATTTTAAATGTAAAGGGTAGCTTGGTACGGGGTAGATACTGAACTTAAACACCAAGTTTAGTATTTGTCATACATTTTGTTTTTGGGTTATGCCGCACACATGCACACATAGATCTTTTACTAAAAATGCTTTTTTTGGATTCAGGGGGATCAAAACACATATTTCTTGTAAAATCTTGATACTGAATTTTTGGATGGAATGCAATACATTCTCCATCTACTAGATACATGCTGGACAAAGTAAAAGTGTCTTAACAACTGATGTATGTTTGTTTCTGCTCTGCCTAAAATAGTTTAAATACTATTTCCATTCAGGACATTTTAATTCATCACTTCTTTCACAGCTAGCAAATTAAACAGCATTTTTGGCATTACTCACCTCTAACACAAGGTGGATCTAAATATCCCCGTTGTTCCCGTACAGAATTAAAGAGATACACAAATAAAAACAGCACTAGGAAGGCAATATTACCCCACCAAATGATGGGATTGCCCAGAAGATAAATCCGATGGCTGTTTCCTGAGAAAAACTGCCCCTGTAAAAGAAATATAACCATATTCCATTAACACTTGCAAATAACGTTTCACTGACTTAAGTTTTCTTGCACATATCTCTACACAAATACTCACTCTATAATTAATCGGCCACTGCCAAGGACGTGATGTCACTTCTCCTTCTTTTGGCTTAAGTCCTGCATTTCCTTGAAACATCACAGCATGCGATTCAAAGAATCTTTCAAGGAAACTAGGAGCATATACCGAAAAGCTCACATTAGGAACTGAAAACATAACATATTGTGTATAAGAGCAAGATTATCATTTTTACTTGGTAATACATCACTGCACTATAAATAATTAGTCAGCAACAACCTCATGGACAACTCATAACCTCAGATATTCCTCCAGAACTAAATTTATATATAAACCAGATGAGTGCTAAAATTACATATAATTCTTTTTTTCTGCACTCTTGAAATTCAATTCTATAATCCTGTTCTAAGAAGAACAGCTTTACAACAAACAATTTTTCAACATGGGCAATGAACATGCAGATCAATTAGCAAAGAAAGGTGCAATACAACAAATAAAACCTGTAGGACAAATACAAATAAATAAACAATTAAATAACATTAAACAACATTTAAAAAGACAGCAGAGACTTGATGAAGAAGATAAATTAAAAGATAAAGATTATAAGAATATTAAAGATGGAGTTGATATACAAAAAATGCCAAGGAAGACTGCAGTGGCCTTATTTAGGATGCAACTGGCCACGATTGCCTCGCAGAACATCTCTACAAGATACGATGCCTACCTATACCCAAGTGCACTCTCTGAAAAGATAATGTCATCCTGAGCAAACAACATCTTGCCAAATGCAAAGGCCTTAAAAGTGATAACTTACAGACTTTTGTACTGATCTTTACTTCTGGTCTTTGCCATGATCTGTTATATAAGGGTGCTAATGACCTTGTGGTTGAGCACCCTTAAATATAAATTATCATCACCATCATCATCCCCCAGCCCAAACTACCCTTTACATGGAAAAAATGTCATTTTTTTTTTATTTTCTCAAAAATAGCTCTAACGAATTTGATTAAAATAGTATATGTTTAAGACAAAAAAAATTGCATGACAAAAAAAATTCATATCTTTAATTTTTTGGGAATAGTCTGTGAAGTCTTAATGCAAAAGGCATTTCGTATAATTTTGTATAATAGGTAAACCATAAGATAAACATAAAACATTACTACGTAAAAAATAAACAACTACACTACACTACACTGCTTACTACACTAAAACACACAATTTATTTCAAATAACCTTTTTGTGTCATCAGTCATTTTCATTCACATGTCTTTCTAAACGCACTCTACTTCAAACTATTTTTACAAAATCCTATTCTTCCTACTTCTTGTAATCGAGATAAACTTTATTACACATTTACACATTTCATTATAGATGTAAGAAGACTATAACAGAATAAAGTGATAGATTTTTAAAAAGCAGATCACTATGTGATGGCTTTGTTGAAATTCCATGCTCCCTGCATGGCCACAAGAAAAAATTAGCATTGACTTACCACTTGCAAATTCAAACCAATAACAAAGAATATCTAGAAAATGGTTAATGGCACAAAAATGCTATTTGACAAACTGTGCTTTAACAAGATCTATATTTCTTGTGTATTAAGATTTAGTCTATCTCTTAACAGTTTACCAATTATACAAAAGTCATTCAGAAAAGAGAGGATTTCATAGTCTTTTTGCAGAAAATTCAGGATATACATTTTGTCTGTCATGCAAATATCTTAAACATATGGTATTTCAATCAAAATCATAGGAGCCAACTTTGCAAAAAATAAAAATTAACAGAAGCAAAGGGTAGTTAAAGGGTCCATGAAAAGCGTAGTTTGGGATGGGGAAAATTTCTTGAAAATCTCTCTCCCTCCCTCCCTCTCTCTCTTTCTCCCTCTCCCTCGCTTTATTTTTTGGATCCAGCAGAGCTCAAAATTGTAGCGAATTAGTGCTTACATAATATGTTTTTACGTAAATTATTAGAACTTGAAGATCTTATATTGTGCTGCTTTTGTTTTGTTTGGTTTCATAACTTTAACTGCCCCACGTATAGGAGCCAATTTATAATAACATTATTGTAGCCCCACGTTATGGTAGCCAATTTGCGACGGTATTACTTATAATGTTTGTTTACATCACATGTGTTGAAGCCATCTTGCGACGTCATTCATTTGTTCGGTTTGTAGCTCCATCTTGTGTTAGCAATTTGCATCAGTGTTAGCTTTTGTTTGATTTCATTTCAAATGTCCTCCGGCTAGCTATTATCTTATCTTGGGTCGAACATGTGTCTTGATCAGGGTTGTGTAAACGGAAAGGAATCTTTTATCCAAAAAGAACACTGATGAAGAAATTTGTTTTATAATTTTTATTGTCTAACACGTTCACTATCACTTTTACATATTGATCTAGATACTCGCCAAACTGAAACTGTTATAATAACTTCTTACTGATCACTTTTAATCAACGTACTTCAACCTTTTATATAATTAACTTTACCATATTTTAGATCTTTCATAATTCTGCTGCGCGTAACTTGTGAATCTATATCCGATGTATGACGAACTAATACTTTCGACGAACTGACTGACTGAAAACGACGTGTAGTGTACACAGATTTTTGATGAACTGCACTAAATACGATGTGTAATGTATGAATGCTTTCGGCGAACTGAAGGACTGACTGACTTTACCTCCAACCTACCTTATTTATAATCCTGCATCCAGATACGCCTAAAGATTATAACTGAGTTACTATTGGCTAATAAAACGCGCCAACATTAGCGTCTATTTAATATCCAATGAAAATTATGAATACATATGCTTTAGGGAGAACACATTCCAGAAGTTTCTACCGAAAACGCGCCAACATTACGCAACTTCCTCGTTTCCAATAATGATAAACAGCTCACCCCCTCGCTGCATTATTGCGCGCTATTATTGACAGTTTCAGTAAGGCCGTATAAACTTATTTCCAAATAATAATTACAATTAATAAACATCTCAAATCAATGTCGCATAAAAATGCATATTCATATTACAATCATTATTTACATTTAAGTAATTTGTGATACAAATTACTGCATTATATGCCCCACTAGAAACATAATTATAAATATTTACAACTTGTTTGGAAATTTTATAATTGGGTTTTTAGTCTCCTAAATCTTGGAACACACGCTATCACTTTCACTTAACACTTCACACGCATTTAACACACGACATGTTTTTTTTTTTTTTTTTATCTCGCCACTACTTACTGGCTCTGGTTTAATGTGTTTAGACATTAATCTGACATTAAAAAATTTTTTTTTTTTTTATAGCAAATACTGTACCCTGAAGTATTTAATTACTGTTACAAAAAATGGTTTACTTTCTTATATTGTTAACAAAAATTTGTCAGTTCAAGAATTTTTTTGTAATTATTAAACATATTTACCAAAAATATTCACCCTCTACACAAATATATTTACATCTCTTAAATCTAGGCACTGTTTCACATGTTCTGTTTGCTACATAAGTATTTGTTTTTAATTACTTTTACCCATTTTTGTTATTTTGTACTTTAACTTTAATATCATATTGAGTTTCAATCTTTGCATTATTAATTTTCAAATACTGTTATAGTTACAAAAAAAATTTAATTTTTTTTTTTTTTTAAACATTTCTCTCCCCTTTTTTTTTTTTTTTTTAATTTATTTCTCTTTTCAAATGACATAAATAATTAACCCTCTTACATTCCAATACATTGCTCTGCATTTCGTCTTTAACTATCCAGCATTTACTTTACATCTCATTGCTATTTACCCTCCTGGATCAAATTGTGTGTGGCTAAACATTACTCGTAGCCGTATCCTAACCTTCAAATTTTTGTTCATGAATAACCTCTTGTATTCATTTGAAATTTCATCACATGATAACATTTGAAAACAATCTAAAGTTTCCTGAACAACACATCTTTTAACAACTGCCATTTTCAATTCTTCTACTATCTCTTTAATTTGAGAATACTCTGACAAATCTGTCATAAGCTGTACTGGACTGGAGTTTTCAATTTGAACATCTTGGTACAATTTATTTCTTTGCATTACTGACTCCTTCTGTATTTCTGATATATCCCCTCTGAAATTAACCTGCGTCTGATTCACATCTACATTCATAACCTCTTTCATCTCTCTTATCTCACTTGAAATGTTACTCATTCTACTATCTGACTCTGTACATTCTAAATCAACATGTTCATTTTTAGTATTAACCTCACTTTCTTTGTTATCTCTTTCCCTGCTCATGTCTAGCATTTTCTTTGAAACTTCTCCTATCTCACTTGCTATTACTTCCTCATTTTCATCTCTCATTTTTGGCATACTACTATCTAGCTTCATAACTTTCTTTTCAATTTCTTCACTGCTTTGATCTACTTTTTGCTCTAATATCTCATTACTCCTACCAATATTTTCAATTGATTTCCTGTTTTGTTCTAAGCTCTTACCAATATCTTCCCTCAATTTCCTATGACTCCTTTGCATATCTTCCCTGTTTTGATCTATTTTCCTTACTAAGATCTTCCCTTAATTCCCTATGACTCTTTTGCATATCTTCCCTATTTTGATCTATTTTCTTACTAAGATCCTTTTGCATATCTTCCCTGTTTTGATCTATTTTCTTTTCTATATTCTCATTCAAATTTTTCAGCATTTCCATAATCATACTAGTATCAAGATTAACATTTCCTGCTATTCTATTCTGACTTTCTGAACTAACATTTCTACCCTCAAATCCTAAAAAGTTTGGGCTATTTTCTGTAACCTGTATTGAATTACAGCTAACTGTTACATTATCTCCCTCCATAATTATTTCTTCTGTATTATTAGTAGCCATTGTTTTCTTTATCCTACCACTCCTTAAGTACATTTGAAGGTTACAATTTTGTTTTCTAAAAAAAAAAATTACGATACTCTGACCTTTGTGATGCTGTCTGTTGCTGTTACTTTGATGTCCAGCTTCCTGCCCCTCTCTCCTAGGTTATATGTCGCTTCTGCGTTGTGTTATGATGAATCTACGTTGTCTCGATGTTTTTGTAGTTGAATTACCCTGTTGCCTTGTAATCTCGGAATTACGATGTCCAATCATCCGTGTAGTCTGTCGTTCCTTTTGTTGTTTCTGGAATCTGCGTCTTGTAGTTCAGTTCACTTCTCCATTTGCCCCTTTGGTCATCTCACTTCTTCCTGGTTAATTCTGATCCTTTCCTGGTCATCGTGTTCCTTTCCTGGTTACTCTGCCCCACGTTCTGGGTGCCAATTTGTAGCGAATTAGTGCTTACGTAATATGTTTTTACGTAAATTATTAGAACTTGAAGATCTTATATTGTGCTGCTTTTGTTTTGTTTGGTTTTATAACTTTAACTGCCCCACGTATAGGAGCCAATTTATAATAACATTATTGTAGCCCCACGTTATGGTAGCCAATTTGCGACGGTATTACTTATAATGTTTGTTTACATCACGTGTGTTGAAGCCATCTTGCGACGTCATTCATTTGTTCGGTTTGTAGCTCCATCTTGTGTTAGCAATTTGCATCAGTGTTAGCTTTTGTTTGATTTCATTTCAAATGTCCTCCGGCTAGCTATTATCTTATCTTGGGTCGAACATGTGTCTTGATCAGGGTTGTGTAAACGGAAAGGAATCTTTTATCCAAAAAGAACACTGATGAAGAAATTTGTTTTATAATTTTTATTGTCGAACACGTTCACTATCACTTTTACATATTGATCTAGATACTCGCCAAACTGAAACTGTTATAATAACTTCTTACTGATCACTTTTAATCAACGTACTTCAACCTTTTATATAATTAACTTTACCATATTTTAGATCTTTCATAATTCTGCTGCGCGTAACTTGTGAATCTATATCCGATGTATGACGAACTAATACTTTCGACGAACTGACTGACTGAAAACGACGTGTAGTGTTACACAGATTTTTGATGAACTGCACTAAATACGACGTGTAATGTATGAATGCTTTCGGCGAACTGAAGGACTGACTGACTTTACCTCCAACCTACCTTATTTATAATCCTGCATCCAGATACGCCTAAAGATTATAACTGAGTTACTATTGGCTAATAAAATGCGCCAACATTAGCGTCTATTTTAATATCCAATGAAAATTATGAATACATATGCTTTAGGGAGAACACATTCCAGAAGTTTCTACCGAAAACGCGCCAACATTACGTAACTTCCTCGTTTCCAATAATGATAAACAGCTCACCCCCTCGCTGCATTATTGCGCGCTATTATTGACAGTTTCAGTAAGGCCGTATAAACTTATTTCCAAATAATAATTACAATTAATAAACATCTGAAATCAATGTCACATAAAAATGCATATTCATATTACAATCATTATTTACATTTAAGTAATTTGTGATACAAATTACTGCATCAAAATATGTATTTCCTGCTGAAATCTTGGTACCAAAGTTTTGGGTGGAATGCAGTGCTTCCTCTATAGGTACTTGTTATAGGTAAGTGAGAGAGAAAGTAAAAGAGCTTGATAACCACAAGATTGTTTACATTATGCAGCGCAGCTAGATTTGTCGTCCTCCTTGGTGTAGTGTAGTCGTCCTCTGTGGTGTAGTGGTTACCATGATAGCCTTTAGTTCCCGAGATCATGGGTTCAAACCCGGCGGAAGGCGATGGATTTTTTTTGGTTGTAAAAATCCTTAGCATGGCTTCCTTTGGAAGGGAAGTAAAGCCAGTGGTCCCTTGTCACAGATTTATGGCACATAAAAGGTCCTCAAGCCTGATAAAGAGACCTCTGAGCAAAATTACCAGTCTTTCACGCCCAATATAGGGTGGGGCGCTAAGGACCACAGCAGTTAAAGAGCGTTCATAAATAAAACTCAATTTAATTTTTTTTTCTCCTTGGTGTAATGGTTACCATACTAGCCTCTAGTTCCCAAGATCGCGGGTTCAAACCCAGCAGAGGGCAATGGATTTTTTCACTCATAAAAATCCTTAGCATGGCTTCCTTTGGAAGGGAAGTAAAGCAGGTGGTGCAATGTTGTAGATTTAAAGCATGTAAAAGAACCTCAAGCCTGATAAAGAGGCCTCTGAGTAAAATTACTGGTCTTTCACACCCAATACAGAATGGGATGCTAAGGACCACAGCAGTTAAAGAGCGTCCATAAATAAAACTCAATTATTTCTTTTTTTTTACAGCTAGATTTATACAAAAGAAATTGTTTAAGGATTGTAAATTAAACATATAAGAGACTTACGTTTTAGAAAAACATTATCTTCAACATTCCACAGTGCATTTTTATCTCTCATATTTGGATTACAAGAGACTTCTTGTTGTTCATAAGCCCTGAAATACAACACCAGTACTTCAACATATTACATTATGATTAAAAGTCTAATTACAGTAGAATCTCGTTAGTACATTTTTGCAGGGACTCAAGGATTTGGACATCACAGACGGGAAAGCATGTTAACAAAAATACAACATTTACAATTTACGAACATAATTAAGTAATAAAATCTAATAATACATCTTACCTCCCAAATGGATGTGAAATATGGACACTATTTACACTGGTTTGAAGTACATATCTATGATTGGTTGCTTTGTTGATTTTAATGCCAAAATTTTACTATCCAGCTTGTTTAGTAAAATCATTACATCATCATTAACTTCACTATGTCCATTGGCTCCATCACTTCCAACACTGTAGGAACTGGCTCAGTATCTGGCTCATCATTACTTTTGTCTCTCACTGACGCTTCTTTTTTAATTTGTTCTTCAAGTGTTTCATCTATTGTCGCTGATTCACACACTGGAATTTTATTGTCAATGTTTACATATGTTTCAAAAGGCATGCCAGTGCCATCTGCTATATGGCACCATTCTTTATTCTCGGAAAACTCATCTTCCAGCGTGATACCATCACCAAGGACCCAGCAAAAGCCAGCTTCATTAAAGCAGTTCCTAATGGTATCTTGCATCACAGAATCCCAAGCAGTCCTAATGAAATGCATGGCATCTAAGACAGTGATGTTTCTTGTCATTTAATTTCAGTGCAGCCAACCTTCTCTGTACCAGCCTCTTCTGATATGTTTGCTTCATGCACCGAATTATGCCTTGATCTAAAGGGTAGCTTACTCGTGCAGTTTGCTGGGAGGAAAATGATCTTTATGGTTCTTAAATTTGAAACAGTTGGTGAATGAGGCACACTGATCAATGAAGAGTGCAATTTTCCTGCTTCTTATGCCCAGTCTTGCGTCCCATCTCATAAGAAATTTTCAAATACCACAGAAGTTATCCAGGTTTTATATTGGAAGTATACTTACATGAAAAAGATTGCACATTCTTGAAGCATCGTGGAGTGCATGCTTTTCCAATACCCAGCATTACCAATTTCTCCATTCTGTTTCCGTTACAGCACAACAAAACTGTAACCCTCTCCTTGTTAAGTTTCCCGCCGCGACACTTAGTGCCCTTAAAATCCAGGGTTTTGTCTGGCAAAAGATGGAAAAATAGTCCCGTTTCATCTGCATTATAAACATCATCTTTCAAAATTGAGGGAATCATCCAGTCCCATCTTTTGTGCTAAATGTGTCGCTTGAGCTCGAACTACAGTACTGTCTATTGGCACATTTGAAGCCCTTGCTTGTATAAACCACTTTGGTAGAATATCTTCTAATTCTGGGAACTGGCCATGGTGATTACATTTTCTTTTAGCATTTTTCCCTTCTTCAAAAGCAGCTTCAATAATTCTGTGTTTGTTAACAATCATGTTTAAGATTGACAGAGGAATGTTTAACTTCTGCGCCATACCCACACATTTCATATTTGGATTGTGATCTACTTCTTTAAGGATTTTCATTTTTCACTGTTGGTTATTTGCCACACTTTCTTTTTCTCCATCGTAAACGAAAAGTTAAAATATAATCTACGTATGTTTGGTCAACACTCAACAGTAGAAACTATTGTCGGGATTTACCAAGCCAAGCTAAAGGATTCTCTATCCCTCCCACACAAATATTTACATACATGCATGTCATTAGGTGCCGGTCTCCCAACTGAACTGACCAAGGACTGACCAAAGTAGCAAATGAGGACATCAAACTTCGAACGTAGTAAGCGCCTACCCCCACTGGACCGACCAAGGATTGGCCAAAATAGTGAATGAGGACGTCAAAATTTGAACATAGTAAGCGGAAGCAAGAAAACGTACTAAACAAGCATTATTTATTACATTTGGTGCCGGAACTTTAATGAGGAACCTGCTAATAAGTATCCACTGTGTTATGAGAGTTTGGTAGCTATGGGAATGCAAAGCTAAAAGTTATGAAGAATATTATTTATATAATCTAAAATGGTTATTAATCATTATATTATTATTAATTGACATAACTTTTTCTGTTTACTGTAATCACAAATTTCTCAATGGGAATACTAACCATTTTGGCAGCTGTTTTCCACTAGAAGTAAGGACACAATGCTGGAGGTAATGTATGAATTTGAGTTTGCTTGAAACTGTTGTCACTATTTCATCATCCTTACCACCCACTATTACCACCTTCCACACATCATTTGCATCTCCTGTACCATTCTGAAATGAAAGTTTAATTTTAATATCATTGCAGTCTTACTCAGCTGTCTCCTTCAGTGAATTAAACACTGCAAGCTATGCATAGAGAACTTCGTAAAATTCTTCTTAGACTATGTGAAAGGTGAATCAGACTTGAAAACTTCATTGTCATGGCTATGATTCTAGTATATGGCTATAAGCCTGGTAATTAAAATTGGATGTGTTACATTCCCATGACTTTCTCTACCCACTATAATTAATTTTTTTATAGCTTCTACAAGCTATTCTTATGAAAGCTTATTTTCCTATCTACTTCATGTTAATCAAGATATACTTTGCTGAAATAATTTCTTACATATTTCATTGTAGGTACAAGAGGGATAGAGGAAACCAAATCAAGTCATATGGATATTTAAAAGCAGGCCGCTATATGCTGGCCTTTACATTGCATACTCTTTTCATTACATTGTGATAGACAACTGAATAGCAACAGCCTTTTAAAAAATGACAAAGCACTGAAAAATTTAAACCAATAATAATGGATATCTTGGAAATGGCTGACACCATAAAAAAGTTATTGGAAATAAATTCTGTTTCGAAGAGATCTGCAGCTTTTTTGTTTGTTTGTTTGGGGAGGTTCATTTCTATAGCCCTCTTTAACTCCTATGGTCATATCAGGGACTTTAACTGAAACATGTGATGGTATTTATACTCTTTGAACTTTTAGATTAGATTACTGTACGTTTTTGTAGTTTTTAACTTATTTGCACATATACATTCACTCTCACATCCAGAATTCCAGACTCTATAGAGAGTAGGGAATAATTTTAATTAAAGAAACAATTCCCGCCCCCAACCGCGAGTTGAACCCGGGACCTCCCAGTGATCTGTAGTTTTTGTGTAGTACATTTTTATTTATTGCTTTATGTTTACCAATGATACCAAATCATATAAAATTCCTTCCAAATGAAGAAGACTCCACAGGCTATTTCTGGAAAATTCAAGATATGCATTTTATGTCATGTAATCTTAAATATATGCTATTTTAATCAAAATCGTTAGATCCATTTTTGAGAAAATAAAAGGGTTTGAACAATTTTCCATGTAAAACAGTAGTTTGGGGTGGGGAGGGATTTTCTTGAAAATCATTATGCATCTTTGGAAGATACTGAACTTGAACACTAAGTTTGATTATCTGAGTTTTTATTTTTGAGTATTGATATTCACAGACAAACATATACAGATGAATCGTTTTTCAATTTTTTTATTCAGAGGGCATTAAAACATGCATTTATGGTGAAATCCTCATATCACATTTTTGGGTGGAGTGCAATACTTTCTCTACCTACTAGGTACTTTGTAAAGAAAATAAAAAGTAACTGCAACTACTTTCTTCAAGTAAACCCACACACTGAGACAGTATTTAGTTGTATAAATGGTACCAAACTTTTGTCCTTTCCATATATTTAACCAGTATCCTAAGCCCCCTAACTATTTTAGTTGTTAATAAGTTTAAATATGGGTATAATGTAACAACCAGAGTAGACCTGTGAAACAATATTCAGTTACTGATGTGTAATTTGCTTAAATGAAATGTAAAGCGTGTTAAACAAAACAATGTTTGTTATAATAAATATTTTCCTCACTTTAATGGCTGTTGTATATGCGAAATGTCTGCAACATCCGGGACAAGAGATTTCTATAGCTGGAGAGAGCTAAGCAATAGTTGAGGGAAAGATATTTTTGGCTTAAGGTCTTGTATGATTGTTACTAAAAAGATGTCACCATTTGGCATCAAGAGAGTTTCTCACCACACAGGAGTCAAGAGGACTTTGCCGCCATTAAGCTGAACCAATCAAACACAACATCACCCACTGTGTTTGAGGGAACTGGAAGACTGCTGATGCTGGACTAAAGTCAGGAATTCTGCCCCTCACTAGGCGGGAGTATTCAAAGGGAGTATTCTATCTCTACCCTACACATCCCACGATGATTATAGATCACCTTCGGCTAAGTTCAGTTCAACATTCAGCCCATTTTCAAATATTTGCATTGATGAAAGTATGGCACAATTCAAGGGTAGACTCATCTTCTGACAGTTCACTCCTTTAAAAAGAACTAGATTTGGCATCAAATTATTCATAATTTGCGATTGTGAGACAGGGTACATTTTAGATTTCATAGTGTATACTGGCAAAGAAGCAGAAATAGTTCCTATTCAGAGTTTTGGTATGTCTGGAGCTGTAGAAGAAAAAACATTCTGGGAAGGGGCACATTTATGGCTTGATAAACTGGTATTCCAATCCCTTACTCTTTGATAGTCTTCACAAACAAAATTTCAATATTTGTGGAACTGCCAGGAAGAACCACAAAAGAATGCCTTTGTTCACAAAAAAACTAAAAAAGGGTGAATCCAAAGTCAAATTCCCAGACAACATGATGGCACTAAGAGGATTAGACAGACTGAAGTGTGCATGCTTTCAACCCTCCACAGCAATCAGAAAAAGCAAACTAACAAGTTAGACAAACAAAAAAATTCCATTCACAAGCCCAAGTGTGTCATTGACTACAACCAAAATATGGGAGCAGTTGACAAATCTGATATGTTGCTTTCTTCTGTTCATTCCATGCACAAATCCAACAAGTGGTACAAAAAGCTCTTTTTCCACCTTCTAGATTTATTCACTTTATATTCCCACACCTTATATGATGTAAAAACTGGTGCAAACATTACTCTCGCAGATTTCCATTTAGAAGTAAGAAACATGCCACTTCAAAACAATCAAGTAAAACAGTTTGCCCTTCCACATCGGCTGACTGGCCTCTTCATTTGGAAGAGAGGAATTTTCCATCCCTTGTACCCTCCACAGAAAAGAAAAAGAACCCAACAAAGCATTGTACAGTCTATTCTAAACTGTATTCACTCTTAGGTTGATCCGTGCCATAACAAAACCCAAGTGACCAGTGCGCCATTATAAAGTATCCTTCCGCCATTCACGTCAGAAACAGACTTACTTTCATGACCATATAGCTAATACACGTGATACATAATGCAAAATAACAGCCCTTATTTGACAACTTAAATGGTAATTCACATACTCTGTTAGGGGTTAAAGGAGATAAGATTAATAGTTACAACAAAATAAACGTCTGCACATAAAGAAACGAGCGAAAAGAAAAGTAATAGATATGCGATAACCTGCATTTGTTCGCTCTCTGGAAGCGGCACTTTAACAACTGTTGACAGCGCATTAAAAAAAATGTGCACTGTTATGCGAATTGCATTCTTCCCAAAATCGTCACATTCTTACATCACATATTTCATATGCTTTCTTTTTTTGTCCCCCATTTCAGATTCTTCTTTACGAGCACTGTTTATACTTGTACTGAAACACTGGCAAACTCAGAAGTTAATTTCCCCACTTCTTTCACGGTAAGTGTGGGATATTTCTCACATAACTTATAATAAACATTCAACACTGTTGTTTTTTTACCAATAGTTATGGTTTGCCCGGCTTATGCTTTACGTAAGTCGACGAAGATGCAAGAGCAAATTTGCCGACCACCATGATAATAAGTAGAAAGTGCTAATTTTTGGCTGTAGACAATATTCTGTGCATACCCAGGTGCCAGGTGGCATACGAATTGCTTGTTGGCACTTGTAGCTCTGTTAAACTGTGTAAATCAGCGTTTATTAAGCTCTTACATGTTTATATAGAATATTATACCATTTAAGGCTAAATTCATTCTAAAATTTAGATTATTAGCATGAGACATTTCTACTGTATTGTACCGTGGTACACTAGTCACGTGGATTTATTTTGGTGCGGATCAACCTAAGAGTGAATATAGAGTAATACGAAAACAGCTCAGAGAATGGAGGGAACCCAGCTATATGTGCTTCCAAAGTAGTGTCGCATTGTGCACTGTGCCTTGTTTTGAGAGGTACTACACCTTACTTCAGCATTAGGGTTTAGGGTGCAAGTGGAAACATTACTTTTATGTGTTTTGTAATATATTTTTGCAAGAAGCTGTGGTAGTTCATTTAAGTTTATTTATAAGAAAGACTATTAAAGGCAGACTACTATACTCATATTAATGCAGTATAGATTGTAATCAGTGGCGTGCAACAAATAATTAAAAAGAAAGGATAAATTATTCATTTTCTGTAAAACTGTGTGGATATAAAACTAAAAAAGGTAAGATTACAGCATGGAGTGTTATCATCTTGCTCTCAAATACAGAAACTATTTAAAAATATAGCATTTAAAATGATGGCAAAAAGCTCAGCACAGGAAGTATGTGCATAATAGAAATGTGGTAGCAGTGAAAGGATTAAGAACTGAATTGTGTACACAACAGAGTTAATAAGTACAGTCACAGAGAACCAAAATAGAATTGAGAATGAAATTAATGAACAATTAAAATAAATGAGTGAAAAAGTAAATAAATGCAATGAAAATAATGAACAGTTGAATGCTATTGTGAACACAATTAAAATTTTAAAC
Organism: Deroplatys truncata; assembly: GCA_030765065.1. Classification (NCBI taxonomy): domain Eukaryota; kingdom Metazoa; phylum Arthropoda; class Insecta; order Mantodea; family Mantidae; genus Deroplatys; species Deroplatys truncata. The sequence goes on from CM060976.1 coordinate 215,838,612, forward strand.
ATAAATAGAAATGTTTCAGAAAACCGTCTGCAAAAGCTCCGGTTGCACTGCAGCCTATGGCTTATTGTACTGACCCTGTAATAATTGCTAGCCCTTCACACTAGTCCTGTGTCCCTCAACAATTAGGCAGGTTCAGCAGTGTGTTGGGGTAGTAGTCCTCTGGTTCCATAAAAAATTTCCAAAAGATTTTGTATCTCCTTGATGCTAACACTTCAGGAGCATAATATGTGATAGGCTGTTTCAGTTTCAGACCCACACAATCTACAGTCTGTGCTGCCCTGAAACCTTCCTATTATGTATGTGCTTTCTCACTGGTGCATGTCCAGTGGAAAAGCTATTGCCCACTGGCCTTAGAAGGGAACCTGATGTAAACAAAAACACATGGCAAGCTGTGTGCTTCAGCAGCGGATTACAACATAGTTCCATGTCGGACTACAGAAATTTATTTTGTTTTGCATTATTTAAGAGTTTATTTTTTTAAAAAAGCATTGTTAGAATATTAAATTTTAGTGCACACTGCATTTAAAAACATATATATGTAACTAATAAAAATTTAATGAACGGAGATATGCATATGCACCATTTTCTACTACTAAAATACAGTTGGTCAGTCTTGTTGCATTTACAGCGCTCGCTTGTTTTCAAATAGTTTATTACAGTGTGGTTGACAGTGGTTAGGTTTAATAATTATGAGTAATCAAACTGTATATGTGAAACTCATAACGGAAAATTTTGAAAAGTGGTGAAAAAACTATTGTATTGAATGTGTTCATAAAGTTTTGTGAGAAGTATCCGGATTTAGTCATTAAAGACATTATTAATTTAACGTCCGAGTCTACTGGTGTTTCCGTAAAAAATGTCAAGTCCATTTGCATGGTAAAGCACAAAACTGGAAAATGGTTATCACCTTCAAAGAAAAGGAAACGCAAAAAAACTGTGCTTGGTACAAAATGTGATGGGGAGGAGGTAATGGGCGGGATTGGATTACTTTCATCTTCTGATTATAAGGTACATTTCAAAATTTTTTATTATTATTATTTCGGTTTTATCATACCATACTGTTTATATTACTACTTCAATACTTTAAATAGTTTATAACTCATACTTGGTCTGCAGGAAACATGTTAATTAAAGTACACTGTTCTTCAATATTCCAATGCACCAATACCAAATTATTTCAAAGTGTGTTTTGGTCATAGGTTACAGCATGACAAATGTAAAATAATCATCCGTTGTCAAACGAAGTAGCAGTGTTAATTATAATGCAATCGTTCAGAAATAAACACAGCTGATGTGCATTTATGTCGGTCAGGTGGTTCAGGTCAGGAGCATGTGCCTTCAGATTGTGCGTACGCTCCACCCAGGGCATAGTAATACAATTTGCAGACCAGTATTTTGCCCACTTTTTTTGTTTACATCACGTTCCCTTCCCTTCTACACCACATAATCAGCTGAGCAAGACCATCAACAGCCATTGTTACCAATAAACTTCTTAACATAAAAGCCTGAGTATATTCAGGTTTTTAATTTTTGCAAAATAATAAAACCCCGAGCATACTCAGATGAATTATTTCCTAGCCGCATATATTTTAAAAGGCCGAATTTATACATTGTATCTCATTTTTTGGCAATTCCTTAATACTTCCTCTAGATTTTGCTGTAATCTCATTTTTTTGACGTGTATATTTCTGCCGACAGGTAACTGTGAATAGTTTAGTCGACTTTTCTTTTCCAGTTGTTTACTGACAATAGAGGTATTTGTTTCAACTGGCTCTTGTTTTAGTAATTATTGAGTCGATTGTAACACTACATCACTTACTTGTTTTATAACGAATACATGTTTCAGGAGCTAATGGCTCTTGTAGTTTTCATACGTTGCCTTCCCCATGCGAAAATGACAAAGACTTCAATATTGAATTTAGTGGTGGTGAAGACGGTACTACTTTAGGGTTCACAACTGCTGAGATCATTAGCGTTCTGAGTATTTAATATTGCAGTTCATTTCTTAGTGTTTCAGTGCCCAATATTCACTTTTTTATATGTAATTTCATAAAAAACATGTTTAAGCATATGACTTATACTCAGAATTTTAATCTAGAGGATATTCAGAGATTAAAGTGTCCATTGTTAAGCTCTTAAAAATGAGCTTACTATCACTATTGTACCTGAGCGTTTGATTTTCACAATAAAAAATAGATAAAAACAGAAATATCACTTTGTAAATAATCTGTATGTTAAGAGGTTAAAATTATTTAGCAAGCTACCTCTGGAGGTAAATGAACTGCCCTAAACAGATCATATCATATAATGTCATAGCATATCATAAGGATCTATTGCGAGGAGAGTTAGGAATTTATAGCTCCCCACCAATTGTAATAAATATACAAAGTGATTAATTGCAAAGTGCACAGCTAGAAAAATAATTACAAAGTAAATCAAATCAGGAACTAAAGAAAAGAAAACTGTAAAAAGGAAGGGAGGGAGGGAGGGAGGGAGGAAGGAAGGAAAGAAGGAAGGAAGGAAGGAAGGAAGGAAGGAAGAGTCATCACAACAATAGAAAAGAAGATTTGGAACAGTTATTGATTTAAAGTCATTTTAAGTATAGAACCCTGAGAATTGCCTCATATAGTACCATGCATAATAAAACCGTACACACTGTATACGACAACGAAATTAATACACACCTCTCCATATCCTGTAACTTGGTAGTGCTTCTTGGATATTGGTGCAGGCTCCTTATGTGAATGTATATTACGTCGAGTAGCCACATGCTCCAACCTAACAAGATCGCCATTTTTCACTAGCTCAACTTCATCATTAGGGTCCAAATCTTTGTTGTATTTCTTCACTTGAAACAGGTTATTGTCATCTTTGTGGGTGTATGTTGTAACCTGTGCAACAGTCAAAGAATGCATTGCAATATAAAAATTAATATTAAAATACTTGTATTCTTTGGGTTGCAATAAAATATTAACAATTAGAAACATTATAAATTATTTCACTCTACTTTACTAAATGTATATTCACTTATAGAACACATTTCAGAGGCACTGCCTCCATCACATCACCAACATGGGTAGCCGAAGTCATTAAGGCATAGACTCATGAACTAGAGATAGGCAGTTGAAATCCCGCCAGGAATATCCTCCTGGACTGAGATTTTTTTATTTTTTTCCTCAGTCCTCATTATTGGCAAATGCTAGGAAGGTACTCTAAACTTAAGCCAGGAACATTCCTTTTCAATTACCATTTCATTTATCAATCTATCATCAGTGTCCCAGTATCTATCCCCTGTGGTGCCATAAACAGTAAGAATGGACATTAAACACTACCCAAAGAAAAAAACTGCCTCCATCAGCAGCTGTAGAGGACTCCTTTTTGGCCTAATATGTTTGGAAATAAGGTCATTGTCCTTTGGTATCTCAAAATTAATAAGATGTAACAGTGAGGTTTGTCTAGTCAACTTTTCTGGTAATGGTTATTTGCTACTAGAACCACAATGATCAGTGATTAGCTCAACACCCACTAGATGGCTCTTGGAAGAAACAAATGCTTATGGAAATGCCATACACTTTTACTCAGGAAGTCTTATCAGGTTATAAGGTTGTTTCACTTAAGAGTAGACTTTACGTAGGATCAACGGCTTTATTTCCCTTCCAGGATTTTTACAACTGAAAGAATCCATTGCTCTTTGCCAGGTTGAGCCTGGGAATAGCATGGAGAATAATTATTCATCTCAAAGATTACATTATATTCATACTTACAAGGCTTTGACTGTTCTCTGTGCTTCTACATTTAATATCCCATTTTATGTCTTTCGTGGATGAAAGCATTTGTTTACATGGCTACCAAACAGTGTGTAAGCAGAGAAATATTAAGCTGACATCTGGACACTGCAGAGCTGTATATCTCAAGAATTATAAGGGACTGGATGATCACATGGCATACATAATAAGTAGTGCAAAAAATGTAACTACAGAAATTACATAAAATTATAAATGATACAAAATAAATCTGCATATGCAAAATGGAAGATAAGTCTACGTTACCAGATGCAAACAGAAAAATGAGAAAAATAGCATACTTGCCAACTTCCTGAAATTGAACTTTCCCTCATGAGCAAAGCATAATAGTTTTGAGATGACATGAAATTTAGAATGTGTGAAATGTTCAGTGTAGCAAACGCACAATATAAAATAAATGGGAATTCTGTTTTATAAGAATCTTGAAGACTTGGTAGTACTGCTTCTCTCTGAGACAAAAGCTGAAATTCTTCCTGGTACCACAGTAAATACATATTAAAGCAAAGAACATAACTTTCTAAGACAATAAATTTTGAGTCCATATTTTTACACTTCATAACATGAACTATAAATAAAGACTGTTACAAAAAATAGAAAACTTATATCCCACAGCTATAGAATGCAAATAAGGTAAACAATGTATATGAGGGAGATGACTTTACAGTTCACGTCATCCATTACTGAATGCTTGCACCCACTTACTGCTGGTTACTAGAGGTCTCTAGTTGTGCAATCAAATTTTTAATTGACATACTATCTATGCATTTTGTTGCATCCCAGTGAAGTGGGACCATGATCATGATGAAGGATAGACACACAAATAAGCTCTGGCCTATCATAGTGCTGTATACCAAAGTGTCGTAAATTTAGTCTGTAATCTTAAGCTATAATATAATGCAATAGAATTTAATGTTTTGTCATTGTTCATGCTGAAAACGTGTAACCTTTGAGTTTACCCACAAAGATGTAAACATGCCTCCTTTGCCACAAAGTCCTAAAAAGGCCTATGTTCCCTATGTATTAAAGAAAATGATAAAGTTGGCAAATATGTAACAATAATATTAATGGTGCATTTCAATACATAAAAAGCAATCACCTGTTGCTGCCTTGCCCCAATTCCTTCTGGGTACAGATGCCAATGAGAATGTAAGTAGCCACCTCCAGTACGATGATTTTTCAGTGTTATGACTGCCCCATATGCAACTTCTGAAACAGGTTAGGGTTTTATACAAAATATGGTTTTAAAATTAATGGGCAAGAAGTTAAACAAGGTCATGAAAGAAGACAAAGCAAAGCCCCATTACTGCACTACTCATTTGCTTTCCTATACTTACAAACATGTAATAATACAGTCAGTCTTCTTTACTGCATAGTGAAGTCGATAAACATTGATGAGTTAACATTTTCAATGTGCTTACTGCTGTTTCTATTGCAAAACTGATGAAGCCTATCACAATGCAAAATTGTTAAATGGCCTATAAGTATATAAATAAACTAAAATAAAAAATATTTCTGAAGATTTATCCATGCTAACTAGGAAAATAAGTTTCACAGCTTCTGTTGTCTCAAGCCTAATATTACGTGCACTTAGAAAAAAGAAATAATTCTGAAAGGTTCATAAAGCCCCCTCCCTTTTATTTTTTAGTTTAACATCCTTTAACCACATAGGCCATATCAGACGGTGAGTGAATGAAATTGTTGAAATGATGCTCAAATTAATTCAGGCCCCTAGAGCTTTAAATTACCCGACATTTGCCTTCTCAGGAAGAGAAAACTTCAGAAAAATAAATCTGATGTGATACACTTAAATGACTTTCTCTATCCTCTATCGTTTATTAGTGGGTATACAAACTAATGTCCATTCCAAACCAGAGTTCCCTCTGATGTAAACAGAAGCACGTGCTTCGGCTTGTCACGAACCCAAGAATACACTCTTATGCCAACGTAAATAGTTCCTTAATACATGTATTGTATTATGAAATATTAGAGCAGGAAAGGTATAGAACTGCACATTTTATTGCGGTTATCATAAGAACTCATCGTTAAAGGTAATGGATATATACTAGCTGTTAAGAGATTACAAAATATTATTTTCGCCTGCTATTGCGCTAACGCCAAGAGCATCTTGCTTGTTAATACCAACCATATAAACGACTGCAACTCTCTTACATACACAAGAAATGCAGCAATGAATTCCCAGAGGTGCTATCTGAGTACCAAATAAACACTTTGCGTAACACAGGATATATGATAAGCGAACAGTCATTCATAATACACTAACACACATATGCTCAGCTCAGATCAAATCTTGTGATTTAGTCAGTTGGTATTTGAGTTCACATGGCAGAGGAAGGTGCATGTAGTGCGAATAAACTGTTCAAACACAGAAGCAGGAAAGTTAAAAAGTGGCTAAAAACAAACAATGCTTCATATATTCAACTCACTATTACAAAAATACCTGACACTTGCATTATTGCATAATAGGAAACTAATATCGGATTTTATAGGCGTTTCAGTGAGAAGTGTAACGAAAGCGAGCAGGGAATATAAACGGACATAATACAACATAGAAGAGGATAAAATGTGGGAACTTGTTTTAAATGTGGCAGTGCTGTGGAATTATGGATAAGCTTGCCATTATTTTGGAGAGTAGTTCTTATTCTGATATGGCAGCTGAGTCATCTTTGGAGGATTCGGATTTGGGTGTTGCACTCTTGCCCAAGGATTGTGATTAACGTAAGTAAAATGTTCATTGCTGCATACTTATAAAATCTATTGTTACCTCAGGTTGCATTTTGAACTATGATTCTCACGCAGGGCGTCTTTTTATAGATTAAATAGTGTTCAACAAGCACGTGGGAGGGGAACAAGCAGCCATTATGGGCGGGGATTGCGAACTACTTTTGCACGAATAATACAAAGAGTTTGTTTTCAGTGAAAGGCACTCTGGTTTGGAATGGATAGTAGTCTTACTAAAGCTTATTTTTATATCTACTTCATTTTAATCCAAATAAACTTTTGCAAAAATACCTACATTACACATTTCGTTGATACAAAGAGAGCAGCAATAGTCAAATGTTTTAAGAATGGGGCACTATATGCTGGCCTTAAAATTCCACACACTTGGCTAATACTGCCGTTACATCGAAGTTAGCCCTGTGGTCTTGTTCGAAACAGCGTTCCGCTAGACCCAATTTTTCTGACTCCATCAGATGTATACTTCTGCTGGGTTCAGCAATCCTGGTGGATATTGTTCTTCTGATTTGGCCTATGTAGTCGGTGCTGCATTCACAAAGGATGCAGTTAAACACCTGGGACTCTTAATTGAAGGTTGTCTTTGACCAGTCTGATAAAGTTTCTGATTTTGGGTGGAGGTAAGTGGATCGTCTTGATGTTGTGTTTAGCTAACAATCTGCTAATTTTACTTGATAAATTGCCAGTAAAAGGAATACAAGCTGAAGTGGTTGGTTTTTCTGTAGTCAGTCATGTGCTGGTGAGCTGTTTGCATGTGGCTCTTTCGATGGAGGCTTTGATGTCATCTATTGCATAGCTGTTCTGCCGGAAACTGTAGCTCTTCTTGTAGATGGTTTTGGTCCAAAATGGTGATTGCTCCGTGGGTGAGGGTGCTCATACAAATACTCTTTGAGACTTGTGTAGGAAGCTGTTGGTGTTTAGATAGAGGTCTGTATGGTTTGGTTTCCGGTAGACTGCACGACTTAGTTTTCCATTGTTGTTTCTTGAGTTCATGATGTCAAGAAGCAGCAGGACCCCATTCTTCTCCACTTCCATTGTGAATTGTATCTGCTGCCAGCAACTGTTTAGGTGTGTTAGGAAGTCCGGTAGTGTGTCCTCCCCATGGGCTAGGTAACAAAGGTGTCGTCCGCATATCTGAAAAAATGGTTAGGTTTCAAAGGTACCGTCTCAAGAATCTCGTGTTTTAATGTTCCTTAAAGAAATTGATCACTTCACTGCTGGTAAGAGCTGGGAGTCCATTGCTGCTCCATCTACTTGCAGTATCCATCTACTTGCTCCATCTCTTGCCAAGCAGGAGAAAATAACTTCAAGCTAACTACCACAGACCTTCTGGAAACTTTCAGCTAAGCTGTCGCTTGGGGACTAGGACAGAGTTGACACTTCTACCTTTGCACAGGGCCATGCCCATTGCTTCATAACACAGACTGCCAGACCAAGAAATTCCAATCCCTCAATAAGAAGCAACAGGACACAGTTACGCCTCTACCCATCAACCGCAGTCATCAACCTACAGACCAATCACTGGATGAAGCCACCACCTCTGTCCTCTCTTTTGTACTGTTTTCTAAGAGGTCCAGACTTAGCACCACAGACATTTATATAAATATGGAGGACTCCTAATTTTGCATCATTCTGTTACCCTGAAAATGGGATCGATGTACATTCCCAAAACGTCGGTTTCTAACCAACTCTACACCTGGCTGGAAGCCCGAGAAAATCTAGAGTATTTGTGTAGCACGTTTCACAGGTACTAAATTTAAATACCAAGTTTCATATTTATGTATCTGACTTTTCATTCTTGACTTATGCTGTTCACAAGTACACACATGTGCACACATATGCACACAAACTTGTCCAGACTTTTTCTTCTAAAAATGCTTTTTTTGGATTCATGGGGTCTCAAAACAAGTATTTCTGTTTAAATCTTGGCATTGAGCTTCCTCTCACCCACTAAAGGTAGGGAGGGGTGGTAGAAAATTAAATTAAATTGAGTTTTATTTATGAACGCTCTTTAACTGTTGTGGTCCTTAACATCCCATTCTATATTGGGCATGAAAGACTGGTAATTTTGCTCAGGGGCCTCTATCAGGCTTGAGGCTCTTTTACGTGCCATAAATCTAAGACACAGGACCACCGGCTTTACTTCTCTTCCAAAGGAAGCCATGCTAAGGATTTTTACAACGAAAAAATCAGAGGTGGTAGAGAAAGTAAAATATATAGTACTGACATACAATAAGCATCCATTTTAGTGGCAAAAAATGTAACTATGTATTAGGATAATTCAAACCCAAATAATTGTAATTAGCAGATACATGGCTTTGACCCCTCACTATCAGAACACGTGACCAGAGTTATGTGCTTTTCTTAAAAATTAAATCAAATGGGAATTTTCACACAATGAAGCTATTAAGATTCTCAATATTACACTGAGTTCAAACAACACTTCACTTGCTCCACTTACCTACTGGAGTAAGAGAAGTTGTTTAAACTCAATTATAATATTGAGAATGCATTTTTCTGTTTATCGCATATGTTGAAAATGAACATAGGCTGGCATTCAATAGCTTCCTGGGAACACAGTGTCAGCGAAAGCTTCCAATGCTTTTTGAAGCAGGCTCTCTTTCTGGCTGTTTACCAATTCTTTTTATCTTATGTGTAGAACTTGACTTGTTCCTATGCTGCAATTTGCAGTCTTTGGAATGCAATAAAGATAATCATCATCATCTTCATTATAGTTACTGACCTCTTGGCATACTGGCATTGTATAAAGAATTTCCTTCTAATTGAGACTGGAATGCTGAGCTGTAAAAACCATCTCCATTTCCACTGAAGAGAAAAAACAAAACAAAATATGTTAACCAACAGAAAGCGTTACAAATTATAACATTACTGTTGTTAATCTGTTTCTTAACTCCTTAATAATTATTTCAAAGGAATTTGGTTGAAAAGAATGCTCTCTTTTCACTTTCTCTACCACATACCTATTAGGCATAGAAGGTTATTGTATTCCACCATTAAATGTGACATCAAGATTTCACCAGAAAGCATGTTTTGAGTCCCCTTGAATAAAAAAAAAACTTTTTTTTACAAAATGTGAGTGAGTGTGTGCGTTTTTTTTTTTTTTTTTTATGACTCAAAAATGAAAACTCGGATAAATACCAAACTTAGTATTTAAGTTCAGTAGCTTCCAAAGATGTAACAAAAAGATTTTAAAAAAATTCTCGCAACCAAACTAACCATAAAAAAAAATTTCATGATTTTTTATGTTCTCAACAATGTCTGTAATGATTTTGATCAAAATACCACATATTGAAGATATTTACATGACAAACAAAATGTATATCTTGAATTTTTGGGGAATTGCTTGTGAAGTCCTCTTCATTCAAAAGGAATTTGGTATTGTTTTGTACAACCAGTAAACCTTAAACGATAGATAAAATTGCACAACACAAAAAATGCAATCTATTTAAAACACCTCATTCATTGAATATAACTTCTTTTGGGCTATTAGACAGGTGATCTCTGGAAGGATTTACAAGCTTCCAAGAGCTAATGTTGCTCTCATCTTCAGGGAATGATGTCAAGACTCCTAGTCTGATAATATTTATAGTCGGTGGGGTGGGACAAGCTAGATGTCATCCAGTGATAGGCTCTGGTCCGGCGCAGGAGGCTATCAGAGAGCAGCATCTGGCCTGTGACTCATATATAATTCGGCTAAGAATGGTGTACTGGTTGGATAGATAATTGATTAGCTTTGGAGCTAACCAGTTACCTATCCAACCAGTTGAAGCAACATACAGTACTAGCCACAGGCAAACTAATACAATAACTCAGAAGATATCTAATTCACAGCTTCTCAGCATCAACACATTAATAATTTCTTTCTTTAATATTTTGTTCTAAGTTTTACATGTTATGTATTTTCTTTGATAATATTGTATGTATAATAATTAAGAGGATGTTAAAAACGCATATAGTCATAATGTACACATGGTAGAGAATAAATATATAACGTCATAACATACAAAATATAATATAAGAGGGAAAGACCATTGTTAGCTATAGAACCAGTAATATAAAATTACAAGAAATGCAGTAGTATCTATGTAAGCATGTAACGAACGAACCTTGGATTCATAGTTAAGATGATGGAAGTCTGTAAACATATATATAACATAAACTGTTATTGGATGTTATTGGATAGTAGAACCATTGATACATGCTTATAATTAAAATATGTACATTAAGAAAACAGTTGGAGGGAACGCTAACATAAGCTTGTCAGTCTTCAAGCAGGAAGACCGCGTATACTCGTCTTTAAATAGACGCTAAAACTATGCATTTAAAGTCTACCAGTTATACATATTTTAGCATAACAAAGGCAATAGTGAATTGTGAATATTTACATGTGGTTTATCTAAAATACAAGTAAAATAGCTAACAGAATATGTGTGTGCAAAATATTTTAACCTTCTCCATACCTAAACCTGACAAGACACAATTGCTCTCCGACACAAAATACAGCAGCCGTGGCATAATTATAAAATAATAATTACAACATACTAACACGCACAAGAATACAGATGCACGATCATCAGATTCCAGTCTTCGAGAACCTCAAGATATATCACAAGAGTATGGGCATCAAGACAACCTACAGGTGCATAACACAGCATCCATCATCATCAACATAGTGAGGGCCTGCCAAGGAACCACTACATAGTGGCGCGTCAACAAGGGGCAAAGCGGAGATGACTACAAAGCAAATACCTTTAAAAAAAAAAAAAAAAAAAAAAAAGGGAAGAGGGGCAAACAACACCACGAAAATCAGCAAATGCATCATCTCATCACAACAACAGCAACAGAAGTTCAACAATAAGGTCTGTGACAAACTCTAATAATACATGTATGCTACAACAACAGATGTTATTAAGGAGTGGTAGGAGAATAACAATTCAGTTATCACAGAATAGTAGAAATTCAGTAGAGATGGCAGACAGTAATTATATAATTATGTGTGACAATACAGAAAAAACAGAAAATTTTGTAGAAAATCAAGCAGATGATAGGGTAGAAAACAGCAGAGATGTATCAGGACAAATGACAAACAATATGCATGTTAACACGCAAATGTAAATAGCAATTTAAAATAAACAGAGTTGAAGGTTGTTACACTACATCACTAAAATATTCTTACGGTTTTGAGAGACGGTTTGCTCCCATCGTCAGAATGAGTTAAGGACATGCTGACGATGGGAGCAAACCGTCTCCCGAAACGCGTTCAAGTAAGAATATTTTAGTGATGTAGTGTAACAACCTTCAACTCTCTTTATTTTAAATTATGACACATCACTGTTACTAGCTTCTAAATCTTCAAAATTAGTCAGTAAATAGCAGTGTTAATAATGTAAGAGAAGTAGACAAACAAGAAAGTACAACAGAAACGAGGTTAGAGGTAGCTCCAGAAAATCAAACTAGGGAAAAGAAGAACACAGTAGCCAGTTCAGAAACAAACCAAACAGCACCATTTCTAGAAGCAATGCTAGTAGGAATTCTAATGCAGACAGAGAAGGTTAGGAGAACAGATAAATAACAAACTAGCAGAACAAGCAAAACAAATGAATAGCAAACAGATAGAGCTAGCAAACCAAATGAATAGCAAACAAATAGAGTTAGCAGAGCAAACAGATAGAAAATTAGAACAATCTGAAAGTAGACAGGTAGAGCTAGCAGAACAAATAAATAATAAACTAGCAGAACAAATAAATAACAAACTAGATCAGTCTGAAAGAGAGCTAGCAGAACAAGTAGATAGAAAATTAGAAGTCTGAAAGTAGACAGGTAGAGCTAGCAGAACAAATAAATAACAAACTAGAACAGTTTGAAATTAGACTAGGAGATAAAACCAGTAGAGAGCTAGAAAGTCAGAAACAAAATTTATGTAGAGAGTTAACTTAGACCTTAGACTAAAAGATTAAGATTTATAAGTCAGAACTAACTGCAAAATGTGATATGATTAGTAAAACATGTAAGGAAAACATAGCCAAGCTAACAGCAGCATCAGAGAAAATAAACAAAAAATGGTAGCTAGTTGTAGTGAAATAAAACAAGAGGTAGCTGGTGTGGTTAATGATATGCAAAGCAAGGTTACTATTGAAGAACTAAATACAGTAAAAACTAACCTCAAAGAAGACATAACTGTAAATAATAAGTTGAGTACAGAAGTAACAAATGCAAACAAAGAGATATCAAATGTAAATGATAAAGTAACAACTGTAAACAAAGAGATAACAGATTAAATACCAAGTTGAATGATACTAATGTAAATGTTAGTGAAATTGAAACAAGAATAGCCAGTGTAATTACAGAGCTCGAGAAAGTTAAGAAGGAAGTAAACAGTAAAACCAGTAATCTCTGTATTAACCTTCCTAGGAAAAGTAGTTCTAGTACTGTAGCAAATTGTAATTCAAATGTTCATGTAAATGATGTTGACAGTAACATAAGCTCTAACGTGTCAAACAACAACAACAACATAACAACACAATTGTCAAAACAAGACAGAGGTATAACCTCAATAATATAAAGTAATGAGAATGACACAGGTAGTTCAATAATAACTCCTGTTGAATCTCAACCAACTAACTCAAATGTGCAACACCTAAATAATCATGCTATAGTAACATTGTAAATGACCTGCCACTACCAAAATTTGGTGAGAACACTAACCCAGTACAATACATTGCAGACCTTGATGAATATATGCAAATCAGATGCGTACCAGAAGCCATTTGCATGACACTTGTAAGACATACACTAGATAGAAAGACGTTAGATTGGCTCATACTCATCTCATGCAGGAAGAGGAATAAATAGAGAAACAAGAAAATAGGAATAAGCATAATAAGATCAATGTAGATGACTTCTGGTACAGCAACAGTAAATAGGTAACAAGCAAATGTAAATAAATGTTATAAGTTTTGAATGTCCAGTCTTCTAACTCACAAATACACTGTAAATAATACAACACACAGATTCATTTTAACTGTGTGTAACAATGTAAATAGCAAAACACATATACACTTATATGTAACAATGTAAGGTAAACAACGGCTGTGATAGACATGCAAGTGTCAGTGGCATATAGGCACTGCAGTGACGTGATGGTGAATACCCAAAGGCAGAGCATATTGTTTATAAAAAGAAAGGTAGTGCAGTGCAGATATATATATATATATATATATATATATATATATATATATATATATATAAAGAAGAAGAAAAGGAGTACTATAAATACACTAAGGTCAGTAAACGCGACTTAAGAGTATTTATAGTAGGGGCAATATGAAGCAATATACAGTACTAGCCATGGACAAACTAATACGATAACTCATAAGATATCTAGTTCACAGCTTCTCAGTATCCATACATTAATAATTTCTTTCTTTAATATTTTGTTCTAAGTTTTACATGTTATGTATTTTCTTTGCTAATATTGTACGTATAAAATTAAGAGGATTTAAAAAACACATATAGTCATAATGTATACAAGAAGAGAACAAGTATATAATGTTATAACAAACAGAATATGATATGAGAGGGAAAGGCCATTGTTAGCTATAGAACCAGTAATTTAAAATTACGAGACATACAGTCGTATCTACGTAAGCATGTAAAGAACCTCGGATTCATAATTAAGACAATGGAAGTCTGTAAACATATATATGTGTGTGTGTGTGTATGTGTAACATAAACTGTTACTGGATGTTATTGGATAGTAGCACCATTGATACATGCTTATAATTCAAATACGTACATTAAGAAAATGGTTGGAGGGAACACTAACAGAAGTTGGCAGTCTTCAAGCAGGAAGGCTGCGTATAAGCTCGTCTCTAAATAGACACCAAAACTATGTATTTAAAGTCTACCAGTTATACATATTTTAACATTTCAAAGGCGATAGTGAATTGTGAATATTTACATGTGATTTATCTAAAATACAAGCAAAATAGCTAACAGAATACGTGTGTGCAAAATATTTTAACCTTCTCCATACCTAACCCCCTGACAAGACACAATTGCTCTCCGACACAAATACAGCAGCCATGGCATAATTATAAAATAATAATTACAACATACTAACACACACAAGAATACAGATACACGATCATCAGATTCCAGTCTTCGAGAACCTCAAAATATATCACAAGAGTATGGGCATCAAGACGACCTACAGGTACATAACACAGCATCCATCATCATCAATGTAGTGGGGGTCTACCAGGGAGGAACCGCTATATAGTATATATCCCCATCAGACGTAATGATCTCATTTGATGTTACGCCACTTTTTCTGAGCATACACATAGATGAGCTACTACAATTACTTCAAATTTGGCTACATAGAAACAACACATCAAAGGAACAATCAGAAGACTTTGTAAAACTTACCAAACTTTGCTTGGACCAAAGCTATTTCACTTTCCAAAATAAATTTTATTAGCAAAATTCAGGATTAACCATAGGAAACCTCCTATCGCCATTCTTAGCTGAATTATATATAAGTAATTTTGAGTGCCATATCACCAAATCCTTCCCGCATCTGTTTAAAATTTGGTACCGTTATATTGATGATATATTTGCCATAGTTCCTCAAAAACTGACTGACAACCTAACACTACTGAAAGTAAATAAGAAAACCCTAAAATTTACCATAGAAACTGAAGAAAATGGCTACCTATCCTTTCTAAACATCAACATCATAAAAAAAGAGCTAAACACAGACTAACATTTGATACACATAGGAAATCGACACATGCCAATAATTATATTAAAAATGTTACTTACAACCCTACATCGCACAAAACAGGCAGTTCTAAACAGTATGACACATAGATTAGTGCATGTACCAATGGAAAAAAACGAGTACCAATTACAATATAAATTCATCATCCAGATAGCTTCCAACAACAGATTTCAAACATCCATTATAGACAATAAGATTAAGAAATTTAAGAAACAAAAAAGTATTATGGAATCAACAACACTACAAGTTTAACAAGATCCGCAACAATTCAAGAAATTCACATACCACCTTGGGCACACCACAAATTTCAGAAGATTTTAAAAAAATACATCACTTTAGCTTCTCCCCAGAACCACTACAACATACAAAATTGAAAGACCCTATCCCCAACAACAAGCAAGCTGGAATTTATAAGATAGATTGTAATGATTGCAACATGGTATACATTGGCAGAACTAAAAGGAATCTAGAAACCAGACTCAAAGAACACAAGAGATGCATATATCTTAAAGTGATAAATCAGCTGTAGCACACCACTTTTGGTCCTCACATCATGACATTATGCCCAACATAAATCTGTTGAAACCCACAAGAGTTGGAAACCTGGGAGAAGATACAAGAAGATCTTAAAATACGAGAGCCACATTATGACTATGAATTGCTGCCTCCCAACTTCCTCTGGAAATTCATCATTCCATCAATAGATGTCTCTATACTCAACACATATCCACAACATCCTCCAAACAATAACCAAGCCAGACAGTCAAACAAATGCTGAAGATGGGAACAAATCCCTTTCCCGAAACACGTACAAGTAAATGCTTACATATATGATGTAGTGACACATTATTTCAGTTGATTATAACATCACAGTTGCTAACTTTTACATCATTAAAATTATGTAATAGGTTTTACATACATATTCAGGATCTTTCTGAGACAGACTTTTGGCAGTTTTGTGTTGCACTCACAATAAGTTTTTCTAGCAGAAGCATTGCAAATCTTAGAGAAGGATAATAGAATCTTGAATTTTTGTCCTGTTGTTATACAAGGCTTACGAAAGTAGAATTGCACTTTATGGTAGATGCTGTATTGCTACACAGTAAGCGCATGATTTCTGATATTACTTTTCTCACTATAAATCCTCTATATATACCTACAAGCCGGAGATGAAAGATGAATTTACGAGGTCTGTTCAAAAAATTCCGAAACTTGTCCACAACATTTTTCTACGCTTAGCTTTTAGTTATTGTGCATTGTCTCCTTCGAGATACTCTCCTCCACAATTGATACACCGCTCCCAACACTGTTTCCATTTCCAGAAGCAGCCTTGGTACATCTCTTTCTGGATCGCGTGAAGCGCGGTCTGCAAATTTTCTTTTATCTCGTCTATCGTTGCAAATCTTCGTCCTTTCAACAGGGTTTTCAATTTTGGAAATAAAAAAGAGTCTATAGGGGCCAGGTCTGGAGTGTATGGGAATGAGGCAGCTCAGTGATATCGTTTTTTGTGCAATAGTCATGCACCAACAGGGATGAATGTGCGGGTGCATTATCGTGATGCAAGAGCCATGAATTGTCTTGCCACATTTCAGACCATATCCTTCTCACATTTTCTCACAGGCATCGCAACACATCCCGATAGTCAGTCTTCGATTGGAACGCACAATTTTATTGACGTTCCTGACATGAGCATCATTGGTAGACATCAAAGGGTGTCCTGAACAAGGGTCAACTTTAACTTCCATCCGACCATTTTTAAACAGCGTGAACCATTCATAACATCGAGTACGGCTTAAGCACTCATCACCGTAGGTTTCCCGCATCATTTGATGTGTCTCTGTAAAGGTTTTCTTGAGTTTCACGCAAAATTTAATGCAGACGCGTTGCTCCTCTAACTCTGCCATCTCCAAATTCGCAAACTGTGCAACATAACATTCTATTCAATACAGCACTGACCAATAACTAACAGACATAGAATGATGAAACTTCCGGCAGTTACACATTAAACACAGGCGTGTGCAGGGATGCCAACCGCATTTTGCTCCAACACTCCATTGGCGCAAAATTACGAATGTTCTGGAATTTTTTGAACAGACATTGTATGTCTCATTAGAGCAATAAAAGAAAAGTGACATATCTACATGTAGATTAAACATACAACAATAATAATTATAATAATAATAACTGCTAATACTAAATATGCTACTGTTTATTATTATTATTATTATTATTATTATTATTATTATTATTATTATTAAATTGTTGATTATTAAAACATAAGGTATTTTCTTTACTATCCTATTGCTCTTGTTTTACAATTGCTTTCCTTGGTGTTATTGCTTTGTGTTAGATAATTAGGGAAAACACTTAGCACTGCTCTTGCCTTAAGTATTTTTATTTTGCAGTCAGATTTGTGACCACTTTCATTAAAATGTGCACAAGTTACAAAAGAATTGGATGCATTGTTTGGTTCGCAGTCTAACCAGGAAGTTGCATTAATCACACCTGCTCTTAAGCACAGTGGTGTGCTGTGTTAGTACACAATTGAGTTATTTTAAACATTTCTGATTTTTGTGTTCTTTTTGCAAGTAAATAGGTGCATTAACCACATTATTGATAAGGATAGCAGTACACAAATAACTACATTTATGGAAATGTTTCCTATACACATAACCTGATCTTTCACTCTGGATGTTTAATGTGAGTAAAACATGGCAATCAACAGCATAAGTATGTATTCACATAAAAAGAAATAAGAAATATTTTATTCAATTTGTTTTCACAATTTTCCTTTGTTTATTGTTGCTTTAACCCATAAGCTTTTATGACAGTATCTATAAGCATTTATTTGCATTTAACTGTTGGAAGTAGTTCACATATGACAGATAGATGACCTTAGAGTTGCCTTGTGTACCATGTTTATTTCAGCTTATGGTGCTCTGTCTTACAGTTCCCTTTCAGGCTGTTCACAGTAGCTTTATTGTATTTTTAATGTCAAGCTTATACACTCAATTACTTATAAATACTCAAACTTAGGTTCTCTGGATTACAAAGCAGGCATGCTCTCCCCCATCATAAAGGTTGGTACAACATATGCTTCCAGTGAAATGTTGATATCAAATTTTTGGGTGAAATGCAATAATTTCTCTACTAAGGGTGCAAAAAAGCAGTATACCTACCTTTTACTCAGTGTTTTTAGATGTATGTAGAAAAATACAATATAAAGTACTGCTGGAAGTACTATAAGGCACATGACTCTGGCTAGAAAATGTTTCACTGTGTAACTCTGGAAATATAAGAAACAAGGCAATTTAAGTAATACAGCCTTTAAATACAAATAATATCTTTAAACTTTATGCCTTTGCTCGCTGCATTTTTAAAGTGAAAAATGTTATTCTTTTCAAATTGTATTCTTAAGAGGGGGATCAAAGTGAAACATTTTATTTTATAAAACATCAAAGCTAGAGACTTAACAGCATTACTAACAAACAAAGAACATGCACAAAGTTTCACTTCAATCTGTAATTAATTAATATTGGTTTTATTAATTAAAACTAAAATGTATTTCTCCCACCAATATTGCAATATACAAAACAGCCATGTTTTAAAATTATACTTTTAAATATTTGTGTAACAAATTGCTCAATGAAAATTTTATATAGCAGAGAGCTTTTTATTAATATTTTAGTATACAAAGTGGAAATAATTAATACAAATGTACCTATATGATTATGTGAATTATTTTTTAAAGAATAAGACAAAACTAATATAAAAATCTGGTGTGTTATTCAGTCTTCTACAAGCTGTTTTTACAAAACCTTACTCTTCTATCTAATTCTTCTTAATCGAGAAAAACATTTCCAGAAATGCTTTTCTCACACATTTTGTTGTAGGTACAAGATTACTGGAGGCTTAAGTGATTACCTAATCTTTAAAGGTAGGTAAATATAACATGATTTTAAAATTCAACCCTTTGCATAAGCACAATAAAGAATAGCAATATATCATTTGAAACAAATTTCAAATATTTGAAAATCCAAACCAAAACAAAGGGCATCTTGGAAATGGTAAATGCAACAAAAAAGTGTATTTGAGATAAATTCTGTGTTTTAGAATTTTAAGAAGCTCAAAATTTTTTGAGCACTGAGTTTTTTTGACTATCTCTTAAAGTTTACAAGTTATACAAAGTTCATTCAAAATGAAGAGGGCTTCACAGGCTATCTGCAGAAAATTCAAGATCTTCTTTCTCATGTAATATCATAAAAATATGACATTTTAATCAAAATTGTTAAGAGTCAATTTTGAGAAAATAAAAAATAATGAAAAATGTCACACACCCACCCACCACACACGTGCATGCACACACACACTTTTGCCAAAACTGCTTTTTTATTTTATTCAGCAAACGTCAAATTATGTTACAATAATAAATTGCAATGTGAGATGAACTTACACTTGAGTTGCTTCACCCAACAATTATCTGAACATGTTTAATAGGCGATGTTGCCTACATCGTTGCCAACAAAACATGTTCAGGTAATTACTTATTTAGTGAAGCAACTCAAGGGTATATTTGACACACATTGCAATTTATTATTATAATTTGTACTTCAGTGTGTACCACTTCCAGTTTTTTAGTTTCCTGATCACAAACTATATGTTTCTGGTGAAATCTCTGTATCAAATTTTGGGTGGAATATAATACTTTCTCTGCTTACTATAAGCTCTAGTTCCCGAGGCTGCGGGTTCAAACCAGGCAGAGGGCGATGGATTTTTTCAGGCATAAAAATCCTTAGCATGGCTTCTTTCGGAAGGGAAGTAAAGCCGGTGGTCCTGTGTCATAGATTTACGGCACGTAAAAGAACTTCAAGCCTGATTAAGGGGCCTCTGAGCAAAATTACCAGTATTTCACTCCCAATGTAGAATGGTACGCTAAGCACCATAGCAGTTAAAGAGTGTCCATAAGTAAAACTCAATTTCAATTTCAATAATCAGGAGAGAAAGTAAAATATTTCAATGGGCATTGAATTTTGAACTGTATTGTGAAAAATTCTTAAACTTCGATCTCTATTGTGAGAAAATACAGTAATGGATATGGGAAAATAGTACAAAAGTTTGAGAAAAATGACCATGAAGTGTGGCATGAAGTTATTTAATTAGAACAGACTTTGAAAACAGCATCCAAAGCTCAGCTGCATGCTGATTTGGTAAATTAAATTTCACAAAAGTTCACTTTAATTATCTTAACTCATAAATTAGCAGATTACATTTCAGAAAGTAGTTTACTACTAGTATTTTACTTACATCTCTTACATAGGAAATGTTTTAGCACACTGAGGTTCGTTTGCATTAAAAGTATGCTTCCACTCACACCTTCTATATAATGGAGATTTTGTTCAGTTAAAAAATTGAAATAGTTTTCTAAATAAAACTAATCTAGTTTTGTAAATCAAATGTGCCTTTATATGTGTTACTTACAAATGGCTTTGAGAGATCACCCAGCACTTCCCACAGTTCTGCAGCAGTGTAAATGCCCACCAGTATAACAATAAACAGTCCCACAAACTTGACGCTGATAGCACAAGCAAGCATTACGCCGGTGAACAACAACCAAAACCACCATCTGAATGTGAAGGGTCTGTAGAAAGTGAATACTTTTTAATTATTTTACAAAAGTTGTTTTACATTTAAGACACTTTGACTATGGCATGCATAAACTTATCTCTGATAAATAAATTGAATTCTTACCTGTCACTGCAAGAACGGAACTTCACCATACCAAGCACACAGCCCATTACAAAGAAAAGCAGTATTGGGTCAAGTAAGATGTACCTTGTCAGCGTAAGAATTCCTACATCTAGAATAAAAATTGCCATTGTATTACTATAATGAATAACAAGCTTTTTAATTCACAACAATAATTATATTAATTTCTTTGAAGAAAGCCTTCCATGATTACATAATTCCCCAAAGTGCTCTTGATCTTCTGATTTAAACTGTAATGTTTTGAATTCTTTGAAATGTCTGTTTTGAAGGCAACCAAACCTGATGTTACTGTCCTATGAGTGATGTGAGTCCACCTATATAGACTTTAATCACAATTTAACCCATTGTCCTAATCTCAATAGATCTCAAATAAACTGATAGCCTGGCTCTTGAGGGGACACTGTAGATTACGGAAACACCTACATACAATGGGAATCTTCAAAGAAAAAGTACATGGAGGTTATTTAATAACGAGGATGAAACTATCATATAATCTTCAAATGTGAAGTGCTGTATAGGAAAAGATATGAACTACTGGGGTTGATAAACCCAAATGGCCATCTTTCTAAGGAAAATTAGAGTTAGAACATAATACAATAAACCTAATAGATTTGTGTTAAGGGCAATCATAACCCGACTCCATCTTTACATAAGTCAAGTCACTGGCACTATATTTAAATATCCTCAATGTACTTTGGAAATAATTTAAATCCCTGTACAATTATGCGAGTGCATTTGAAAATTTTAAAAATCCATATAAAATCAACCAATATAATTTTTGTGTTTATACTGGAAGCATTGACATACCAATTTTTATTGCCTAATATGATTCTTGGGTAAGATAGATCTAAAAGCAGTTTTCCAAATGAAGGATGACACAACACTTTTTCATTGCCTTCCCTTCTTTTCTTCCTATTGTATAATAAAACACATCTTTTTATTGCATTTTTTTTCTTTCTTGTCTGTGGGTGGAAAGTGCATGTTTTAGCCTGCAGTCTTTGTGGGTTATCCTCAGCTGAAGCTCAACTTCTAACATTGTGCTGTAACATTGTTACACTTTGCAGCAACTGATGAAGGGAGTTGGTTCTAAAGTCTGTGTAGATGATCTTTTTCTTATAGTTACCAGCCAGGTTGTGAAGCACAATGA
This sequence comes from Deroplatys truncata, assembly GCA_030765065.1. NCBI lineage: Eukaryota > Metazoa > Arthropoda > Insecta > Mantodea > Mantidae > Deroplatys > Deroplatys truncata. The sequence goes on from CM060976.1 coordinate 215,860,888, forward strand.
AACAATTGAATATGCACATGTCTAGCTGTGTGTTGCATTATAACAAACAAAGCTGTCACCTAATCTTGCAAATCAAAACTTCTGATACTCAATGACACATTTTAGATTCTTTACCTCCTCTCTAGGTGTCTGACCTTTCCTTCTTCTCTGCTGTTGCTGTAATGTCAGCAGCTTCATGTTTTGTTGATATGAAATAAACATCTATTATCCCTCCAATTCACACACAGCACATCCTTTGCAAATGCAGATCATGTTTCATGCTTGCCACATTTCAGTTTACTATGAGTGATAACAGGCAGCATATTCTTCCTAATTGCTCACATGGTACCCACAACATTAGTTTTTTCTGTCCATTAGTCCTCTAAATTGATCTAGAGATCCCTTGAAAGCTACCTGTGACTTATAAATACACAAATAAATGTCATTTTATTGGTCAGCGCATACTTACAAGTTATGCTCGTCATGCAATTTAAACACCATTACCACAATATATGCAAGTACAGCTCATCATATGATGCAAATGGATTAATGAAGAACTTTGAAGTATTTTTAATGTATATAACTGGTTGCTAAAATTGTGTTAGCAACAAATGGTTCTTAACATCAGAAAGACAAATTTGCTGATACAGGTGTATATTCCAAGCTCTTCAGCCTTTCCAGTCACTTTGATGGAGAAACTGGAGCAATTAACAGAGCATTTACGCACCCTATCTATCTATTTGAAACATTCATAAAAAATATATATCCTATCTCTGCAATTCAATTCATAGCATGCATCGATATTCCCACAAACTACATAACCACAGAAATTCACACTTCAATAACCATCCTGATGAAACAAAATCAACATTTCCTTTGGATCGCTGCAGTATTAGGGGTAATGAGAATGCAAATTATTTTGCAAAGAAAGGAACAAAAATATTACAAGTATCAATGAAAAAAAATCTGGTATTTGAATTGCTTAAGCTATTTTTAAAAAAATTAAAAATAATGAAAAAGATTTCATGTAAAGGGTATTTTGGGATGTGTGGATTTTTATGAGTCACATCCTCAGAAGGAAAGTATTGAGCTTAAATATCAAGTTTGGTATATAACCAACTTTTCGTTTTTGAGTCATGTTGTTCTCACATATGCATGTATGCATGCATGCATGCATGCACACACACTTGGACCGTTTTCTACAAATGTGTTATCAGGTTCAGGGAGCCTCAAAACATGTATTTCCAGTGATATCTCGATACCAACTTTTTTATTGAAATACAATACTTTCGCTGCTTACTACAGGTAAGCAGTAGAGAAAGTAGAAATAAAATTACATTTTTGCTTCTAAAAACTAAAGTGCTACTTTTAAATTTAAAACCTTAAGCTCTATTAGTACATAAATCTAGTTGCATACAATCATGCATTTACTGACAAATTTTTCATTTTATTTTAACACTGTGAAATGCTGTACACTGATTGTATTTTTGAGGAAATAAGATGCTATCCTAAATAAACTTTAGCTGGATTTAGCCTCAATATATATGTTTGTGTACCAAGCTACAATTATTTCAGTAGCCATAAGTATGGCATGTCTGTGACCTTATATTCCCTGTCTCAAAATCCTGTTTGCATGCTGACAAAAACTCTGTGATACCATGTGTTTCCTAGCCAATTCAGTGGTAGTCTGTTTCACAGTATATTTGTGTGATCTTGGTCACTGTGTAACAGTGAACTTTGACAATTCCGAGCTATAAATTGATTCCAATGTGCAGATCCCTTCAGGATTCGGTCTCTGAAGGAGAATCCAAAAATCAAGAATGAGGTAAGATACATAATTATGTAGTGCATTATTATTTAACCACAAAATAATGTGTTGCCTCCTCAATTCGTGCCAAACCATCACAACTTGTGACTACTCCCCTTCCTCTTTCTTCCAACTGTCTGTGCAGCAACTGACATCCACCTCCTTAATTCACGACAGAGACTATAGGATTGGGAATGAGAGTGCCTATTCATGATACAAAACGTTCATTTTATATACTGGACTGTCATTTTTTGTAACTGACCAATGATATCTTTTCACCTTCTTCAGTTCATCCAACATAATGCATGTTAGCCAACTTGGAAATTCAATACAGTCCACACTTTCTAACAATGATGGCTTTACTATTTCTGACTGATATAGCAAAAGTGTCAATAGTGCACATTATTATAATTTACTGCTCTCTGTTATTTTTCATTGTTATTTGTTGTTATTTTCTATCATTGACTGTTACATCTTTGTTATGTAAATCTGCGACTAGAGAACTAGTGACTTTTATAGCTCACAGCCTACCTAAGTTATTTCTCAATATGAATAAAATGATGGATGAGAATGGAAGAGCTGAAACCTGACCAAGTCTACCATTATCATTCCTGGATGCTGTTAAGCTTTCCACAAACTGAGAATTCTCACAATGTAACACATGGTTGTATCTTAACTTTTATCACTACCCTTCATCCTGCATAAAACGAACACATACCAAATGTAGTGGTATTGGGTGAAGTTAATTGTAGTGGTATGCTACTGAAGTTTAGGATGCTGGCTCAAAGTTCAGTGTCTTTCTTCTTCTTCTCTTTGTTGTTGTTCTAAATTGTTATATTTGCCTAGCTACTCGTCTCAGGTTGGGTAGTGAGAGTTGAATATAGTCATATGTTAAGCTTGTCGGATTTATTCCAGTTACATAAACAACAATAATCAAACTGCTGGCTAGTTGCATATTATATGAGGGTAATCCCAAAAGTAAGGTCTCCAATTTTTTTTTAAAATACAAAGAAACTTTTATTGACAACAAATGGTACATAGTTTTGAAGCTTTAACATTTGTCTATTTTTCCACATAATTGCCATTTCGGTCGATGCATTTTTGTAGACGCTGTGCAAGTTTTTGTATACCCATGTCATACCAGCTTGCCACCATGCTCTTGAAAAAGTATTGGACCTCATTTTTCACTTCATCGTCATCACGAAGTGCCTTCCAGCCAAGTGTTCTTTCAACTTGGGAAACAAGTGGTAGTCACTGGGTGCTAAGTCCGGACTATAGGGTGGATGGGTGATGGTTTCCCATCCAAACTGTTGCAGAAGATTCATGGTTTGACGGGCGGTGTGGGGGCGAGCATTGTCATAGAGAAGGCTTATGCCCTTGCTCAACATTCCTCTTCTACAGTTCTGAATTGCCCGTCTTGAGCTTTTTTAATGTCTGATAATACCTGTCGACATTTATTGTTGTCCCAGGATCCATAAAGTCGACCAACAATATCCCCTTTCGATTCCAAAACACAGTTGCCAGGACTTTACCGACAGACTGTGTTCTCTTGAATTTTCGCAGCTTGGGTGAACCGGAATGCCGCCACTCACGGGATTGTTGTTTGGTCTCAGGTGTGAAGTGGAAAGCCCAGGTTTCAGCACCCGTGACTATTGAATCCAAGAGGTTGTCCTTTTCATCTGCATAGCGTTGAAGAAATTGGTGGGAAGTTTCAGCGCATTGCCTTTTGTGATCTTCTGTCAGCATTCTTGGGACCCATCTTGCACACACCTTCCGAAATTTCAACTCTTCAATCAAAGTCCAATGAATAGTGCTTCGAGAAATCTCAGGAACAACAATGCAGAGCTCATCGAGAGTGATCCGCCGATCTTGAAGCACGATTTGTTCAACCTTTGCGATTGTTTCGTCAGAAATGGACGGTCTCCCGCTTCTTTCCTCGTCATGAATTTCCGTGCGACCATTTGCAAATTCTCTACACCACTTGCGGACATTTTTGACATCCATACAAGACTCTCCATACACTTCCATCAACTGTCGATGAATTTCCACAGGTTTAACCCCTTTTGCACTCAAAAAGCGAATAACTGCGCGAACTTAGCACCTGGCGGTAGTTGCTAATGGGAGCTCCATTATAACTGGCTGCCAAGCCAAGACTGAGGGCACTAAGGGATATGCGGTGGTTTCTGAAGAGAGTGGAGGGAGGAAGGAACAAAGCAGTATGGCCAACATCCACACAAACAGTTTCCCTGCAGTCCCAGCGCTTTGGAGACCTTACTTTTGGGATTACCCTCATACTTGTTCATCACTTTGCCCCAAATTTATTTTCCATAACTCCCCGCTACCTTCCCAAGATCCAAGTTAAACCTACATCTGAGTTTACACGCTTTCCACCCAGACGGACATGAAGTAGAATCTCTTGAAGATCAGAATTGGAAGAATGTTTCTCGGAATTGCCCACCTTTTATACTCTGCTAGACAAATGCTAATTTTCCCACTGTAATTAATAACATGTTTTCTCATAGGGTGCTATATTTTGCAACCTATGAAAATACAGGGAAAGCCAAAAAACTATCAACCGGCTGCGCAGAGTTTTTTCTGTCCTCATTCTCGGCACTCGCCGTCTGTCGCTATCATAGAAAGGCACAGATGAAACCATACAACATTTTTAAAACTACTTTTAAAGACTTTATTTACCAATTTTATGAAAGGAGATGCTGAAACCATTGTTATCCATACATTTTTGGCACCTCTTTAGGAAACTATCCATCACTCGCCATAGTTCATGTTGAGAAATGCTGACAATTTCCTGGCAGATATTTTGTTTTAATTCTTCCAGGGTGTGGGTTTGTCTTTTACACTTTATATTTTAAGTTATCCCAAAGATAGAAATCGCAGGGGTTATGTCAGGAGACCGAGGGGGCCACAAATCTCTACTAATAATTCTGTCCTCAAACACACTTTCAATTGTTCTCATCGAAATATTGGCTGTATGAGCTGTTGCAGAGTCTAGTTGCAAAAAGGCAAAATCATGCTCCCTGCCTGTTAATTCTCTAAAAACAGGGGGCAAAATTGTATTCACGTATGCAGGGGTTTCAACTATTGACTCGAAAAAAATTGGCCTTATAACTCTTTCGCCATCTTTTAGATTTCTTAGTCTGAACACTTCCTGTGGCCTGAAATTTATTGTAAAGTTCATGAATTGTTGTACGGCCTGGAACTTTTACACCTGGAAATCTTTCTGCAAATCGTACTTTCACTTGGAGAGCTGACTGAGTTAACACATACGAATCATAAATAAATAAACGTTGTGCAGTATAAAACATTTACTGAGCCATAATATACTTTGTAACTAAGTACAGGACAAAATAATAAATAACTCGTAATAACTGAACTATATCACATCACCATCAACTCAATACTGCACTCCACACTGCAGAGGAAACCACGTCAACAGTATGACCTTGTTTATAGCAGCAGTGCACTATCATGTTTCCACACAGCCAGTGGAAAAACACTGCAGCCAGTAATATTGTTTATGAAGTACCCCTTCATGACGAAAAAATTGGTGTATGGTGCGCCATGAGTGGAGAAACAGTTATAAGGCCAATATTTTGATGAAGTGCGTTTGGGGACAGAATTATTAGTAGAGATTTGTGGCCCCCCTCGGTCCGCCGACCTAACCTCCTGCGATTTCTATCTCTGGGTAACTTAAAACATAAAGTGTACAAGACAAACCCACACACCCTGGAAGAATTAAAATAAAATATCCGCCAGGAAATTGCCAGCATTTCTCAACATGAACTACGGTGAGTGATGGATAGTTTCCTAAATAGGTGCCAAAAATTGATACGGTAATTTGTATCACAAATTACTTAAATGTAAATAATGATTGTAATATGAATATGTATTTTTATGTGACATCGATTTCAGAGGTTTATTAATTGTAATTATTATTGGTAAATAATAATACACGGCTCTACTGAAACTGTCAATAATAACGCAATAATGCAGCGATGGGGTGAGCTGTTTATCATTACTGGGAACAAGGAAGTTACGTAATGTTCGCGCGTTTTTTCCGTTGAGAACCTTCTAGAATGTTTCCTAAAGCAATATGTATTCGTGGTTTTCATTGGATATTAAAATAGACGCTAATGTTGGCGCGTTTTATTAGCCAATAGCAGTTCATTTATAATCTTTAGGCATGTCGAGGAGTGGGAGTATATAAGCCAGGTCCGAGGTAGATCGCCCCACAGTTCAACAAAATTCTCAATACCTTTCACGTCGGTCGCTCAGTTCATAAAAATTTCTAGCACGTTACACGCTGTCTTCAGTTCGTCATAAGTTACGCGCAGCAGAATTACGAGAATCTAAAGTATTATACAGTTAAATATACACAAAGTTGAAGTACGTGAGTTAAAAGTGAGAAGTTATTACAAACAGTTTCAGTTTGGCGAGTATCCATATCAATATGTAAAAGTGTTCGTGAACGTGTTCGACAATAAAAGTTATAAAACCAATTTCTTCATTAAGTATAATTTCTGGAGAAAAGATTCCTTTCCGATTCGCAACCTGCACAGAGATAAATGTTCTACCAAGATAAGATGATAGCTAGCCGGAGGACAATATACTAAACTTAAATTCTTTCGAACACTCATTTATGCAAATTGCTGACGCCAGATGGAGCTACAAACCAAACCAAATTAATGACGTCACAAGATGGCTTCAACACACGTGATGTAAACAAACATTTGTAAGAATCTCATCGCAAATTAACGCATCAACGTGGGGCTTAAAACATATACAATTTGTTCTCTTGCAAATTGGCTTCCACAACGTGGGGCTACAAATACACAAAAACATATTACGTAAACAAGCATCCACCGTTGCAAATTGGCACCCAGAACGTGGGGCACGATAACTAGGAAAGGAACACGATGACCAGGAAAGAAACAAGATGACCAGGAAAGGATCAACATAACCAGGAATGCAGCGGTGAAATGATCTACAAGACGCAGATAGATTCCAAAAACAACAGGGACGACAGACTTCGATCGTAATTCCGAGATTACAAGGCAACAGGGTAATTTAACTACAAAACAACAAGACGACGTAGATTCATCATAATACAACGCAGAAGCAACATACAAACCTAGGAGAAAGGGGCAGGAAGCTGGACATCAAAGTAACAGCAACAGACAGCATAACAAAAGGTCAGAGTATAGTAATTTTTTTAGAAAACAAAAACAATGGCTACTAGTAATATTGAAGAAACAATGATGGAAGGAGATAGTGTAACAGTTAGCTGTAAGTCAATACAGGTTACAAAAAAAAGCTCAAACAATGTAGTTTTTGAGGGAGGAAATATTAGTGCAGAAACTAAGAATAGAATAGCAGGAAATATTACTATTGATGCTGGTACGATGATGGAAATAATGGAATTGTTGAGAGATATTCGTAAACAAATAGATCGGAGAAGTGAGATAATAGAGCGATCATTCAATCAAATCAATGATGATATGCAAAAGAGTCATAGGGAACTGAGGGAAGATATTGGTAAGAGCTTAGAACAAAACAGGAAATCAATTGAAAATATTGGTAGGAGTAATGAGGTATTAGAGCAAAAAGTAGATCAAAGCAGTGAAGAAATTGAAAAGAAAGTTACGAAGCTAGATAGTAGTATGCCAAAAATGAGTGATGAAAAGGAAGTAATAGCAAGTGAGATAGGAGAAGTTTCAAAGAAAATGTTAGACATGAGCAGGGAAATATCTAACCAAAAAAGTGAGGCTAATAATAAAATAGAGCATGTTAATGTAAAATGTACAGAGTTAGGAAGTCAAATGAGTAGTATTTCAAGTGAGTTAAGAGAGATAAAAGAGGTTAGGAATGTAGATGTAAATCAGGCTCAAGTTAATTTCAGAGGGGAAATATCAGAAATACAGAAGGAGTCAATAACGCAAAGAAAGAAATTGTACCAAGATGTTCAAAATGAAAACTCCAGTCCAGTACAGTTTAGTACAGATTTGTTAGAGTACTTTCAAAGTAAAGAGATAGTAAAAGAATTGAAAATGAAAGTTGTTAAAAGATGTATTGTTCAAGAAACTGTAGATTGTTTTCAAATGTTATCAGGGAACGAAATTTCAAATGAATACAAGAGGTTATTCATGAACAAAAATTTGAAGGTTAGGATACGGCTACGAGTAATGTTTAGCCACACACAATTTGATCCAGGAGGGTAAATAGCAATGAGATGTAAAGTAAATGCTGGATAGGTAAAGATGACTTGCAGAGAAATGTATTGGAACGTAAGAGGGTTAATTATTTATATGTCATTTGAAAAGAGAAATAAATTATTAAAAAAAAAAAAAAAAAAAAATATTTATGTAGCAAACAGAAAATGTGAAACATTGCCTAGATTTAAGAGATGTAAATATTTGTGTAGAGAGTAAATATTTTGGTAAATATGTATAATAATTACAAAAAATCTTAAATGTATAAATTTTTTGTCAACAACTTAAGAAAGTAAACAATTTGGTAGCAGTGATTAAATAATTTAGGGTACAGTATTTGCTATAAAAAAATTTTGTGATGTCAGATGAATATCTAAATTAATTAAACCAGAGCCAGTAAGTAGTGGCGAGATAAAAAAAAAAAAAAGAAGAAAAAGAAAAACATATCGTGTGTTAAATGCGTGTGAAGTGTTAAGTGGAAGTGATAGCGTGTGTTCCAAGATTTAGGAGACTAAAAACACAATTATAAAATTTCCAAACAAGTTATAAATATTTATAATTATGTTTCTAGTGGGGCATATGATACGGTAATTTGTATCACAAATTACTTAAATGTAAATAATGATTGTAATATGAATATGTATTTTTATGTGACATTGATTTCAGAGGTTTATTAATTGTAATTATTATTGGTAAATAATAATACACGGCTCTACTGAAACTGTCAATAATAACGCAATAATGCAGCGATGGGGTGAGCTGTTTATCATTACTGGGAACAAGGAAGTTACGTAATGTTCGCGCGTTTTTTCCGTTGAGAACCTTCTAGAATGTTTCCTAAAGCAATATGTATTCGTGGTTTTCATTGGATATTAAAATAGACGCTAATGTTGGCGCGTTTTATTAGCCAATAGCAGTTCATTTATAATCTTTAGGCATGTCGAGGAGTGGGAGTATATAAGCCAGGTCCGAGGTAGATCGCCCCACAGTTCAACAAAATTCTCAATACCTTGCACGTCGGTCGCTCAGTTCATAAAAATTTCTAGCATGTTACACGCTGTCTTCAGTTCGTCATAAGTTACGCGCAGCAGAATTACGAGAATCTAAAGTATTATACAGTTAAATATACACAAAGTTGAAGTACGTGAGTTAAAAGTGAGAAGTTATTACAAACAGTTTCAGTTTGGCGAGTATCCATATCAATATGTAAAAGTGTTCGTGAACGTGTTCGACAATAAAAGTTATAAAACCAATTTCTTCATTAAGTATAATTTCTGGAGAAAAGATTCCTTTCCGATTCACAACCTGCACAGAGATAAATGTTCTACCAAGATAAGATGATAGCTAGCCGGAGGACAATATACGAAACTTAAAAATTCTTTCGAACACAAAATGATGCAAATTGCTACGCCAGATGGAGCTACAATTAATTTGAAGTAAATACAACATTAATACTACTTCAAAATCTATGGACAATGACGATGTCCAGTTTCAGCATCTCCTTTCATAAAGCTGCTAAATAAAGCCTTTAAAAGTAGTTTTAAAAATGCTGTATGGTTTCATTCGCGCCTTTCTATGATAGCTGCAGATGGCAACGAGCGCTGAGGACACAGACAGGAAAAACACTGCGCAGCCAGTTCATAGTTTTTTGGCTCTCTCTGTACAATCATTCATGTACTTTTCTCTGACAAAACTTGAATAGGTACTTTGGGAGTTCTGAATCATCTCTGTATCTTTTTAATATTATCTATTACTCACTCCAGTCCCTATTTCTCCTCATCCCTGTGCTTGTGGGTGACTTATTTATTCTATTCTCTATGATGGGTTTCTGCTAGCAACCCTGTGTGGTCCTAGTGCTAATTACCTTTCTCTGTTAGCCAGCTTTCTGTATAAATTTTGCCTTTTACAATATTCAGTTCTGTATGCATACATAATATTCTTATATTACTATTTACACACTTAATGATGGAAAATGAATCGATGTTAGGCACTCCTCTTGCTCCACCTATCAAATTATTGGCAGCACACGTTTCGAGGACCTATTGTCCCCATTTTCAACTGTTGGTCGACGAATATGAGTGTTTAATGTTAATTCATCTTCCATCATTTAATTATGTGCTTCACTGTGTGAAAGTTCCATTGATTTTAAGTTTATATACTTATTTAGTATTCTTATCTGTTTTCTCATTCTCTATTCTTTCTTAATTAGTCTCTCTTTTATTCTATCAATATTTTCTACTTTTGTTATGTTTTATTCCAAAGTTTCTTACTTCCTCTAACATTTTCCTTTTATATAATTTCTTTATATTTAGAGTGAGGTAGCTACTCCCCCTACACAACTTACATCACTCAATCTCAAAAATCATTTTGTTGCCTTGAAAATGAATGTATGCAAAATTTCTCAAACACAGTCACTTCAGACCTTAAAGTTAAAGCCAGAGGAAATTCTGAGACTTTTAGGAACAATACCGGGGATTATACAAAGGCTTTCTCTGTCAAAAAATATTCCACTGAACTTCACATTAACTTTAATAATGACTAAAGCCCCTACACAGATTTTGCCAATCATATATATGAGAAGCACTGAATATCTAAAACAGATCCTTTATGTGAGAACTATCTGAATATCTAAAACAGATCAACAGCAGAAATATATTTTAGATGATGAATTATTTCTATTTAAAATTCAATTCTATGCCCATTAAAATCATTAAAGTTTAATACTTACCACAAAGTATAAATGTCGCAGAAAAAGTTGCTGCAGTGACAGAATGAGTCATCTCCCAAACTGCTATGAATGCAAATGGTACAATAGCGGCTCCAAGAAATGTGCAAAACTGAAATATTTAAATGAGCATTTTAGTTCACAGATAGAGTTTAATTATGTTAATGAAACAGTTCTTTCACATTAGCTGTTCTACAAGTTGCATAGATAAACAACTCTAAATTAGCTAGAAGCATGGTAGTCAGGGGAGCATGCAGAGGGGCGCTCTGGGGTTCAAGTGCCCCCACCCCAATACCCAAAGCAACAAAGCAATGCAGTCTCACTTTTATTTTCTGTAACCCTTTTATACTTTTAGTGGGCAGTATACCACACTGTACCTGTTAATATGCAGATAAATAAAAATACTATATAATTAAAACACTGGTAAATACTGGGGATGACAGGAATTTAATTTGTTCTTTTGGAAAATCATCATTGATTGGCAACACTGATTAAACAGCTTGCTCTGATCATTTTACTATCTCCACCAAACATATTCTATGGCCAGCATTGAGAGTGGGCCAGTGAAATGCTTTATTCCTGTAATATTGCCAATTATCAAATAAAGGGAACTAAAAGTTACACTGTACTTCAGAAATGACTGGTTTGAAATATAACTAAATTAATTAAATCACAAGACGTTCTATAACTTGACTGAGTAGGAAAAGCAGCATTTTGTTTCTTTTTATGTTGCAGCACTCTGCTATTTTTACCATTTTTCTGCTCTCGCTATGAATTTGTTTGGAACCACAAATATTTGCAGAGGTAGTTCCCATGACAGGCCTGGAATTACTCATTATTCATACTTACAAATGTCTTGCAAAGAACAGTAACATGGAAACACTACTGAACTAAAGAACAAAAAACCTTAGGAACTTCTAGTTGATGAGCAATAACACTAGCTCCTCACACTCTGCTCAGTGATCCAGTTGGTATCCCTTTCACATGGATAAATCTTTACAAGTGACCATGGAATGAAGTTATGACTGATTTCGTGTGTTTCTGTTATTCCTGTTTCAGCACCCCACACCGAAAAATACACATTCTGCCTACACTCCTGGTAATAAACTAGAGCTACCATACATCCAATTTTTCCCAAACATGCCCTGTCTGAATTTTATAACCAGGCAGTTATTTTAAAACATGTCCAGGATTTGGCTTATTTCTTTCTTCACCTTCCTTATAAATATGTCCCCATAAATTTCAGTTCTGATGTTATCTAAGAAGTTCTGTAAAATTCCAGTAATTGGAAGGATCACTTCAAACAAATGAGGAAATACCTCAACAAGTGAATGCAGCCCATGAAGAATTTTTTTGTTCCTTACGCATACCTCAGGTATGCATAACAAAGATTGAAACCTTGCACAAAACTATTTTTATATTAATCAATAATAACAACAATGATTACCAAAGAAACACTTATAAAACTATCGTTTCTAGAGTGTCCTCTTATTTTAGAGATCCAATATGGTAGCCGTATAATAAACCTCCTATACCAAATCACCTATGAGGTTTTGATGCTTATGTAATTGAGCTTGCTTTGGAAGGAAGGTTGCTGTAGAATATAATATGTGTATGAATCAGAAGGAGAGGTTTAGTGCTTAGTTTGTGTCTGATAATGAGTCATGCTGCCTTAGTATAAGAATGCTGACACAGAAAGTCTAAAACACCTAGTTTGAATCCCAGCCATGATATTGAATTTTGCTAGTCTGATAGTCTGATTTTACATCTTTAATTTACACATAAACAGTGTGAATAAGAGAAATTTCCACAAGTTTTATACCAAGAGCATTAGTATACAGGCTTACAATTGCTGTTAAAAGCAGTGAGTAATAGGAATAAACAAATCTGTTGTCATCAAAAAATTTTAAAAATGTGATGTGATATATTAACATGACTTTCTTTACCAATGACAAATTTACAGAAATTTGTAATATAAAAAGTGATTCTTATAACTATATTATGTTACTCAAGACATATATTTGCTAAGGAATGATTTCAAACTAAGCAAGAAGTGCTTATTTACAACATGCGGAAACATAATTAAGTATTTATTCATGGTAACAGCTCTCGTCATGGAAAGGAAAGAAAGAAGCAGAACATGCTGGCTTTGAAATTCTATCTTTTTCCTTGACATTGTATGTTTTAGACTCTACATTTTTTGATAATTAATTGTTCTTTCACACATGCTTTGTGCACGCTAAAGTTGGAAAGCTAGAACCAGACTGAAAAATTCAATGCCATAGCTGGAATTTAAACCACAGATCTCGCTTTTCCATGGTATTACTCTGACCTACTAGCAACATGCCGGCACAAATTAAATTCCCCAACTGACTCACATTTTTCCTGGTAAACCACAAGACATACTCAAATTCATTTTGAGATAACATATACCAATGGCAACTCGCAGTATCATAAAAACTTTAAGTCCTGGGTTTCATAGTTAATCATTATTAAGTCAATTAATCTTTTGCATAGTTATTTTTTGTCCATGTTTTACTGTTTACATATTACACAAAATGATACAAAATTCCTTCTGAATGAAGACGACTTCACATGCTATTTCTATAAAATTCAAGAAATAAATGTTATACCTAATTGTAAATATCTTTGAGGAAATCAAAATTATCAAAAATTTTGCCATGTTAAGCATAGTTTGGGGTGGGGGGTTCCAGAAAATCTTTGTCACACACATGGTACCGAACTTAATACCAAGTTTGATGCTTATCCAACATTTCCTTTTTGAGTTATGCTGTTCTCTCACCCACACACACACACACACATGCATCCTTTTCTAAATTGTTTTATTTTTAATTTATTTATTTATTCAGGGTGCCTCAAAACATATATTTCTGGTTAAATCTTGGTATCAAATTTTGGGTGTAATACCTTCTCTACTTACTAGGTGATAAAGTAAAAATGAGCTGTTTCACAAATACCAGATATTTATGCTCAAATGCTTCACATACATTAAAATATCTTACAGGATAACTATTGTCTGCCTAGTAATCTGGAAGCCCAAATTCAAATCTCAATTGGACAAATTGCTAGATAAGGAATTTTTCTTTGGTATTTTCCTTTATCCTGCAAAGACAAGGGCTCATTACAGCACTCACCAATCTTCAACATTTCATTCATCATTGTAGATCTGAGGTGTTACAAGGGACATAAAATTATCCAAAAAAGTAAAGTTTGCTTTTATATCATTTGAAAAAAGGTAGAAATAGTGATGTATTTTAAATTAGCTTTAAAGATGAGTCGGAAGTAGAAACAGTAACATCACTTATTACAAAGCTTTTGTACGGATGTGTAGCCGTATTATGGGGAATTGCTTGCCCTGACAGTGCACTGTTTGTAACTGATTCTGTTCCCCCTCCACTTTCCCTCCTCTCCATCAGCTGACGTGAAGTCTGAGCTAAGAGGTTGATAGATTGTGAGACCACATGTTTCAGTGTTATAGTGAGTTAGTGCTGGTGTAAGTCCATGTACTTTAGCACACAGAATCTTCATGTATGATTCCAATGTTACAACAAACTCTTGCAGAGAAACAAGACAGTAATTTACAGACAGATTACCTGCTGTTCGTGTGTCTCGCAAAGAAATGGTTTGTAATCTTGTGAATAGATTTAGGGAAGGAACCACTTATGGATAAGAAATCCAAAGTAAATCACTGTGTTCTTACACAGGCAAAACTCTATGACATTGGCAAAAAGTAGAATGACGTCCAAAGAAATTTCTAAAAAAGCTTGCACAGAAATCAAGAATCTTGCTAACCTTGGCTTGGAATGCAAATTAACTTTTAAAATTAAAACCCTCTAAGATAACTGCAGTTCAGGAACTGCAACCATGTCATAATGTGGATAGAGTTAATTTCTGCATTTGGGTGTTGGATAATGTTAATAATCACTCCATTACATTGAGCTTAACTTTTTCTATAGACGAAGCATTGTTTTATTTATATGCCATGAAACACTAATGAATGTTAATGCAAATTTCTTAAAAGGGTGAGAGATGTGTGGCAGCACAAGAACATACTTTCCAACATCCTCTATAACAAAGCTATATGGTTACCGTAGTTATAATTTGCATGAGATATCCCTTGAATTTAAGGGACTATGAATATCCAACTTCCTGGTGCCAAGAAAATTTCTATTATTCTGGCCACACATCCAAAAGAAGGCTTTGTTTTATTGACTTAAACACATTTCAAGAACCACCTGCTCCCATTGTCAGAATTGTGTTTACTGCTTTATCCATAACTTACCATTCTCATTCCTACGTACTTCACTCCTTCATATTTATCTCCAGGTTTTTCAAATGCAAATCTTCCATCATACCCTGTGAGATACCCTGAGAGTGCTATCAGCATCTGTAATAATATGCAGCATAATATGTTGGGTTTAGTTCACTGTTTAATTTTTCACATTTACAAGCAAAGCAAACATACATTAAATTGCAGGGAACAACAGGAGCATTTACAATTTAACAAAGTTTTATATTGATTTGTTTTAAAACAAAAACAAATTAAAATAACTGAAGTAGAAGGCTTTTCAACAAGAGGATTCCAAAAACGAAAAAATATCTGATGTGTTGCATTCACATGACTTTCTCTACTCACTCTTCTACAAACTATTCTTACGAAGCTTATTCTTCTATTTCTTGTTAATCAAGATAAACTTTCATCACACATTTATGCATTCATTGCAGGTGTAAAAAGGATACCATACACTAAAGTGGTAACTCAGATTTTTAAAAAGTGGATCACTATATGATAGCTTTAAAATTGCATGCTGTTTGCATGACTACAAGAAAAACTGATAGCAACCTTTCACTTGAAAAAGTAGTGTGTTTGAAAATTCAAACCAAGAAATAATATGTTGGAAATGGTTAATGCCACAAAAATGTATGTTTCAGATAAATTGTGTGCTTAGCAGATCTACATTTTTGTGTAGCAAGCTTTTGTCTATCTCTTATGGTCTTGTATTTCTTACCAGTTATATAAAAGTCATTTAGAATGAAGAGAACTTCACAGGCTATTTTCAGAAAATGTAAGATACAAATTTATTTGTCATGTATATGTCTTAAACATGTGGTATTTTAAACATAATCAATCGTTAAGAGCCATTTTTCAGAAAATAAGAAATAACTAAATTTTTTCCATGTAAAGAGTAATTTGGGGTGAGGGGAGTTTCTTGAAAATCTTTGCGTCATATCCCCTGAAGATATTGAACTGAAATACCAAGTTTGGTATTTAACAGAGTTTTCGTTTTTGAGCTATGCTATTCATAGACAGACACGTGAACCTTCTTCTAAAAATGCTTTTTCTTTTTAATTTATTTATGGAGCTTCAAATCATGTATTTCCAGTGAAATCTTGGCATTGAATTTTTTTAGTGTAATGCAATATTTCCCCTACTTACTATATAGTTAAAGAGAGGTAGAGAAAGTGCAAAGAGCTGTTCACTCACATTCAGTTCTAAATAAGAGTGAATATTATGATTTGATCTTGGTTGCTGATAGAATTAATCCTTTTTGCCTAAACCTCGAATGAATGTTTGCCAAAATAAACAAAATATTTAAAAGATTCCAAATTCTCAGAGGGGGACTTTGAATCTCAGTAGTTGTCACTGTCAGTCACTCAGCTACCATCACAGACAAGAATTATATTATATTTGTACATACACCTAGATTGTGAAAGTTAAAGCAAATTAACGTAGTTACCGCTGAGTATATGGTCAACGAAAAATTCTCCCTTTTAATGGGAGACCTCTGTTTCTTAAAAAGTTCATCTTTTGGGATCTTCAGCACATTGACTTTGCTACTGTTTTTATAATTTCACCTGGTTTTGGGAATGCAGCACTTAAAAACCATAGTTGAAAAAGTATACAATCACCAACTATGCAATAATCTTCATAAATGAATCATCCAAACACATTTAATTTTCAATAAATTCCATAAAAACTGCAATGATCTCTCTAGCATACATAGCCAACAGATGGTCATTTTGGTTTTCACAATAGCAGCAGGATGAGGCCTTGTTTCAGGTGGTGTTGGTTGAGCAATAATGTGATTCACTGTAACTTTAAAGTTTTTGCTTCACTGTGAATGTTCCAAAAATTAACAAATTAAAAAAGACATATATTAATATTCAATGATCAGGATAACACATGACTCATCAACTTACCTTTCCCAAAGGAGGATGAACATCAAAGAAAAAGGTTCTGTTGATGTACCAGCTGCCCATTTTACCAAAATGGGTTTCGTCCCAACTGTAAATAATAATACATCATTTTAAAATGCCAAGTACAGTACACATTATTCTCTTGCTTGCAATATAGTAAGGTCATTTACATTATCACAACCACCTCATCATTTAAGTTTCTAAACCTCAATGCTGAGATGCTTTTAAATAAAGTTCCAAATACACTTAATATGCTACTGTAATGGCAATCATGTGTAGTTAAACAAAATCAAATGCAAAACATACAGTCATGCCTATCATTTGCCCCATTAGTTTCTCTTACATTTCAAGAAAATAATACTTAAATGATATGTACAATGGTTACTAATTAGGGGACAGTTTTCGCACTTTAATTTATTGAATGAATTACAACTTGAACCTACGAATTAATTAATTTTTTGCACATGGATGAGCAGATTCACATAGCTTTACTTTGCATGGCTATATTACATGCACTGTTTCAATTCTTTGTGAAATATACTTTTGAGACTCCCTAGATCAAATTTAAATATATATATAGAAAAAAGGTGCATGTGTGTGTATCTGAGAACAGCATAGCTCAAAAACATAAAGTCAGTTGAATACCAAACTATTTAACTTCAGTGTCTTCCAAGTTGAAAATTTTCAACAACATCCCATACTCCAAACTACGCTTAACATGGAAAAATTATTGTTATGTTTTATTTTCTCAAAAATGATCTAAAGATTTTTATTAAAACACCGCATGTTTAAGGTATTTGCATGACAAATAAAATGTATATCTTGAATTTTCTGTGAATAGCTTGTGAAGACCTCTTCACTCTGAATGACTTTTGTATAACTGGCAAACTGTAAAAGATAGACAAAATCTTAGAGCACAAAAAATGTAGATCTCGTTAAAGCCTACAATTTATGTCAATATTTGTTTGCAGCATTAGCCATTTCCAAGATATTCTTTGTTATCAATTTGAATTTTCAAATACTTACACTTTTTTCAAGTGGTAAGCGACTATTTGATTTTTCTTATGGTCATGCAAAGATCAAGTAATTTTAAATCCAACCTATAGTGATCTGCTTTTTAAAAATCTGACTATTGCTTTAGTCTGCTGTGTTCTTCTTATACCTGCAATGAAATATGTAATCAAAGTTTATCTCGAATAACAAAAAGTACATAAAAGAATAAGTCTTTTATGAATAGTTTATAGAAGGGTGAGTAGAGAAAGTCATGCGAGTGAAACACATCAGACTTCTTTAATTACTCTGTTTTTATTGCTGATTAGTTCTGTTTCCTTTATTTTATTCACCAACATTTTATATGCAGCATATCTATGCTTATCAGACATTTTTGGGCAGGGGGAGGGGCAGTGTTAGGTTATATCAGACGTTGAATGAAATGGAAATGATGCTCAAATGAGCCCGAGGTCCATAGAGCTTAAAGTTATGCAACATTAATCTTTTCAGGATAAGGGAAAACCCCCCAAAAAAACCTTATTCAGGTAACTCATCGTAACTGAGATTCAAACTCAGGACCTCTTGAATGTGAGGCAGACACGCTATTCCCACACTACAGAGGCAGGCAAGAATATTTTTATTTAATTATTAACATGCATGGGTTTTTTTGTTGTTGTAAGGCTATAAACTCTGCAAAAACTTATTAAAATTACCCTGAGATCTACCATCTTAAATCCATAAACATAAATTGGCATATTAATTGTATATTAGCTATCCACAAATTCAGTCTCCATGTCTGCTTATTATCGGATCCAAACCTCCTGACATTTTGAGACATGTCCACTATATGGCACTAGCAAATAGCAGCAGTGTGACATTTAACAACACCAACACCTACCAATACCAACAGCAACAACAACAACAACAACAACAATAATAATAATAACAATAATAATAATACAGCTGATCAATAAACACTGAGACTGATTTCTTTTTTCACAGATATTTATTACTCCATTTCAATGTTGACATAATCTTTTTCAAAGTAGTCCCCTCCTACTTGAATGCACTTTTTATAGCTTCTCTGCCAGTCCTCGAACACATGGTGCAGGCCATTCTTTGTCAGGTCTTTGAGAATCACCTCACTTTTCTTCAACACTGCTTCAGTGCTCTCAAATTGATGCTCCAGAGCTTTGCCTTTAGTGATGGCAATAAAAAGAAATGACAGGGGGCAAGATTGAAGCTGTAAGGCAGATGCGGCACACAGGTAATATTGAATTTAGCCAAAAATTCCTGGACTTGATTTGCGATGTGTGGCCGTGCGTTGTCGTGATGAAGTTACCACCCATTCCGATGAAGTTCTGGACATTTCCTTGCAATGTGCTTCCTCAGTGTAGCCAATACTGACGTGTAGTATGCTGCTGTAACAGTAATGTGAAGGGGAACTGCATGCTGGTAAATCATTCTATTACGCCATTCCATTCTGAAACACCAGGCCCACCTTGCTTAGCCAGAAGACTCGCCTTCTTTGAAATCCTTGAACCATCTAAACACTGTTGCACAAGGTAGTGCATCTTCACTGTATGCTTGCTTCAGCTTTTCGAAAGTTTCAGAGGCTGTATGATTTAAACGAAAACAAAATTTTATTGCGCTGTATTACTCCTCTCGTGTCACTTCCATTTTGTGGTATGCAAAATTCAAGTAGGGTCAACAATATACAGTATTACTATCAACCTACTGATACGAGAGTGCTGACGCCTACGGACAATATACGAAAAACCCTGCTCTTTTCAAATATTCATGGTACAGACAGGAAACTATCAAGGAAGCTACAGGAAAAAATCAGTCTCAGTCTTTATTGATCAGCCCTCACAATAATAATAATAATAATAATAATAATAATAATAATAATAATAATAATAATAATAATAATAATAATAATAATAATAATAATAACAACAACAACCTTATTTTTACACCTAGTAGTCGAATTTTATGTATTATTAATTTATAGTAACATTTCATGATGTTTAAACACAGACTTTTAGTTACAGTTATGCTTAAAATAAGTGTTTTGCTGCATAAATTAAGCATATTTTCATAATATTTTCACATTTTATGAACCGAAACTTATGTGATATTCACAAAATAATGCCTTCCGAGACATGCTGCAAATTGCTAAAAGAATAATAAAAGCTCCCAGTTTAGGAAACATTCCTTTGCACAAAATCCATGCATTGTTTGAAGCAATTCTTTAAAAGTTAAAAGAGGATTAGACCAAGAGGTAGATAGAGGCGTATGACCATAACTTCAAGCAATTAAGATGTGGCAGACAATAAGAAAAACCAAAATGAGTAGTGAAGGGTTGCAGGCACCTTAGTTGTGAGTTAAACTTGGGTGTAGTACTGTTGTTCAGTTCTTTCAGTAATAGACTGTACTAGCATTTATAAAATTGTGGCGACATTTACTGCAAACACAGAACATTCTGCCAAAATGGAGTGAAGTTTGGCAAAGATGCAGTTACACTGTATTGGTCTCGCGAAACATCAGATTTGGATTGCAGAATACATATGCATGACACAAAATATTAAACAGCTGTTGACTCCTATCAACCCAAACTTTTGATAAAACCGTCACCTTAGCAACCATATATTCCATGTCACAAAAATACCTATGACTGTAAAAGTAAAATGATCAATAAGACTGAGTATCTGTGGCTACCTTATAACAAGTGATATTACTCTATTGAATGTCAGAAAAATGCTCTCAAATAATCACAGACCATGAAATAAGGATAGGAACCAACCCTGTAACTTACAATTTTTATCCAGAGAGAATGTCTTTTTGTTTTATAACAACTAGCAACTGCAAGGCTTTATATATATGTAGTAGAGTTTAATGCCCTCTCTTGCTGCATACAGTTCCACAGGCAGTGGACTAATAATACATGAAATGACAATTGAGAAAGGAAATTTGAGAAGTAAATATTTCAGGCCTAAGTTTAGGGTACCTCCCTGGCATTTTCCAGGTATGAGGACTGAGGAAAATCTGGAAAAAATCTCAAGTCAGGGAGGGCAGTCCTGGCGCAAACTATGAGGCTCATATCAGCATCATCAGAATGCCAAGAGTTATCCACAGGAGTGGATAAATTGACATGAGATGTCACACTTAAATGTCACCTTGTTGGGCTTGGGAACAGGAAGCCAGCACTCAACCAGCTACACCACTCAAAGATGACACCCAAAGTCAAATAGAGCAAGTAATAGTCTTACAGGCAGGTGTGCTGCCTAAATATCCCTTAAAATGGTTTCTAAGGAGCCCCCAGTGCCATATCATTTGAGGGGCCTAGATGTAAACCCAGACATTTCCACTTTGCTTAATTTTACAGGAAACAAGAAAAATGTATAGAAATTTATAATTTGTAAATAGCCTCATCAGATGTTGCCTGCGCCTTAAAAGTGTAATAAATTGCATATGTGTACCCCTCATTACCAAGAATTAGTACAAATAGTCAAAAAAAAAGGGACACCTTACTGGAAATGTCTGTGTTTGCTTCCAAAGGTTTATCCTCTGTAAATAGTTCAAATGAATATATATGTCTTTTATTAATGTTGCTGTTGTGTTGATGATTTATTCTTATTACACCATTGGCACATTATTTAATGTTTTATGGGCTCTTAATTATTCCAATTTCATCTTTCAAATTCTGAATGCTGTAGATTCAGCCTTTGGCTCATAGATACATTACTCTTTCTCCCTAATACTGCAGCGTTGTGCATTGTCAATAACATCCTTATGGAACTGTAGGTCATAGTGCTCCAGCCATTCATAACAGGTGTTCTTCTTCAGCAATGAATCTATATCAGATAATTTTTCCTTCCAGACTGGCGCTGTTCTTGTTAGTATGGCAGGGTTGACCATAATGACGTTCTTTCCTTTCTTGAAAAGATTTTTCTGCACCTAATCTAGTACTGCAGAAATATTCACCACTGATTTTTCAGCCTCCTTATAGCAAATCATTTTCTTGGCCTCATTAAATTTATAGTGCTACTGTCCAGGGTGTTTCATTAAACTAACTTGACCTCTCTAATCAAACACTTCTGTTTCCCTTCCAAGTTTTATAACAGTCCCAAATTATCCAAAGATGTGAAAATAATCCTCAGGTGTAAGAATTGATGTTTTTCTTTTCATCACCTTCTCAATGTGACCGAAAACACTATCTGCTGGCAGAAGACCTTGGCCTACTACAGGAAATATAAGTTCTACACAATCAGAGATATGTGAGGCACCCTTCAACCATTTGAAACACATTGCAACCATGGATGTGTTTTTGTCATCTCCCATACCCATCTGATATTACTCTTACAGATTTTACAGCTGAAAGAAAATCTGCATTCATCAGCCTATAATGGACAGCTGATGCAGCTCCATTGATGACTTTGAATCTTCATTTTCTGTCCATGCATAAATGTATACCTATGTACGTTATTTTGATTATGACTTTGTTTGCCTTTTGATGATCCTTCAAAAAACAGTAAAGTTATAAGCGTACAGCTGTCTGGAATAGTAACAAGCCTGGCCAGAAAAATCAGAGAGTGGCATGTTTTTCTGACCATCTCAATGCTTCTACGTGTAGTATGTGTGCTTGTTTTTCACACATGAGGTTTTTTTTTCATGTCACGCTCACATTGTGCAGACACAAACTGAACTAAACTAATTAAGAAAGCAATCATAAAACACTGGTTATTAGCCTACGGAATCATCACCAGCTGATATAATGGCACTTGACAATCGTCACATGACATCAGTTTGATTCTAAATTGGTTGCAAGGAAATGTCAGTGTTTGCAACTCACAGCTTGGAGAAAATGTTGGTGTTTGAATTTAAACCCTGGATTCAGCAGCATAAAATTAATGGGAATAGTCCTGATTTGCGCCTGATTGTTGCATTAAAATGACAGGTCAGAAAGCTGAGAATGTATGAAGGCGGATTGATAAGTCCATGACTTTGGCGAGAGATAGCGTTCTAATCACAGGTTTCTTGTTTGCACTCAAGTCTTACATCTATTCTGGGTATAATCGCAGAAATTCATTGTCATTTGTTTCTTAGAACAACATTGTTGAGTGTGTTTAAAATAAGCAGATGTGTGTTGCTTCATAGAAAATGGAGAAAAGTGAATTTCGTGTTCTGATATAAAGCACTACTTTTTGCATGGTAAGACGGTAAAGGAAACAGAAGAAAAGCTGAGCAAGTATTATGGGGACTCTGCTCCATAACATGGCATGGTTCATAAGTGATTCACAGAATTTCAATGTGGCTGTTTGAGCACAAGAGATACTGTGCGCACAGGATGGCCGGTTGAGGTCACAACAAAAGAAATGGTGAACAAAGTTCACGATATTGCGTTGGAAGACCGCCGAGTGAAAATCCGTGAGATAGCCAAGACCATAAACTTCTCGAGTGAACGGGTATATAACATTCTGCATGAATTTTTGGGTACGAGAATGCTCTCAGCAAGATGGGTGCCGTGACTGCTCACAGTTGAGAACAAGGGAATCGTATGGCCATTTCATAGGGATGTTTGAACATGTTCCAGCGCAACCCAAATGAGTTTTTGCGGCATTATATCATGGTTGATGAAACTTGGATCCATTACTATCAACCTGAAACCAAAAACAATCAAAGCAATGGATTTCCTTCTGCAAACCTGCTCCAAAGAAAGCAAAAACCATTCTGTAGGCAGGAAAAATTATGGCAGCTGTCTTTGGGAATTCACAAGGGGTGATAGACATCTACTACCTGGAAAAGGGTAAAATCATCATATTATGCCACAATGCTATCTGCTATCTCACCAACCATATTCTCCAGATTTGGCTCTGAGCAACTTCTTCCTCTTTGCAAACCTGAAAAATTGACTAGTTGGAAAGAAATTCATGTCCAGTGAACACATCACAGCAGAAACAACCTCATATTTTGCAGATTTCAAAAAATCATATTTTCTGGAAGGGTTAAAAAAATTGGAAAAAGTTGGACAACATGTACTGAATTGAAAGGAGACTATGTTCAGAAATAAAATTGATTTTTTGAAGAAAAAAAAATGTTATTTTGTTTAAACGTCACTGACTTGTCAATCCGCCTTCTTATATGGCTGTAAAACTCATTTTCGATAAATAGTGGAACTGTCGGGGTTTGCATCTAAGCCCCTTATAAGTGACATTACAACAGCAGGTATTAGTAGCCTGATCTGCATACTGCAAGAATTAGCAACACAGGATATAATATCTTATGTGTTGCTTTCACATGGCTTTCTCTACAACTCTTCTACAAATCATTCTTCCAAAAGCATATTCTTTCTTTTTTTAACCGAGATAAAATCTCATATTTACACATTTTGTTGTATGTACAAGAATACAGTACACTAAAGCAATAGTCAGATTTTTAAAAAGTGAGTCACTATGTACTGGCCTTAAAGTTACATGCTCTTTGCAGGTGCACAAAGAAAAATGAATAGTGACTTACCACTTGAAAAAACTAAGCATTTAAATATTCAAATCAATAACAAAGAATATCTTGGAAATGGTTAGTGCCAAAAAATGTTATTTGGCATAAACTATGTGCTTTAATGAGATCTACATTTTATGTAATGGCCTTAAAGTTACGTGTTCTGTGCATGTCCACAAGAAAAATGAATAGTGACTTACCATTTGAAAAAACTAAGTATTTAAACATTCAAAACAATAATAAAAAATATCCTGGAAATGGTTAGTCCCAAAAAACAAAAAGTTATTTTACATAAATTGTGTGCTTTAACAAGATCTACATTTTTTTATGTAGTAAGATTTTGTCTACCACTTATGGCTTACCAATTATATAAAAATCATTCAGAATGGAGGACTTCACATGCCATAATATACACTTTATTTGTGTAAATATCTTAAATATATGGTATATTAATCAAAATCGTTAAGACATTTTTGAGAAAATAAAAAATAACACAAATCGTTTTCATGCAAACAATAGTTGGGATGGGGTGATTTTCTTGAAAATCTTTGTGTCACATCTTTGTAAGCTACAGAACTTAAATGCCAAGTTTGGTATTTATCAGACTTTTCGTTTTTGAGTTATGCTGTATACAGAGAAAGACACGCACACACACACGCACACACACACACACACACACACACACACGCACACAGATAGACCTTCTTCCTTTTTCTAAAACTGCTTTTCTTGGGTACAGGAGGCCTCAGAAATAATTCTCTGGTGAAATCTTGACATCAAATTTTTGGGGTGGAATACAATACTTCCTCTATTTATTATAGGTACGTAATAAAACAAAGTAGATAGGTTGCATAATAGGCCCATACTTTCTAACTAGGCATCTGAAATAAGAAGCTGCATTCATTCGGTTTCTGAAGGAAAATCTGTCCATTATCCTATTCCTGCTATCCTCTTATCTCCCTTGGGTACTTATGTGTTACTTCCATGAGTTTGTGTGCAGAACAGGCCGGGGGAGGAGGGAGATTTTGTCACTCGGCTGCTTGTAACCATTATTACAATTAGATATGAACAGGCATGTTGTGTCCACCTGGAGGAGGACTTGAGATGTATGGTGGATATTGTGAACCGATGCTGGGGTAACACCCAGTATTCCATTGTAATATCCAAAATGCAGCATTAGCATAAAAGGTGTAAAATATGTAAATAAAATTATTAAACCCTTACCTTACATGCCTCATTTAACCTGATGATTTGTTTATACATCTCGGTCATTGTGGATCATAGAATTTTGCTTCCTACAGTTGGATTAATCTGTATAATATTCTCTCATTTTTAACCACCTGTATCTATCATAAAGAAAGATACTAGGAGAAGCAAAACACTCTACATTCTGAGCAACAACAGATTTATGGTGAACTGGCTAAGTGACTTTTGTATTACTTAAATTTATTGATAAAATTTTGTTTTATAGGTCATAGATGGCAACTAATAATTCACATTCAGGTAACATACAAGAAACCAAAAATAATATGCAAAACTCACCAAACATGATCTGGTTCTTCTACCTTATAGAATCTACTCCAGGCTGTTAATAACAAAATGATCCCAAAAATTAGCCACCAATTCATGTTACTGCATCTGTAAACAGAAGGTGACATTAAAATCACCTCCAGTATAATATATTATGACATTATTGGCTTATATGAATGAAATAGAGCACAATCTGCAATTAAATGTAAAACCGATTTTAGCAGTCACTATAGAAAGCTATTCAAGACTTGTGCCTGAATGCAAAGTTCAAGGTATGGTATCATTCACAAATCTTGCCACAGTGTTCACAAACACGATCCAAGTCTAGGTAATGGAATTTTTTTAATTTTACACAGCTTGTAGTGATAACTATGTGTGGTGAAAGATCTGATATGACAAATCATATTAATATTCAATTTGAGCTAAAATTTGAAGTTCATCAAAAGTTACTGCTAAACATAAGTCTGTTTTTACAGCTGACAATGGAGATGAACCTCTTCAAAAATGTTCCATGTTAAAACTTAGTATAAATGAAACTAAAGTGACATCGTTCCACTCACAATTTCAATTATGCTAAAAAGTTTCAATGTTTATAATCCCTTCTAATAACTTTGCATGTGATAAATCTCTGTTCTTGAGATTCCATAATGAGCAATGTTTGGGGATGTCAAACACGTCATACAACAAAGTGAGTTAGACATAATTCTCAAATTTTTACCAATGTAGGCCCCTAAGCAACAAAAGCATCATGTCATTGGGTGGAATCATTTTTAATTTCTTATGAACAAAGTTTAAAACTTATTTTGAATTAGCCGATATGCCATTTGTTTTCTCACATTTCAACCTTCAACATAATACTTTAGAATATTTAGCATACCGATCATTTTCGTTGCATCATTATAATCACTAGCATTTTACAATAAATTTTCTCCTTACGGACGTTTTCTTAGGAGCATGCTAATTACAAAGCTTGGTTAATTCCACAAAATAAAATAAGTTAAAGGACGTTATTAATACGACCGCTGTTCGATTAATCAAGTCTAATGTAATCTAAAACTCCTCGTGCATTATTTCACTCAAAAGCAGCCAAACACCCGCAAATGATAGCTTTAACAATGCAGAACACCACTGATTTGTAGCAAAATTAATTATACGGGTACTTAAATAAATTCGTGCGCAAATGCCTGCAGTATTAATTTCACACTTGCAATTAATTAGGTTAACAGGGAAAAGCCAAATGTCCTATTATTACGCTCATTCAAATTATCTGCAGAAAGAATACTAACCTTATTTCATTATTTGCATTATTGTCACTCGTCTGTTTTGAAGTTTCTTTAACCGTTTTATGTAATTCACCAGATTTCTGTAAATGTCCCATTATAAAAGCCAGAATACAAATTAGCGATCTTCGTTCTTAAATTTAAAAGCCAAGGAATCAAACGTTTCAGCCTTTCTTAACATACTACCAGAATGTAAATAACCATGCCACGTTGAACCATATGGGATAGGCAAGAATGGCAAGAATGCCTGTTGCTGCCTCTGGCAACAATGATAACTGTACCCTACTATTTGTTTTGTTTCTATTCATTTGGTTTTGTAAGCAATATCAACGCGTTCTGTAGGACAAAGCTTGAACCAGTGAAGAATTCAAAATTAAATTACCACAGAAAGCATGATTGCGAGACTCCAAAGCAACAACAACAACAACATCATCATTTTGTTTCGGAGTATTGCATGTAGTGGGGGTTCATTCGTATAAACACCTGGAACAATAATAATGTTTTCATTCCTGAAAACATCTGGAATAATAATAATAATAATAATGTTATTAGTTTGAACCAGAAAAACCTTGCTCTAAAAACCCCCAAAGGACGCACAGATTAATACACAGATTGATTAATACAAAGGCATTTGACCGATTCAGCTAAAATACATTGATACACTGTAACTGATGATAACGCAAGATAGTATATATATATATGTATATATATATATATATATATATATATAGGTCAGCCCGCAGCCTGATCATAACATTTAGAAATCTCTGCAACCAGAATTTAGTGTAGTGCCGGCATGTTGCCATGGTAGCTCAGTGGTTAGAGCAGCCAGACGGGGACCGGGAGATCCGTGGTTCAAATCCCAGCTATAAATTTTTTCAGTCGGTGATTCTACCTTTCCAACCCTGTCCAACACACGGCTTGTGTAGAAGAACAATTAATTTCATTAATTGACCTAATAGTGGTTGAAACTATGAAACCCGGGACTTAAAGTAAGTCGCCATTGGGGTATGTCGATTCAATACAATTTGAGATCTCTTTGTGGTTTACCGGGAAAAATACGAATCAGCTGGAGAATTTAGTGTTGTGCCATGGTAGCTCAGTGGTTAGAGCAACCAGACGGAGACCGTGAGATCCGTGGTTTAAATCCCGGCTATGGTATTGAATTTTTAAGTCACCTGATTCTACCTTTCCAACCCTGTCCAACACACGGCTTGTGTGGAAGAACAATTAATTCCATCTGCAATCAGACTCCACAGACAGGGACGTCCCTAACTAGGTTCTCGGAGGCTCCAGTGCAAAAAATCCAAATGGATTTAGTACCCTCCTGAAATTTAGCTTTTTAATTGCTTATTTAATTCAGGCATTTTATATACCTACTTTGCACAGGCTATTGTCTAATACTATTGTCTGTGATTAGTCACGGTCTCTCGGCCCATATGACATATTAAACAGCATAAAGCAATTAATCCCTCAATAGTAGCAGCATGTCGATCTTGCTAACTTTCTATGCTGGTAGCATTGGCTCTCAGCTCTCGTCCACTAAAACTGTCCAGAACGTTAAAAAAAAAAAAAAAAAAAATGTTAATATACAATTGCGCCGTAGCTAAAATACCACATTTGGAGTCTAGGATATGTGACCAAATGCGCTATGGAAAATGTAATCGCTGATATCTGCAAGTCACTCGCACAGAAGAAAACCAGAAGTTACTGCAAAATCGTAATAGTGAATTACAGCTGTTGAACAATTTTGTAAAAAGAGGACCAACCCGTGAAGTCTTTACAGAACAGGTGCTTAAATATGGGCCACCTTTCCAAGGTGGCCCATATTTCTAAACCAGGCTGCTATGGTGATTCCCAGCAGCATAGCAACAGAGGAAGCTACCTTCTCTTACCTCATATCAAGACCTAACGACTCTCAATGGCTCATGAAAGAAAAGCAGACTTGGTTATCTTGAATTATATAATAAGGACCTAACTAAACGTTGTATTTAGATAATTTTGTTATAAATTTTTCAAAACAAAAGTCAATTTTTTTAAGTTTAGTTGATGGATCCTCTTTAACTGCTGTGGTCGTTAGCGCCCATTCAACCATATATTGGGTGTGAAAGAACGGTAATTTTGCTCACAGGTCTCTTTATCAGACTTGAGGTTCTTTTATGTGCCGTAAAGCTACGACACGGGACCATCGGCTTTACTTCCCTTCCGAAGGAAGCCATGTTAAGAATTTTTACGCCCGAAAAAAAATTCATCGCTTTCCGCCGGTCAAACCCGCGACCTCAGGAACTAGAGGCTAGCATGATAACCACTACACCATGGAGGACCACAGCAAAAGTCAAGAAAACCTGTATTACTGTAATCCAATTGTTAGGTATTTTTCCTTCTCATTGTTATGTTTGCCAACTTTAACATACTGTGAAAGTGAAGGGCTGAAAACCCACAGGTAAACCCTGTGGTTATAGTCAGTTTTCTTGGCAATGCATAGGTGAAATTTGGTAAAATACCTATGTGGTAAACTTCCATATTTTGGTTTTCTTTCTTTTTTAGTGTACTTATATCTTGTATTTAATACTACATATTTGGCTCATTAATATCAACCATTTTTTAAAATCCCAAACGTTATTTACCTGGTTCTGTGCCATTAGGTAAAGCATGCGATTACACTTTAAAATACATTTCCTTAATTCTTATTTTCAACACTTTTGTCACTCTTCAAAACAATCATTGGAACACATCTTATAGCCTGAAATCTTCAGGAGAGCTTCGGGGATTGAATATTTAAAAATTAATGTGCACTAGTTAAAAATTATTAAACAATTCAGCTGAACTTAAATATTTTCTATGATCATGATAAAAAGTTGAAAAATTCAATAACATATAGGTATACAAATATATTTTCCTCTTAAACTATTTAAAATTAAGCAAAACATACGCATCAATTTCTTTGGGTTTCTAGACTAAGCTCAATTTAAAAACGTGGAAGACATACGATAAACTGTACGTTCCAAGGAGAATTTCATATTAGCATTTAAAATTGATTAATCACAAATAAAGGAATTGATATCTTAACAATGGTTTGACATAGTTCATTAAAACTTTGTGTACACTAATTTTATATATATATAATGTTCTGGGTATGTCGTACAAAATTAAAGTAATGCTAAGAAAACTGGATTTTCATGGATAATCTTATATATATATAAGATTCATCCTAATTGTAGTTTCCCATTTAAAAAATAATAAATCGACGCTAAAATGACCATCACAAACAACATATGCCAGGGCTGTAACCGGGTCTCAGCCGAAATGTTAAACTTAGTACAACTCAATGGCAGTGAAATGTTCCGTGGGAAGGTTTTCTCTTAGCCAGGAAATCATTGTGTCTCTTTTGGAACTTGCAGTAGGTGCCTTATTAAGTACCACATTGTGGTAAGACGCATTGTCAATCACCAGAACAGAATTTACAGGAAGGTTAGGGATCAGTCTTTCTTTTATCCACTTCTCATAATTGACATAGTTCATGTTCATAGTGGTAGTCTCCGGTTTTCTGCTGGGACGTGAACCGAACATATGCATTAGGGATAAGCCCTTGCTCACCTCCTGCATGCATAATGACAAGGTGCTGACTTTGGAAACCGGTGCTAAGAGCCCATGGAATCTGTCACCACTCCAAGCATATGGAGTAGTGCGTGATGAAAGTATATATGTCTTATCCATATATATTATGGGATGGCCCTCACTTCTGTACTGTTTTATCATTCTAAGAAAATGGAGCCGCTTAGTTCTGATGTCGTGCCGCTCCATTAGGACTTTTCTATTCTTTTTTGTACTTTTCCAGGTAAAACCCAACTTCAGTAGTATCTTTCTTAATGTAGATACACTCCCTTCAAAGTTGATGAGTCCTTTAACTTTGCATGCACTTCTTCAGTGTCGGTTTTTTCTTGTGAAGAATATAGAATTCATTCAGTTCGACGCACTACTGCTCATTGAAAGTATCTAATCTCGCACGATAAGACCTTTTAGGTCTCTTTTTATGCGGTATGGAGAATGAAGGCCAAATGCCACTATCAATATCTTTGGTTTCCTTAATAATTCTTCTTATACTTCTTTCGGAAGCGCCTGTTGCCTCTGCAACACTCTTTCCAATGCTTTTTCACACTGATGTTTACCACGCCAGCCTCTACATGTCTTTTCGTGTACTTATATTAATTTCTAATAGCTTCCCTGGTTTGGGAGTGCAGCAATTGCCTTTAAGTTTACTGCCCATGTATTAACAGTAAGTAAACTGCAAATAAAAAAAATACTCAACGCAGGCACTCACACTAACACACACATACAGAGAATACAATTCAGAACAAAGCAAACTGTTTCGTATAAATGCTATTATATACGAACATATAACGCGCACTGACACGAGCCTTAAAAAATTACAGAAGCTTAGATAACGCACGTGCATCGTCAAGACTCCACATGCGTAACTGGCCCCCACTATCCTCTCGGGATACATAACGGACTTATCGTTTAGTGCGCACATTTCCTCAGCTGCCATCTCAAGTTAATCGGGCAGTACAAATAGATATAAATTAAATTAAATTTAAAAAACATATATATTAAGTATTGTAACTCCATGATTCACTTATTTGCCCTCCCCCCTGAATTTCTGACAGGCCCTCCCAAAATAAAATGTGGGATGGCTACAGGCCCGCCCCTATGTGCAACGTCCAAATATGATTTCAGGAGTTTTAAATCCTATTTATACACGCATTATACTTATAAATTTGAAGAACAATGACATAAAAAAAGGAAATGTTAATTGTTTGTTTTAGCTTTGTATTTGTCTAAAAAGTATAGCACTCACTTATCGTTACAATAAGATCAACAGAAGAGGTGCCTGTTACGAGTATTTTGGCCTTAAGGTTTCGCCAAGCTAAAATAACCATATGCTTTTCAAAATAAAAATAACTTGGTCTTGCATGGTTGAATTAATTAAACTTATAAAATTAAAACAGATAATATTATTCAACTAGGTACGTCAGTAGTAGGCATCATTGTAAAATTGTAAAACAGCTCTAAAAGGACAGCTTAAAGTAATCAAAACAAAAACCAAAATTTAAAAAAGTTAAAAGACCAAATGTCTTTATATTAGAAAAATAAATTATTTATTAAAAGTAAAAACCTCATTATCAGCTTGAGATCTGAAGACTTTCTTTCTTATTTGGATGTCGGCGAAGAGATTAACGATAATCCGCCGGGCCCTTTCATTTTACATTGACAATAGAGCCAAACCACTTAAGCGTTATTGAGTCATCTAAGGGCTAGTTTTTGATCAGATTTAATTTAGAACATTATGTTTCAGCTTTGGTCACTGTAACAGGAACAGTACATACATCAAGATCGACAGAAATAAAAATAAATATATTCAATCAGCAGTAGATTAGCAAACTGTTTCACAGCATCATGTTTCCAATATTAGATCTGGAGGAACTTCTGATATTTGTGACCTAAATAAAGGTGTTATGTCGTCAGAAAATGTTTCTGTAAAATTTTCAGCTTCTTTTTCCAGCTGGTCATCACTAGAAGAAATCAAAATGAAGGGTTAAATCATCCTATATTCGTTTACCAATAACTTTATATTGTGGTCGGACAAGTCGTTTAGTACAATATTTGATTTTTCAAAATAATCATCTCATATGCAATTGCAACAATAATAAGGTATAATGTTAATTAAATATTCGTTTGACATGTAATTTGTTGCAGAATGTTTTGCCATGAGATACCTTCAAAATATTTTTGAACAGGAACTCTCCTTTATTCGAGGTCGGCAGGGTGTTCATTTGGGGGCCCCAGCCTAGCTACGCCCCTGCCCCCAGAACAAACGAATGGGTACTTCAACTTCAGGGCGATTGACTAAGCCGGTATAGCAATAGCTGACAATCTAGCGGCTGTTTTAGAGAAAATAAGATTAGTACATCAATGTCGTTTATTTTAAATCTTAGTTTACACCAGACCATTTAATTCTTCTGTTTCGAATAATCATATGGTAAAAAGGACTGCGATCAATTCACAACCATTATATAGACGCTGAAGCGCAGTTCTTGCCTTTTTGTTCAAACAATTCTGAATGCCCATTGAAGATTTTTGTTCATATTGCTTACCTTCAAGCTTTTTTAAAACGCTTTGTACTTCATCAGGTGTAATGACAGATACTCTTATTTTTAAAGTCTTTCATATAAACTAATGCTATAACAGCCAAATCTTGAATTACTATTCAGTAATTGCAAATTTCACTACATAATGGCTATATTCAATCACTCAGAGAGTATATAAACCGATAAACCATAGAGTATAAAACTAGTGAAGGGTGAAACTCTGAGATTGATATACTCCACGCACATTCGTTTAGCGTCTTCCGTTTCGGGCCTTCCGGTTGATGAAGTTGAGAGGTAATTTATATGTGCTTGTATTTGACACAGTAAAGTAAATTGCGTATATTAATAAAATGCTAATGGATACAAATAGTTTTAATGTTATTTTGAGTGCTATATCTGTTCGAAGTAAGCATGTAAATTTAATCAAAGTAAGGAATGAATGAGAGGTAGGGACCAATGTGGTTTATGGCACCATTGCATGCACGTGTTAACCAGCATATGTTATGTTGTGAAAATATGAGCCAAATGATGTGTTCACGGTTCTGGAAATCTAAATGAAGACACACTAAATACCACTACCCACAACTGATGGCTCAGAATAGTAGTTTGTGAGATTGCAGCTTTTGCACAAGGAAACTTAAAACGTTCAGCAGCTAATTGCTGTTGGCTACCATTGCTTTTATATAGGGTGGAGAAAATAAACCATTTTTCAGCTAAATTGCCGTACTTGTGCCGACCTATATTAGCTATAAGGAAGTGAGAAATACTGAAATAAATTACGTTAGAGGGGTAGGGGTTGGGCTATTGGGTCAAGCTGTTATTCTA
Source organism: Deroplatys truncata (assembly GCA_030765065.1). Classification (NCBI taxonomy): domain Eukaryota; kingdom Metazoa; phylum Arthropoda; class Insecta; order Mantodea; family Mantidae; genus Deroplatys; species Deroplatys truncata. The sequence continues at coordinate 215,895,120 of CM060976.1, forward strand.
AGTCCTGGCGCATGCGCACAGGGTAAAACATGCTCGTGACGTCGTCTGGTAAGATGCGGGACGGGGAAAAGCAGGGTGACCATACGCGCGAAATAAGCATTAAAAGCACTAGAGGATACCGTGTAACAGTCACACTATATACGCTTTAAACACGTGTTTATTTGTACACCAAATAAAATGCGGCGTGACAGTCACATGAACTACGTTTTTATAGCCTGTTTAGCTGTCCACTTAATACGTGCGTACGTTTTAATACTATATCTTAATATGCCGTACTTGCATGTTGTCATGGTAGCTCAATGGTTAGAACACTGGACAAAAACTGGGAGGTTCGTGGTTCAAATCCCGCCGATGGCATTGGATTTTTCAGTCGTCTGATTCTACCTTTTCTATTCTAACTAAAGATTCTTACTTTCTCTACTACGTATAGTAAGCAGAGGAAGTATTGCATTCCACTGAAAATTTCGATATCGAGATTCCACCGGAAATGCATTTTTGAGGTGCCCTGAATCCAAATAAAGCATTTTTGAAACGTGTCTGTCAGGCTGCGACCAGCATAACTCTAAAACGAAAAGTCGGATAAATGCGGAACTTGTTACTTGAGTTTACTATCTTTCAAGGATGCGACACAGCATAACTCAAAAACGAAAAGTCGGATAAATACTTGAGTTTACTATCGTATCTTTCAAGGATGCGACACGAAGGTTTTAAAGGAAATCCCCCACCCCAGACTACCCTTTACATGGAACATTTTTCGAACATTTTGCTTTTCTCAAACACACACTTTGTCATATACCTTTCTTTTTCTTTTTTCTTTTTTGTCGAGTGAACCATTTCCGAGGTATTCCTTGTTATTTGTTTGAATTTTTCTAATACTTATACTTTTTCTCAAATGAAAATTCGTTATTCGTTTTTTTGTCCTGGACATACAAAGAATATGAAATGCTCCACATAGCAACCAGCTCTTAAAACATTTGACTATCGCTTAAAGCCTGTCATATTCCCCTTGCACCTACAAGAAAATTAGCAATCGGATTAACACGAAGTAGACGGAAAATAAGCATTTGTACAAAATGTGTACAAGAGTAGAGAAAGTCATGTGAGTGCAATACATCAGATTATTTTTCTGTCTATACACTGAAATCCAAATAAACTGTTGTAGAAATAGCTACATTACACATTAAGTTATAATGGGAACAGCGATAGTGAAATGTTTTAAAACTGGACGCCACACACTGGCCTTAAAGTTGCATACTGTTTCCATGCAATCGCCAGAAACATCGAAAATCTATGGGACTTAAAAAGAAACGACAAAGCACTGAACAAATCGAACCATTAATAACGAATATATCGGAAGTGGTGATGCCACCAAAAAAAAAAAAGTATTTTAAATAAATTGGTTATAAAGCAGTATACATTTGTTGTGCAGTACATTTTCGTCTAACGCCTAACGTTTACCAGTTATACAAGATTATACAAAATTCCTTCCAAATGAAGTAGGTACACTTCACGACTATTCCCAGAAAATTCAAGGCATACGTTATATTTGTCATGTAAATATGTTTAATACATGGCGTTTTCATCAAAATAGTTATAGCCATTTTTTAGAAAATGAAGAATTGCAAAATGTTCCATGAAAACAGTAGTTTGGGGTGGAGGAATTTTCTTGAAAATCTTCGTGTCGTATCTTTGGAAATTACTGAGCCTAAATATAATGTTTGACATTTATCTGACTTTTCGGTTTTGAGTTATGCTGTTAAAACACACAGATGCACGCGAGTGCACGGACCTTTTCCTAAACATGCCATTTTTTCATTCAGGGGCTCTCTAAACATGTTTTCCTGTGAAATCTCGGTATTGAATTTTTGGGTGGAATGCAATACCTTCTCTACCTACCAGGTACGTGGTAGAGAAAGTAAAAACTGAACTTCGAAATCTACCTCCACTTACAGGCTGAATAGAAAACGTCCCCCCTTCCCATAGAATATTCATACAACTTTTGCATTAAACCACTTTTAAAATTGAACCAAACATTTTCGGGAGCAACGTGCGTAATTATGTGAAACCTGGCCAACGACTAGTTCCTTACATTTGTCGTCCATTGATATGATTAAAACATATTTTATACCCAAGTGCCCAACTCCGCGACGACTGTGCTCTACCTTGCTTGCAAATGTTCAAGTCCCAGCGCATGCGCTCTTGCTTGACCCGAGTGCCCAACTCCACGAAGACGGTGCTAGCAAATGTTAAAGTCCCAGCGCATGCGCTCTGGCTTGACCCAAGTGCCCAACCTCGCAAATACGGTGCTCTGCCTTGCTGGCAAATGTGAAGTCCCAGCGCATTCGCTCTGGCTTGACCCATGTGCCCAACTCCGCATGTGAGCTCTGTTTACCAACGGAAATGTTTGAAGTTTCTGCACACTACCATTTTCCTTCATTTGTTGAAACCCAGCACCTTAATAAAAATTCAAGGCGACTTTTTTGTTTATTGTCGCCCAATGAAACATTCCTACAATGTAGTTTTTTCTTTTTATATTTAAATAATGGGGGGGGGGATATTTACTGCATTTAATATGGATTTTATATACGGATGGAGATGTATTACGCGCTTAATATAGATTTTATATGGGGATGGAGAGGAATTGTGCGCTTAGTATGGATTTATATGGGGATGGAGAGGAATTACATGTGTTTATGGGATGTATGTGCAAATGGAGTTGTTTATGTAGAAGATGATATTTTCCATATTTATGTCAATTAGGAAAAGATATGTGGCATAAAGATTTGAGCAGGTAAATAGACATGTGTATCTTCCCTACACCTGGAGAGCTCATGGATAGAGCCGTCTTTTTTTTGTTATTAAAAGATTAACGTGAAAAATGTTTTATAGCTCCGGTAAAAGTATCTCAATATTTCATGATATTGGTAGGCGATTTAACGCCAATTTTACGTTTTCGCGCGAAAACCTTCTCTTCAGTAGTAAACATGAAAAAGTTTTGTTTGTTTGTTTTTTTTTAATGAACTGAAAAAGTAAATGTTTATGTTCACCAACGGAGAAAAACTCCCTGACAGGAATGTGCTATCCTTATCTGGAAACAGTGCGACAAGGACAGTGAATGTATGTGACGGAGAGTGCATGTTATGCAAGGAGTAAAAATATTCAATGAGCTGTAACTGAGCTGTCATGTGTGTCATAAATAATGGTACAATAAGCAAATAGGCATCGTTCGGACCACGTCTAATCAGCAATTTCCCCCCTGCCTTCATTCCCTGAAATTTCTTTGCTGTGGAAGACAGTACTTGAAATGTAAGCTTTTAACATTTGTTCACGACTGGCAAGTATGCGATATACTGCTATGCAGGTATTCGTCGCCTTGTCCTTGGGGAAATTCTGCACATTACGACACAAAAGAGGGATTATAACGGTACTACCCGCAAAGCGACTAGGCGTATTGACCTCAGTAATGAATACAACCACTTTCCCGGGAAGCTTGATGAGGGGAGGGGGAGGAAATGTTATTAGGCTTCAAATTTTAGTTATACCGTATTAAAAAAAACAACGGTATTAATAAAGCTTATATTTCATTAAATTATGTGTAAGTACTGAGTAAAAATAACCTCAGTTAATTCATTATCAATGAATAAAATTATGAGAATCCATAAAATAATATTATTGCATGCAATAACTTACATTTACAGCAAACTTTTGCGTCGAGACCTTTTTTTTTTACAGCAAATCTGTTGATGACATCATCAATGAAAGGTTCTGTAGGTTCCTCGTCCCCTTCTGCTGACACCTTCACACAAGTTTGAAACGTATCCTGACCCACCCTATTTCTTAATTTTGTCATTACCCTATTCATTCTGCTGAATGTCATTTCTGCACTGGCAGTGGAAACGGGAATATAGAGTATTGTATATATACAAACTTTCAGCGATTGTCCTTGGTGCTTCATAGCTAATGCCGGACCTTTACCATTAAGTAGTCGCGTGGGGTCATTATGCACTCCATGTATTTGTTAATTTTTTTATCCAAGTATTCACATTATTACACGATTGTTAAATACAATTCAGGAATCAATGTTAATTCTGTGAGTAATAAATATTCCAAAACAAATTACATGGCAAAATTCCGTAAATTACATACATGCTAGCAGATATCTACATGGATCCTGCTTCTAAAATAAACATAAAAATATATGATTATGAAATGGAATATCTTTTAATATTGCAATTCTAAACTTTATTCATCTTATTATTTTGATATGTAATTTTTTTCACTTCTTCAATGCACTTTACACCGTGATTTTTAAGTTACACTACTAGTCGCGTGGGGTACAAATTGACCCCGAGACAAACAAACGTCTCTACTCACAAACGAGCACTGTCAGCAATAATCGCAGCAGGACGACAATACAATTCAGGGAAGGTACTGGGAGAAAGAAAAGTGTGACCAACAGCATTAAACAAATATCAGTAGTAATATTAACAGTGGGGTCATTATGACCTGCACGTGACTACCTAATAGTTAAGATAAAAGAAGCAACATCAGAAGACATAAATTGTACTTCTGCACATGCTTAGAAGAAGGAAAGTCTGCAATAACAGGGTCAACATATTTAAGTCCTAACATCAAGCATAGTTCTTTACAGCTATTATCATAAAATTCTTGAAATGTTAAAAACTTTCGAAATTGCACTTAGTTCTATCACTTTCACTGTCTTGTCATTGAACCTTTGCTCAATTTGCGTACGTCTTATTCAGAAAATCCGTTGCACTCGCATAAGCAGCAGATGGAAATTGTAATCTCAAGCGTATATTTTGATTTTTTCAAAATTAACCTGCCGCGGTTAATGGGTAGGTAAAAAGGATTTAGAGTCCAGGTAAGAAAACCATTACAGCAGTCTTTGCTAGTTAGGCAGCCAAGAATGTCCAAACACGCCTTCTTGTGATGTCAATGCCCTACAATGGAAAATTCCCTAAGGTTTTAAATTACTCTTTTATACATATCGAAGTTTCTCTCTCTCTCTCTCTCTCTCTCTCTCTCTCTCTCTCTCTCTCTCTCTCTGGTAAATCAGATAAAGTTCCCACGCTTTCAATTAGAGTGCATAAGTATCAACTATGGTTGCTCCTGTTATACATTTATTTTTCATTCCCTAAAAGTAAATGCCTTTATCCAAAAAAACGTCAGCAAACAGAGATCTTATTTTTCGCAGCAGGAGTAAGTCAAAGGGAGACGGAAGTCCAAGTTGTCCAAAATTATTATCCATTTTGACAATATATCTTTCATTCTTACTTTCTCTGCTACGTATAGTAAGTATAGAAAGTATTGTGTACACCCAAATATTCCGTACTGAGATTTCACTGGAAATGTATCTGTTTTGAGGCCCCTGAACCCCCCAAAAAGGCATTTTTAGAAAAAGGCCTCTCTGTGTGTGTGTGTGTGTGTGTGTGTGTCCGTGAACAGCATAAGTCAAAAACGAAAAGTTGGACAAATACCTGGCATGTATGTTTTCCAAGATGCGGCACGAAGAATTTCAAGAAAATTCCTCCATTCCAAACTATACTTTGCATGGAACATTTTTCGAGATGTTTTATTTTTTAAAAATGGCTCTAATGATTTTGATTAAAATACCATAAGATATTTATTTACATGTCAAATGCCAGCTTTATCTGTAATTTTCTGAGAATAGCCTGTTAAGACATTCGGAATGAATGTTGTATAATGTTGTAGAAGTTGTAAGTGTTCAAGAAAATAATACAAAAACGTACTACAAAAAAAAAAAATCTGATGTGTTACACTCACATGACTTTCTCTACTCTTGTACAATCTAATTTTACAAACGCCTATTCTCCATATGCTTTATGTTAATCGATATATCGAGATGTCAATCTTATTGCTAATTTTCTAATAGATGCAAGGGGAATATGGTAGCTTTTAAGCGATGGTCAAATATTTTAACGCTGGTTGCTATGCGGCGCATTCCATTCTCTTTGCAAGTCCAGGACATAAAAAAATCTGATGTGTTACACTCACATGACTTTCTCTACTCTTGTACAATCTATTTTTACAAACGCCTATTCTCCATATGCTTTATGTTAATCGAGATATCGAGATGTCAATCTTATTGCTAATTTTCTTGTAGATGCAAGGGGAATATGGTAGCTTTTAAGCGATGGTCAAATATTTTAACGCTGGTTGCTATGTGTCGAATTCCATTCTCTTTGCAAGTCCAGGACATAAAAAAATGAATAACGAATTTGAGAAAAAGTATAAGTATTGGAAAATTTAAGGGAATAACAAGCAATATCTCGAAAACGGTTCACTCAACAAAAGAAATGTATATAACATAAGTTGTGTATTTTAACGAGATCAACATTTTTTGTGTAGTAAAATTTTGTCTATCTCTTATGGTTTACCAGTTATGCAAAAGTCGTTCACAATGAAGAATACTTTTGGAGACATTCCCAGAAAATTCGAGATATACATTTCATTTCTCATGGCATTATCTTAAACATATGATATTTTAAACAAAATCGTTAGAGCCATTTTTGAGAAAATTAAAATTTTCGAAAAATGTTCCATGTAAAGGGTAGTCTGGGGTGGGGGGATTTTCTTGAAAACCTTCGTGTCGCATCTCTGGAAGATACTGAACCTAAATACCAAGTTTGGTGTTTATCCGACTGTTCGTTTTTGAGTTATGCTGTTCACACACACACAGACACACACACACACACAGACACACACACACACAGACACACACACGGACATGTTTCCAAAAATGCTTTTTTTGGATTCAGGAGGTCTCAAAACATGTATTTCCGGTGAAATCTCGGTATCGAATTTTTGGGTGGAATGCAATACTTCCCCTACTTACTATACGTAGTAGAGAAAGTAAAAAAGGAGATTCATGTAAACCACACGATTTATTTCAAATGAGTTTTTTTGTTGTTCTTTATTTTTCATAAGCCATTTCCGAGATATTGGTTATTAAAGGTTGGAATTATTCATCACTTGGTCGTTCTCTTGAAGTCCTGTCAAAATTCAGTTGTTTCTCGCGATTACATGGCATTTTAGGGGGCATTTAGGGAGGTCCAAAGCTACAGGGTAAATCAACGATAGAAAATAAACGGATACTTCTGTTTGAACGAACGATTTTAAGGTCATCGTATAGCGTCCAGTTCTGCAACATTTGACTATCGCTAGCCTCTTTGTAACTGTAATGTAATGTAGCTATTTCTGCAAAGATTTATCTAGATGAAAATGAATTAAATAGAAAAATAAGCTATCGTAAGAATATTTGTATACAAACTAATAAGCGATAGAGGGTAAGAAAAAAGTAATGTGAATGTAATGCATCAGAATTTTTCACCCCAAAATTATTTTGGCTGTATGCTTTTCAGAACTTAGCATCATTTTGTGTACAGATTACTTACAAAGGTGTGTCACATCCACTCTTGCCTTCCCTCGCTCTCTGTGTACATTTCTGAGTCATTCACTGCCATTTTATTTCTCAAATTGAAATTGAGTTTTATTTATTGACGCTGTTTAATTGCTGTGGTCCTTAGCGTCCCATTCTATATTGGGGTGAAAAACCGGATATTTTGCTCAGGGGCCTCTTTATCAGGGTTGAGGTTCTTTTACGATAAATCTACGACACGGGACCACCGGCTTTACTTCCCTTCCGAAGGAAAACATGCTAAGGATTTTTATGCCCGAAAAAAGTCCATCGCCCTCCGTCCGGGTTTGAACCCACGATCTCGGGAACTAGAGGCTAGCATGGTAACCACTACACCACGGAGGACATTTTATTTCTCTCCCGTGTATTATATATACTTGTGAAATAGAAAGGGTTAGAGAAAGTCTTGTGAATGTACGTCATAAATGTTTAAATCTTAACATATGAATTTCACAGGGAAAGGATGAGATAGTGTCCCCTTTTCGGCGAAATTGAGACACTGCGTAAATTATATGTTGAAGCATAAGCTATGATGTGTAGCAAGTACATGTTGAAAATCAAAATAGGTTAATTGCACATATATTTAAATTTAAACGGCGTATATGAAGAGATTGAGATAAGTAACATTTAAATATATTGCGACTTTTGTCAGTATGGTGTTACAAAATGTACAACTGCAACAATGGTCTAATATTATTAGCAATCTTCCCAATACAGCGCCATGGTTGATAATACTAGAAAGCATTTAGGAGAAGTTTTTTCATATTAAGAAACATAATGCAAAATCATGAATAAAACAGTTGCAAAATATTTAATTGTGGTATAATGGTTTAATAAAAAGTTTAACATTTAAGGAAATATTGGTTTTGTTATGTTTACCACTGTTCACGCACACAGACTACCGCACCGACAATTATTTGTTCCTCAACAATAGTTGAGGTTTAAGGTTTTAAATTAAGTTAAATTTACTGATACATTTTCCCTTATATGAAAATGTAGAAATAAATAAAGATAGGCTACGGCGCGAATCGGAGTTAGGTAGTAATGATAGTCTTAAACATGGTTAACAACGAATAGCTTCATGATATAACGTACGTTTTCCATACATTTAACGATCAATTTTTTTTAATCGTGAAGCATTGTCAATAACCAGAACAGACCCAGTAGGCATATTAGGTATCAACATGGTGTTAATTCACTTCATGTAATTTTCTGTATTCATTTCTTAATGAAAATCTCCTGTTTTTTGTCGCGACTTGTAAAAGAAGGGATTTGGAACGAAGCCGATCTTTCCAACAGCATGAACGATAATAAGTATTTGCCCTTTGGCAACAGGTGCCTGCAAACCTAATTCGCTATCATCACTCTTAACTTTTAGATGCTATATGACTGCTGTGAAAGTATGACTCATCTTCATACACTATAGTTTGACCCTCTAATTTGTACCTCTGAGAACAGTACTCTTCCAGCTGGGATTGTATGTTTCTATTCTATATCTATCTATATATTTTCTATTAGAACTCTTCTATTTGATTTCGTTTTCTTCCACTTGAACCCTAAATCTTTTATAATTTTTCTGAGACTTGTAGTACCACCTTGAAAATTTATGCTGTCTTTCAGCTTGATGAGCTATCTGCTTGTTATTTTCTTCCACATAGAAATTGTAAATCGTGCGCCGAATGATGCCTTTTTCGAAATCGTCTATTTCTGTAATACGTTTAGGGACCTTATGTTTCTTCCTAACTGTGACCAATTATGCTCTTTCATCAGTACGATTTTTTCTTATCTTTGAGAACTTTAAGGCTTTTGTGGAACTCGGGTGAACATATATTTTCTTCCTTCATCTCTGCTTCTTGCTTCATGAAGTCGAGGACATTTGCAATTATTTCTCTGCTTTGACTATATAATACCGTACACTTAACTTTGAAAACGTAGTAGCCATGGTTATAAATGTTACAAATATACAATAAGCACTATTTAGGTATTGCTCTCTTTGAAATTACAACTAGTTGCGGACACTTTCTACGCAGACTGTATGTGTTACGCACTGTGAGTAAACAAAGGTATTATATCGCTTTCGTTGATTAAGCTAAACATAAACCATTCCTAGGCTCGGCGGCTCGGGTGGCAATCAGGGTCACGATTCCAGAAGTTTTGCGTCAGCTTTAATTCTTGTCTCCTCTCCTTATCTTGCCCTTCCCCCATCCACCACCTCGTGCAACCAATTAACAATAAGATGCAATAGTACCTGTCCATTTCCGGTAAACACAGAAACACCCCTGTTTTGGGTATTTATCGCATTGCAAATGTTCAATGCGATTCATTGTCTTCAGCTTGCCTTCAGGATGGACGCACGTGAACTTATTGGCAACGGCGCTCTATGCAGCAGACTTTTAAATGCTCATTTTGGATACTGTTTAACAGCTGAGCAGAAAAGACAGGCAAACCAGAAAGGTATGGAGTTTCTGGTATTGTATGGAGTTGTACCAGATAGGAATGCAGAAATGCAAAACCGTCGTGCCAACCGAGGCCGCAGGTGCCCTCAGTGCAATGTCCAGATGAGCACTGTAGCATCGGCCAATCGAGGCCTTGGTTGGAGGTTTAGGTGTCCAAACGGCCACCGACTGGAAGCTACCAGCAATACGTTTCTCCAGCGTGTAAGGTTTAATGGCGAACTGGGTACAAATGTCATTGTTCAGTTCGCATTTATGTGGCTGCAGAAGTGTCCCTTAACGTATATTGAGAAAGAACTGGGAGTAGCACATGATACCGCCGTAGCCTGGAGCGGCTACTTCCGCGATGTGGCCACCAAGATAGCCTGGCACGATTTTCGTCAACTTGGTGGTCGCAATGACATTGTTGAAGTGGACGAGACTCACCTCTTCAAGAGAAAGTATAATGTTGGACGGCAAGTGATGTGGCAGAATCACTGGTTGGTCGGAGGGCTAAGCCGAACAACTAAGCTGCGCTTTGGACTCCTGGTGCCCAACCGGTCCAGAGCAACTCTGCTGCCCATTCTTCAGGATTACATTGATGAGGAGAGTTTCATTGTAACGGACGAATGGAGGGCATACAGGGTATGTGATACTGTATTCAGTGGCCACGGGACGGTAAACCATAGTAGAAACTTCATAAATCCTCCCAGAAATACGGATCCTTTCTGGGTGCCAGAAGGGCAATTTAATCCCGAATGCCTTGATAAACAATGGGTAGGACCTGCACCAGCCCCTAACGTGAGCCCACTGCGATATCACACGCAAAACAAAGAAAGGTCATGGAGAACTTTAAAGCAGGTACTCTCTTCATGTACCAGTGTGGAGCGTGCTACCGGTTACGTTGGAGAATGGATGTACCGGGAGAATAAATTGAATCGTCTCCAGAGCGACACCCAGCGCTTTGAAGCACTTCTACAGGATATCTCCATGGCCTATCCAGGTGTAGGGAAGATAGCCATGTCTTCTGACCTCCACAACTGCTTATGCCACATATGTTTTCCCAACTGAAAAAAACATTGAAAATCCCAACCCCTTCTAAATACACATCTCTATTTCCAAATATATCGCATTAACACACATAATTCATCACCATCCCCATATAAATCTATATTAAACATGCATAATTCCTCTCCATCCCCATATAAATCCATATTAAGCACACAATTCCTCTCCATCCCCATATAAATCTATATTAAACATGCATAATTTCCTCTCCATCCCAATATAAATCCATATTAAGCAAACAATTCCTCTCCATCCCCATATAAATCCATATTAAGCACACAGTTCCTCTCCATCCCCATATAAATCTATATTAAACATGCATAATTCCTCTCCATCCCCATATAAATCCATACTAAGCGCACAATTCCTCTCCATCCCCATATAAAATCTATATTAAGCGCGTAATACATCTCCATCCGTATATAAAATCCATATTAAACGCAGTAAATATCCCCCCCCCATTATTTAAATATAAAAAGAAAAACCTACATTGTAGGAATGTTTCATTGGGCGACCATAAACAAAAACGTCGCCTTGAATTTTTATTAAGGTGCTGGGTTTCAACAAATTAAGTAAAACGGTAGTGTGCAGAAACTTCAAACATTTCCGTTAGTAAACAGAGCTCACATGCGGAGTTGGGCACTTGGGTCAAGCCAGAGCGCATGCGCTGGGACTTTAACATTTGCTAGCACCGTCTTCGTGGAGTTGGGCACTCGGGTCAAGCCAGAGCGCATGCGCTGGGACTTAACATTTGCTAGCACCGTCTTCGTGGAGTTGGGCACTCGGGTCAAGCAAGAGCGCATGCGCTGGGACTTCACATTTGCCAGCAAGGCAGAGCACCGTATTTGCGAGGTTGGGCACTTGGGTCAAGCCAGAGCGCATGCGCTGGGTCTTGAACATTTGCAAGCAAGGTAGAGCACAGTCGTCGCGGAGTTGGGCACTTGGGTATAAAATATGTTTTAATCATATCAATGGACGACAAATGTAAGGAACTAGTCGTTGGCCAGGTTTCACATAATTACGCACGTTGCTCCCGAAAATGTTTGGTTCAATTTTAAAAGTGGTTTAATGCAAAAGTTGTATGAATATTCTATGGGAAGGGGGGACGTTTTCTATTCAGCCTGTAAGTGGAGGTAGATTTCGAAGTTCAGTTTTTACTTTCTCTACCACGTACCTGGTAGGTAGAGAAGGTATTGCATTCCACCCAAAAATTCAATACCGAGATTTCACAGGAAAACATGTTTAGAGAGCCCTTGAATGAAAAAATGGCATGTTTAGGAAAAGGTCCGTGCACTCGCGTGCATCTGTGTGTTTTAACAGCATAACTCAAAACCGAAAAGTCAGATAAATGCCAAACATTATATTTAGACTCAGTAACTTCCAAAGATACGACACGAAGATTTTCAAGAAAATTCCTCCACCCCAAACTACTGTTTTCATGGAACATTTTGCAATTCTTCATTTTCTAAAAAATGGCTATAACTATTTTGATGAAAACGCCATGTATTAAACATATTTACATGACAAATATAACGTATGCCTTGAATTTTATGGGAATAGTCGTGAAGTGTACCTACTTCATTTGGAAGGAATTTTGTATAATCTTGTATAACTGGTAAACGTTAGGCGTTAGACGAAAATGTACTGCACAACAAATGTATACTGCTTTATAACCAATTTATTTCAAATACTTTTTTTTACTTTCTCTACTACGTATAGTAAGTAGTGGAAGCATTGCATTCCACCCAAAAATTCGATACCGAGATTTCACCGGAAATACATGTTTTGAGACCTCCTGAATCCACAAAAGCATTTTTGGAAACATGTCCGTGTGTGTGTGTGTCTGTCTGTCTGTCTGTCTGTGTGTCTGTGAACAGCATAACTCAAAATCGAACAGTCGGATAAGCACCAAACTTGGTATTTAGGTTCAGTATCTTCCAGAGATGCGACACGAAGGTTTTCAAGAAAATCCCCCCACCCCAGACTACCCTTTACATGGAAGATTTTTCGAAAATTTTAATTTTCTCAAAAATGGCTCTAACGATTTTGATGAAAATATCATATGTTTAGGGTAATGTCATGAGAAATGAAATGTATATCTCGAATTTTCTGGGAATGTCTCCAAAAGTATTCTTCATTGTGAACGACTTTTGCATAACTGGTAAACCATAAGAGATAGACAAAATTTTACTACACAAAAAATGTAGATCGCGTTAAAATACACAACTTATGTCATATACATTTCTTTTGTTGAGTGAACCGTTTTCGAGATATTGCTTGTTATTTCCTTAAATTTTCGAATACTTACCTATACTTTTTCTCAAATGCGTTATTCATTACTTTCTCTACTACGTATAGTAAGTAGGGGAAGTATTGCATTCCACCCAAAAATTCGATACCGAGATTTCACCGGAAATACATGTTTTGAGACCTCCTGAATCCAAAAAAAAGCATTTTTGGAAACATGTCCGTGTGTGTGTCTGTGTGTGTGTGTGTGAACAGCATAACTCAAAAACGAACAGTCGGATAAACACCAAACTTGGTATTTAGGTTCAGTATCTTCCAGAGATGCGACACGAAGGTTTTCAAGAAAATCCCCCCACCCCAGACTACCCTTTACATGGAACATTTTTCGAAAATTTTAATTTTCTCAAAAATGGCTCTAACGATTTTGTTTAAAATATCATATGTTTAAGATAATGCCATGAGAAATGAAATGTATATCTCGAATTTTCTGGGAATGTCTCCAAAAGTATTCTTCATTGTGAACGACTTTTGCATAACTGGTAAACCATAAGAGATAGACAAAATTTTACTACACAAAAAATGTAGATCGCGTTAAAATACACAACTTATGTCATATACATTTCTTTTGTTGAGTGAACAGTTTTCGAGATATTGCTTGTTATTTCCTTAAATTTTCGAATACTTACCTATACTTTTTCTCAAATGCGTTATTCATTACTTTCTCTACTACGTATAGTAAGTAGGGGAAGTATTGCATTCCACCCAAAAATTCGATACCGAGATTTCACGGGAAATACATGTTTTGAGACCTCCTGAATCCAAAAAAAGCATTTTTGGAAACATGTCCGTGTGTGTGTCTGTGTGTGTGTGTGTCTGTGTGTGTGTGTGTGTCTGTGTGTGTGTGAACAGCATAACTCAAAAACGAACAGTCGGATAAACACCAAACTTGGTATTTAGGTTCAGTATCTTCCAGAGATGCGACACGAAGGTTTTCAAGAAAATCCCCCCACCCCAGACTACCCTTTACATGGAACATTTTTCGAAAATTTTAATTTTCTCAAAAATGGCTCTAACGATTTTGTTTAAAATATCATATGTTTAAGATAATGCCATGAGAAATGAAATGTATATCTCGAATTTTCTGGGAATGTCTCCAAAAGTATTCTTCATTGTGAACGACTTTTGCATAACTGGTAAACCATAAGAGATAGACAAAATTTTACTACACAAAAAATGTTGATCTCGTTAAAATACACAACTTATGTTATATACATTTCTTTTGTTGAGTGAACCGTTTTCGAGATATTGCTTGTTATTCCCTTAAATTTTCCAATACTTATACTTTTTCTCAAATTCGTTATTCATTTTTTTATGTCCTGGACTTGCAAAGAGAATGGAATTCGACACATAGCAACCAGCGTTAAAATATTTGACCATCGCTTAAAAGCTACCATATTCCCCTTGCATCTACAAGAAAATTAGCAATAAGATTGACATCTCGATATCTCGATTAACATAAAGCATATGGAGAATAGGCGTTTGTAAAAATAGATTGTACAAGAGTAGAGAAAGTCATGTGAGTGTAACACATCAGATTTTTTTTTTTTATGTCCTGGACATGCAAAGAGAATGGAATGCGTCACATAGCAACCAGCGTTAAAACATTTGACTATCGCTTAAAAGCTACCATATTTTCCTTGCATCTACAAGAAAATTACCAATAAGATTGATATCTCGAATAACATGAAGCATATGGAGAATAGGCGTTTGTAAAATTAGGTTGTACAAGAGTACAGAAAGTTATGTGAGTGTAACACATCAGATTTTTTTTGGTGGCATCACCACTTCCGACATATTCGTTATTAATGGTTCGATTTGTTCAGTGCTTTGTCGTTTCTTTTTAAGTCCCATAGATTTTTCGATGTTTCTGGCGATTGCATGGAAACAGTATGCAACTTTAAGGCCAGTGTGTGGCGTCCAGTTTTAAAACATTTCACTATCGCTGTTCCCATTATAACTTAATGTGTAATGTAGCTATTTCTACAACAGTTTATTTGGATTTCAGTGTATAGACAGAAAAATAATCTGATGTATTGCACTCACATGACTTTCTCTACTCTTGTACACATTTTTGTACAAATGCTTATTTTCTGTCTACTTCGTGTTAATCCGATTGCTAATTTTCTTGTAGGTGCAAGGGGAATATGATAGGCTTTAAGCGATAGTCAAATGTTTTAAGAGCTGGTTGCTATGTGGAGCATTTCATATTCTTTGTATGTCCAGGACAAAAAAACGAATAACGAATTTTCATTTGAGAAAAAGTATTAGAAAAATTCAAACAAATAACAAGGAATACCTCGGAAATGGTTCACTCGACAAAAAAAAAAAATAAAAGTATATGACAAAGTGTGTGTTTGAGAAAAGCAAAATGTTCAAAAAATGTTCCATGTAAAGGGTAGTCTGGGGTGGGGGATTTCCTTTAAAACCTTCTGTCGCATCCTTGAAAGATATAATAAACTCAAGTATTTATCCGACTTTTCGTTTTTGAGTTATGCTGTTCGCAGCCTGACAGACACGTTTGAAAAATGCTTTATTTGCATTCAGGGCACCTCAAAACATGCATTTCCGGTGGAATCTCGATATCGAAGTTTTGGGTGGAATGCAATACTTCCTCTTCTTCTATACGTAATAGAGAAAGTAAGAAGCTTTAGTTAGAATAGGAAAGGTAGAATCAGACGACTGAAAAATCCAATGCCATCGGCGGGATTTGAACCACGAACCTTCCAGTTTTTGTCCAGTTGTTCTAACCATTGTGCTACCATGGCAACATGCAATTACGGCATTAAATTTTCTAGTGTTAACTACTGTTTTTGGTACTATTAATGAGATATAGTATTAAAAATGTACGCACGTCGAGTAACTGACACAACGTTTCTTAAGTATTAAGTGGAGAGATAAACGGGCTATAAAAACGTACGTCATCGCGTTTTATTTAGGGTGTACAAATAAACACGTGTTTAAAGCGTACATCGTGTGACTGTTACACGGTCTCCTCTAGTGCTTTTAATGCTTATTTCGCGCGTATGGTCACCTTGCTTCTCCCCGGCCCCAATCTTACCAGACGACGTCATGTAGATGTTTTACCCTGTGCGCATGCGTCGGGACTTAGAATAACAGCTTGACCCGATAGACCAACACCTACCGTTAGAGGGAATGTAGAAGTAGATGGGAACGGTTGTGCATCAGGCGCCCTCCGGAACGCGAGTTTTTTGTGCCTTACTGAAATGGGGGAATTGGGAAAGTAACTAGAGAAAACGTGGCCATCTTCACGGTAATACTGACGCTCAATCGGAAGTGCCAACTGAAGTAAGAATCTGGGAATCCGCTAAGTAAGAGATGTGTTATTTCTTCTTATTCATATGTTATAGCCGCTTAAAAAGAGCGCCACGCATTCAGAGCCAGCTGTGCTCAAAGAAAAGAAAATGGTGTGCACAGCATGTCAGAATAGCGTGAAGACTATTGAAGGACTATTATACATTTTATTTGTCATGAAAATATCTTAAATATATGATATTTTAATCAAAATCGTTAGCCATTTTTGAGAAAATTAAAATTTTCGAGAAATGTTCCAGTTAAAGGGTAATCTGGGGTGGGTGGATTTTCTTGAACACCTTCGTGTCGGATCTCTGGAAGATACTGAACCTAAATACCAAGTTTGGTGTTTATCCAACTTCGTTTCTGAGTTATGCTGTTAACAGACACACACACGGACATGTTTCCAAAAATGCTTCTTTTTTTTTGGTTCAGGGGGTCTCAAAACATATATTTCCAGTGAAATCTCGATATTGAAGTTTTGAGTAGAATACAATACTTCCCCTACTTACTATACGTAGTAGAGAAAGTAAAAATGGCTAACGTTGCGTGAATTCAGAAGCTTAAGCTTATATATATATATATATATAAAAAAACCAAACTGAGAAATTTGGGAATATATCTCTGCCTTTGGCGGCATTATTCGTATGTTGCCAGCATTGCATTAAAACCAGAGAATGAGATACAGTGCCATCTGTTGGACATCTAAGATCACCAGTCGCTAATGCCGGCGCAAGAAAGGCAATTTATCCCATTTTTCTAATGTCCAGGGTTTAAATTAAGTTAATGCCTATTTTTTCATTACAGGTAGATGCAAAGATGTCTGCCCATTTGTCATGGATGATTATTCGTAACAATAATGCCTACCTGATGAAAAAAAGAAACATTAAAAAACC
The DNA here is from genome assembly GCA_030765065.1 of Deroplatys truncata. Taxonomy (NCBI): domain Eukaryota; kingdom Metazoa; phylum Arthropoda; class Insecta; order Mantodea; family Mantidae; genus Deroplatys; species Deroplatys truncata. Next base: position 215,912,594 of record CM060976.1, read on the forward strand.
ATTCAGCACAGAATCTAATAATCTTACAAATTTGAGCTCCTTCAGATACAATGGCTTGATCCATAAAAAGAGTGTGGGTATTGTACCAGTACAGGACAACAAGGGCTATGTTGTCGTGTATAAGAAAAGCAAAGCAGTGGTAAGTTTCTAGCTTATGGGAAATGCACTCATGTAGGCTGTATAATAGGTAATGTTGCTGCCAGCCCCTCTCTGTCCTACGTCACGCCGCTAAACCATACCAACTTTGTAACATTGAGAAACGCGAGAGGGTTGTCAGGAAGTTGTATCTGTTGGAGTTGCATAGAGGAAGAGAGGTGGTGTTTGCGGAAAGGATCGGTAATGGAACTGAAACAGATCGTAGAAAATGCAAATAAGAATGTACAGATAAAAAGGGCGTACGATGTGGAACACATCCATTACTTATCATGCATTTGCTTAAGTTTATTTCATTAGAAATGTAATCTCATTACAAAATGCGTTAATTTACCTATTGGGGAATTGCACAAGGTTGTGATTTAATATTTTTTCAGTTTATTTCATCACAATATTAAAAGGCCCGCATTTATTCTGCAATTGTACTGCTCAGTCGTACATTGAGTTATTTTTTTTATTGAATTAAGGCATGCAATATATAGGCAACAATCCACTATCAAATAATAACTGGTGTGTTGCTAACAGTCAACACATATGGCATTAAAAGTCTTAATTAAAGTAAATAATAATTGTAACTTGAAGAATAATCCAATCAGATCTTCACGTGATTAAGCAGCCAATTTAAATGTGGAGGTAAACAAAAGCAAATAATACGTAATAGTGATAATAGTAAATAATAATCGTAACTCTAAGAATAATTGTCCATTCAACCAGGTCTACTTGTGCTTTTATGATGCAAATGTTAGCCTTAAAAAAGCTCTTTTTGCATAGGTTTGGTTAAAGAAACTGCACAACCGTAAACTCGCCCCAGTTGGCCATTTTGAACAGCAATGAGGACAAATCTCTTAGAGTATCCCTGTTGAAAATGCTTATAAAATCAAAAGGAAAGCCAATAAGTTACCGTAGGAGTGAGCTTAGAGCAGGATGTGATCTCTTCTATATCTGGTGCCCGCCCCTTTTAGATGTTTCACTTAATATAGGCAAATCACGTCAGGAACACAACAAACGTAGGCATTTTTCCGATAAATCACATGCAAAGTGGGTACTGCCAACCTAAATGAAATGGTGAAATCTGCTATAAATGCGATTTTGTTACCACTATTTCTTCTTATTCTTGGTTTGTTGTCTCTGCTGAATAAAACGCAACACATGCTTATTAAGAGTGCGTAATAGAAATCAAAATGGTGTGCACAGGATGCGAAAATACAGTATTTAAAGTATATATCTGCGATAGATAGTTAACCTAAGCTTATATTAAAAAAAACTGAGCTAAACCTAACCTTCCATGGATTCAGAAACCTAAGCTTATAATAAAAAAAGAACTAACCTAAATCTAATCTGCCGTGAATTCAGAAACCTAAGGTTGTATAAGATCCCTCAGCTACACCCTGTGGTCGTTTCCGGAATTGCGGCGCTTTGGCGGCATTAATTTTTCATATGTAGGCAGCATAAGTGTATGACATACAGTGACATTTGTTGGACCTATAACGTCATATTCATTGCTGTGGGGATACTCTTAAGAGGAGATTGTCCACAATGAGTTTTCCCGCCGCCCTCTCTCGGCGACATGGATTACGTACTGCCAACAACACTCGTATTACGCAGTACTGCTACTCGTATATTTTTAGCAATTTTTTTTAAGCATGTAGGTTGGCAGCATATGGTGATGTAGGATAGGAAGAGGCTGGCAGCAACATCACTATATAAAATGCTGCATCAAAGTTGTACAATTGGTTAAGAATATTTCAAATTTTTAGTAGGGTTTAAAATAGTCAAATTATACTCATTTTCGATTAACTTAATTATCTGTTTCCTCTGATTAGAATACAAGGTTTAAACTGCTGTACTTTCCTCCCCCCCCTAAAAGTATAAAAAATGGGAGACGAAAGCAATGAAAATACATAAATTAGAGGTTTGGGAGATGTGAACCGTTGGAAAATCTGAAACACCATCTGCCTATTCTATTTAAGACAGTTTCTTTTATAGCAAAATTATTGCATAATGTCGACAAAGGACCGCATCTTGTTATTATTGTGCATGTGTAGAAGAAACTGCTGTATTTAGCACCCCCTTCTCCAAGAAACTGATAAACAGGCGAATGAAATTAATATACCTAAATTAGAGGTTTAAGAAGATGTGAACACTTAGAAACCAATCCCATCCTTTTTAAGAAACTTAGTTTTATAGCAAAACCGTGTGATGCCAACAAAGGACTCCATTTTTATACTACTGCACATGTGCAAAAGAAACTGCCAACCCAAGTGGTTCAAATGTAGCGAAACAGGTTATTTGAATCCCGTTCATATACTACACTAACCTCTGGCTAAATTTCATTGCCACAAGACCCTAATCAGCTCATTCATACACACACACTAACTTAGGCATCATTGCATAGCCTTGGATTAAATTTCAAAAACATGGGATGTGTTATTTTACATTGTGTTTTTCATTCCAATTTTGGCAACGCTTTACTTCTGAAGCTCATAAATGAGGTGCACAGAGCTCCCCCTACTGGCAGAAGTACAAGCTAACCAAGAGGAGCTAGATAAGGAAGATTGTTGGAAACTGCCAATGCAAGTGTAATCCACTAGTTGTTTTAATCCTATTCATATATTACTCGCGTAAAACTAGTGGAATCGTGACCTTGATTGCCACCCCAGCTGCCGAGCCTAGGAATGGTTTATATTTAGCTTAATCAACAAAAGCAATATAATACCTTTGCTTACTCACAGGGCATAGCAAGTGTCTGCATCTGGTTGTAATTTTAAAGAGAGCAGTATCTAAATAGTACTTATTTTATGTTATATTTATAACCATGGCTCCTACGTTTTCAAAGTTAAGTGGTAAGGTGTTACGTAGTCAAAGTAGGGAAATAATTGCAAATGTCCTAGACTTCATGAAGCAAGAAGCAGAGATGAAGGAAGAAAATATATGTTCATCCGAGTTCCACAAAAGCCTTAAGAGAGTGAAAGAAAGAGTAGTCAAAGCAACTGGTGTTTCACCGAGTTCCGATTCCAGAGTTCTCAAAGATAGAGAAAAAAGACATGGATGAAATAGTACCATTTGACACACCTGGGAAGAAACATAAGGTCCCTAAACGTATTACAGAAGTAGATGATTTCGAATGCGTCATTCGGCGCACGATTCACAATTCCTGTGTGGAAGAAAAAACTGTGCTAACAATAAGCAGATTGCTCATCAAGCTGAAAGACAGCAGAAACTTTCAAGGTGGTGCTACAAATCTCGGAAAAATTATTAAAGATTTAGGGTTCAAGTGGAAGAAACCGAAATCAAATAGAAGAGCTCTAACAGAAAAGGAAAATAAATAAATTAAATTAAAAATAATAATAAAATAAAAAGTAAATGTCATGATAGCTTAGTCGGTTAGAGCAACAGCACGGAAAGCCTAAGATCCGTGGTTCAAATCCCAGCTATGGCATTGAATTTTTCAGTCTGATTCTACCTTTCCAAGTGAGTATAATTTTATATGTACTTCTATCAGCATCAATTTTTAAGGTGGTGCTACAGATTTCAGAAAAGTACTATAGTGTATGAAGATGAGTCATACATACACAGCAGTCAATACAGCATTTAAAAGTTGGAGTGATGATAGCGAATTAGGTTTGCAGGTTCCTGTTGCTAAAGGGCAAATACTTATTGTCGTTCATGCTGTTGGAAAGATCAGCTTCATTCCAAATGCCCTTCTTTTACAAGTCGCAACAAACAACAGGAGATTTTCATCAAGAAATGAATACAGAAAATTGCATGAAGTGAATCAATGCCATGTTGATACCTAATATGCCTGCTGGGTCTGTTCTGGTTATCGACAATGCTTCACAATGCGTCAACACACAAATTGACACACCACCTACCTCAAATTCCTTGAAAAAGAAATGAGAGCTTGGTTACTTAGGTATAATATAGCTTTAGATGAAAGCATGAGTAAAACAAAGCTATATAACTTAATTAAAGCCAACAAACAGCTTCAGAAGTCATACATACTTGACCAGATAGTAATACAACATCGCCATAATGTACTTAGATTGCCATCGTATCGCCCAAATCTAACCCAATTGAATTAATCTCGGCTGATATAAAAAAATGGGTGGCATGCAGAAATATCACTTATATATTGAAATATGTGGAGCAGTTATAACGCCAACAACTTGCTGAAATTGGAAGGCCAGAATGGGAAAATGTATGTCGACATGTTGAATAAATTAAGAATCATTATTTCGAAAAATATGGAATTGCAGAAAATCAAATAGAACGAATTTTCATCCAAGATAATGGTGCAGAAAGTAGTGACAGCAGTGATGACGGCAATAATGTGAGTGATTCCACAGAAGAGGAAGGGTTGTTAGGTGTGGAAGAATTGGAGGCAATGATTGACAGTGTTTTTTATATTAAGCGCTTTTTACAGCGTGGATTTCAATATACTGTATATAACTAAGTTTATCAGCGCAGTGCATAACCGATGTGCGGATATTTGACGATGACTGTCCCACGCACTCCTGCAGCATGCAAACAACCGGTCACCTGATCTGGTATGTAACTCGCTTCATAGCTGTCATTAAGATTTTCACTGTCTAGAACTGTTGCGCCAATTATAAGAACTAACCTAGGCATTGCAACATATCTCAAGAATGTGTAATAACAATAAATTGAATGATGTCTGAAATAGGGAAAACATTTAGAAAGCTGTAAAACAAATGCCTACTAACTTTTGGGCAGAGTTAGAGAATATTAATCAGCAGATGTGTGATTTTTAAGGTATTTGTTGTTGCATACATATTTTAGAAATAAATTGAGTTTTATTTATGGACACTCTTTGAGGCCTCTTTATCAGGCTTACGGTTCTTTTACATGCCGTAAATCTACGACACAGGACCATCGGCTTTACTTCCCTTCCGAAGGAAGCCATGCTAAGGAGTTTTACGCCCGAAAAAATCCATGGGCCTCCACCAGGTTTGAACCTGCGACCTTGGGAACTAGAGGCTAGCACGGTACCACTAGTCCACGGAGGACGACGTACATACATATTTTAGGATAGCAGAGTATAAGCATAACACAAATGTAGTTTACAAGCTCCAATGGATCAGAAATCACTGGGATATCTAAGAGATTTCAGCAAAACAAATTAAGACAGATGGTGCAATGTTCATTAACCAGTTCATTTTGATGCTGGTATATAACTATGCATGGGTACCATTCACTTCACAGGTTGCCATGTTAGCGCTTATGATTGGCTGTCATCATATATTGTGTTAAATTTTCTTTATGTTAATGCTTAATTGATGGCCCTAAGTCTTTCTATTAGTACTTCTAAATCAGGGGTTGCATAGATGCATTCCTTCTGCAAATGACGAAATATGCACTATAATACTCAGCAGCAGGTGAAAAACAAATGGAGTGCTAGAGAGCAAGTGGTGACTGCAAGTCCCATTTTTGCCATCTCTACTTTATACTAAAGAAAACAGCGCATAAATAAAATGTACAATACTTGTACCTCTTCAAGCTTTTTCATTTTTCCTTACTCAAATAAAATAAGATCAGTTTGTTACAGAAATTCACCATTCGTGCCAGACACTAACTTCAGTCTATAAGGGAAACAATTTAATGGCAGTTCCCAAGAATTCGAAGTGTCCAACTTGACACTAAACTACTGCCGACATACTGGGAATTACTAGTTTCAAGCGAGATAGTGAATTAAATCTTATTTGAAACAACACAGGTTATTTAAATCACTTCCTAGCGCTAAATATTGCATTGTATTTTATTTCATGGGAAATTCTGTTGTAAAAATAAAATAAGTGGAACACCTATAATCACTATAACCATTTCAAATAAATGCACATGTGGAGTCCAAGAGCCTCTACCCAATTAAGGATTATTTGCTTCAAACTCGATACTTAACGTCCTGCAAGATAATTCCTGCACTGCCAGTGTAACATCTGCAATTAGCACCAACTACAGCCATAACTTGATAATGTTGCTCCAGAGGTCGACGTGTCATGGCGGGTGCCATGCAACATCAGGCAGGCTACTCTGTAGAAATGAACATCGCTAAAATTCCGCGAATATATGGCATTTGGCTTTTTAAATGCCCCAAAGTTGTTTAAGCACTTCCGGTTATGTATTCTGTTGCGATTTATTGAATTGGTTATGTATTCTGGCATGGTTTTGTCAACATGGACAACTTACGCATCGTTGCAGAGAATGAGAGCTTAAATAATGACATCCTAATGGAAAATTGGGACATAGAACAACTTGCAGAAGAGCTAGCAAGCTTAGGAGGCAGTTTGGCACTTCTCAGGAGCTCTTCAACTCATATTTGCATGAGTATGCAGGTACAGCTGTCCCATTCGGAGTGTGTTTCAGAATTTTCTTGTGACACACTCCAATAATTATCCTGCAACATAACATCTTTGCAGCTATTTTTTTTGGTTTGTATTCTCCCGCAGAATTTCCTTTTCATCTATCTTTTCTTCCAAAATTTTATATTTCTTCATTGTCTTATATGCATCAATGCAAAACAGCCTTTATTAAGGCTAAAAATTGCATCGTGAAGAGCAGATATGTGCTTGGACATAATTATAGTAGCATTCATTATTATTTAGTTCTATTTCATTTGTTTACTGTGTCAGATATTATTTAGTTCTGTTAAATTTGTTTACTACTAGGCGGTAATTATTTAGTTATATTGCATTTGCTTACTGTTGGGCGTAATCACTCAGTTGAAACATTAAACTGAACTTTATTTATGGACGCTCTAATTGCTGTGGTCCTTAGCGTCCCATTCTATATTGGGCATGAAAGACAGGTAATTTTGCTCAGAGGTCTGTTTATCAGGCTTGAGGTTCTTTACATTTAGTAGTGCACGAATGCCAATGGTCATTACTAAATGCCATGCATTAGACAATAACAATAATATTCATTACTTTTAAATCGGAAGACAGTGAAAAGATTAAATGTAATACATAGAAGTATAGGTATTGAACCTATTTTAGTGAAATTGTATATTCGCAACCACTTCTATATAACAATAATATTGTTTACTGTTTTGCAGTTATTATTAAATTTTATTGCGTCTATTTACTGTTTCACATTTAATATTCAGTTTTATTGCATTTATTCACTATTTCACGCTTTCCTATTATGACAGTGTATAACAGTTCACAACAATACAACACTATTTCCGGTTTTAGTAATACAACAGCATTTTTTCCATTTAACAGTTGGTGCTGGACATTGCGCATTTGCATTGTCTGCCATGACACATCGACCTCTGGAGCAACATTACCCATAACTTTACCATGCACATATTTTAGGAGCAGTTGCTGGTATTCATGTTACAACTGAACAAACAAAATGTCACCAAAAGTGACTAGAGAGCACTATAATTGGAGAAATATGTCATAGTTGGCTTTTAGTGAATTCCAATTGCTGTCGTTTCCTACAGCAGTTTAGTTTTACTGTCATATTTAAGATGTAGATTTTGTTTGTAATTTCATGTATATGTTTAACATAGGTAAAGTATGACAAAGTATGAATTTTTTACAAATCGAAGTGCAGATTATAGGTTTTGTTTGCAATTGTGAAAGTTGTAGGCATTGCTTTCAAATGTAATTAAGACTTTTAAATGAAAATTATAATTAATTCATTTTGTTTTTATCCCTCCCAATCATTCATGGCTAATGTTAGCAAGTAAAATAATTCAGAACTTATGCCGTGGGTACTTCCCAATGCAAAGTTTTATAAATGCCCCAAATATTTAATGTTATCAATTCAGTTGCCAACTGAACATTGCAAATGCAGAAATTTTCACTTATCATCCTTATGTGAATCAGCACGTCACATTAAGTATAGGTAGGCGCAATCTTTTTATGTCAGCTTTTTTCTGGGGGAATTGAAATAACATTTTACATACCCCTAATAACTGCATTGTTTTTAGGTCTCGACAACTTTAAATGGGACAAGATTTTTGTGAGTGCTTGAATCTTAGCTCTTTAGGGGGTACAGTTATTAAACATTTGCCTTCTTTGAATAAAAAGAAACTGTGATAAAAAACCATATCCAGGTAGCACTCCCCAACTGAGAAGTCAGCTGAGGTCTTCTGAATAAGTAAGAATGTTACCCCCAAACCATAAAGATAGACAGTAATTGTTTTAATGTTCATAACAAATCCTTAAACCCTTAATGGTCAGATGTGATAATTGCAAGTGCCCGGAAGTGGTGTAATCTTAGTTACCAATTCAGCATTTGTAATCAGATCTAGCCTGTTAAAACATGTTTGGGGGGAGGCTTTACAGGCACAAGCTTGAGAGTTGCATGAGTGAGCAGTTTGGCATTGAAAGGAAACTCAACAGATTAGTAATGTGTTTTTGTAGGCTTAGAATTTATGTACTATAGTGGCAAAATAAACAACACTGAATTTATCAATCATTTACTGTCCCAAGCGTCCATAGCAATGAAGTATTCATTTATTGTATATAATAATTTGACACTTGTGAACTCATTTTTCTGTTGATTTCTATTGTTATGGTTCTCACAATAAGATATGTTCATTGAGGAACATTGTTTCCAGTTGTACAGAGTAGGACATCAGAATGAACCAAGTTGGCTTCAGTCCTACATCTCAGACAAGAACAATTCTGTTGTAAATAACAAAGAGGAGCTGGCTCAATCTGCCACATGTTTGGTGCTACATGTGTGTGCTTAAGGTTTGAACACTATACCTGGTGCCAATCAAGAAGGTGATTGACATTTCGCAGAGCGAGAGAGGCGGCATTGCCGCTCATCGCGACCATGTGGAGAGCATGTTGAAGGAGACTGGGTTGCACCGGCATTGTAGAGTGGTTACTATTTATATTCGTATACGAAGACAATTGTAAAATAATGAATCTACATGCAGAGGATAGATCATGCAAGAATATATCAGTGTAAAGATCTGTGTCGACAGAAGAAACATACCTGTGAAATATTCCATTATTCTAATGGAAAAATGCCACTGATTTCCGAATCGCTTGCATTACTGTTGCTGCTGCTTCTCGCTTGATAGATTTATTTGGTTCCCAAGTGCTCCCAGTTTTTCTTTGGGTATGCTATTTTTGGACATTGTTAAATATACATTAAACACAATTATAAATGCTCACACAACACACACACACGCATAAATACACGTAACAGAAGGCAAATACCATACACATACGACGACGCAAAAGAACTTTTCAGTACGCAGGCAATCTCTAAACTGATACAAACACACAAGCAAGCTGGGGCTAAAAGGAGGAATTGTTTATAACTGCAGCCACAGCAGAAGATAAGATTTAGTTCATGTTACTGCAACGGTCGCTCGCCCTGCACGTCATGCCAATCACGTGTTACGATATCACAACAATGCATTTGCGTCTATCGTTGCTATAGAAACGTCTTAGTTTTAATGGGTCCTTCTAATGGTTGCTATGACGACCACTGTGACGTATTCATCCCCTCCCATTCATTTAAAGTCTGCTGCCACGTGGTTAGTAACTGTCAATCACCTTGATTGGTGCCGAGTATAGCTGTAGCAGCGTTAACTTCTTGAAAATAAATCATTTCAGTAAGACATTGCCATCTGTGTGTTACAGAATTAATATCGCAAAGTAGCATAATGGTTATGCTCCAGAATTTTCTTACTTTAAGCATTGCAAAACAGTGCACAATCATTTGTCTCTCGCCACATTTTAAGGTTTGCCTCAGTTATGTTTTATTTCAGCAAGAGGACGACTTACTCCATGATGATAAGCTGACTGCTTTTAAGTTGCATACAAGCGTTCTGGGCTTTTGAGATAAAATATACAGTCTTAAATATCAGAAGCTGCTCTGCACAATGAACATCTGAATCAGCATTCCCTTCCAGACCTATTTTGTTCCTAGAGGGCTGTGTGGTATAAGGAATGCAAATGTATAATCTGTTGTACTCCTTTCAGAATTCACAAGCACATTTGTGGCATATATGCAGGGTACAGATAATTAACATTTGTATAATTTTGTCTCCTCAAATTACAAATGAGTGCTTACAAAACTATTTATAATACTGGACTTCTTAGGGATATTTATTGTGCAAAAATAAAACACCCATGAACTTACCTCCACCATTCAGCAGCCTAATAGTGCTCTCCCCCCCCCCACCTCTTTCTACCATCCCATATGTTTGTTTACAACAAGATCTGTTTGGGACAGATTATAGGAGAAAATTAATAAGTAGGCCCAAATAAACATACATGATTAGCCTTATGTCATCAAAAGGGGTCAACAGATTGCCCCAAGAACTGTGTCACAAACTAAAATCAGGAACTACTGCTCCAGGTGTTGATAGCCAAATTAGTGTCTATGGTGAAGATCACAGAAGCTTGTTTTGCGCGATAGGTCTGTTCAGCAAATGTTTTGAAGAACAGGGTGGATTTGCATACAGATTCAAGTTAGCATCTAACAGGAAGGGATGAGCGAATCTGATTGCCAGTACTATAGCCAAGTGGTGTCTGATGTATGAGGATGCAGATTTATTCTGCTGCTATAGTTTTTATATCAAAGCCAAATTCACCTTGTTGGCAGCACCAGCAGACAGTAGTTTTAGAGCCTGCTGTTATACAAAAACCACTGCATAGTGCACGATTTTTGTTTTACAGCAAGCTATGTTCAATCATCTCCAAAACAATGGTACACATTTGGAACACCTGTTGTACTAACATTTCAGTGTCATTTGTTTCACTGCCTACTATAGTACTGAAATCAGAGTTTACTGCTAGTAGAGTAGACAATTCTAATGAAACATTCATGTTAACACAGTACCTATACCTTTTTCACTATAAGCTGAAAGGAGAAGTAAACAAAACCACGTGACAGGACATCACCTTATTGGCTGGTGGACAAACTACAACAATATGCGCTTAGCATGTGGTCTCTTCCTCAACAAAAAACAGTTCGGTTCAGATAGTAACATTTTGTGGTTATTCTTGTGCAGAGAAATAAAAAAAAAACTCATTGTAACAGTTCAATTTATGAAACTAAATGTGTTTGTTTAGATTCACCTATAACTAATGAACCGTTATAGCAGAGGGTTTAAGAGGCTGGCGCTGCAGTTCGTTTCCGGTTTCCGGCTGAGAATCTTTTGCTATTGTGGAAAACATAAACACGGGAAATGGATAGAAGACAGTTGTGTTAAATGCATTCAACAAATTATGTGAAAAGTACCCACCTTTAATCGACAATTAATACAGTTGGCCATTGTTTAGCAATAATTGAACTTCTTTGTTAGTGATGCAGAATTGTTTCTCGGATAGCTTGGGTCGCGTGTTGTATTTTAACCTATAGTGCTAATCGTTATTTAACTTGACTCATAAAAGGTTAAAGCAAAGGTGATATACTGATATTAGCTATTAAATGAATGGTTTCTAAAGCCTGAAGTTAAGAACAGTTTAATCCAGTACCTTTAATCACAGATGCAGAACTGTTCAGGTACAACTTTTATTTGTCTACTTAGTTCCTGTCATCCTCCACGTGGTACTGCCATGTGCTTGGCGGAGTGATACATTTAGGTTTTGTTTACTTCTCCTTTCAGCTTATAGTAAAAAAGGTATAGCATTGATGCATTATTAAAATAACTGGAGAAGAAAACCTTTATCAAACAGCTCCATTTATCCATTCTTTTGTTGGAATAAAACAAAATCAGGTTAATAAGTGTATTTACTTTATATCCATGTTGTAATTCAGATGATGTTATTCCTTTGGCTGATAATCTTGATGACATTTGTTTACCATCACCCACAACTGATGACAATATATTAAAATGTACTTTAAAAAGAAATATCTTATATTTGCAAATTTGACACCTAATCTTTCTTCCAGCAAAAGCCAGCAAAATCAACGGTTAAGAGGACGATGAAAGCAGGCCCCCGTCGATCTCTTTATAAACTGAAGAGGTTGCTGAGCAAAAATAAGTACAGGACAGACCTGACTAAGGTAGACCATGTATTTCATTATCAAAATATTAAGTTTCTTCTTACTGCAATATAGTGAAAGCTGATATTAAAATGTAGCAAAAGTAAGAGATTAAATCAACTGAATTTGGAATTCAGTGCCTATTCTTTTCCATCTTTGTAAATTTATGACATGACCAAATGATGCATTACAATGGCAGAGCACATTATGAAGACATTTTTTTACCACTACCCACATCTGATGGTTTGTTTTAAGATTTAAATGAATATGTGCATCATACTTAAATGAGAAAAGTAAACATATTATGTATTTCTTTTTTTATAGGCTGCCCTACGCAGGGCGAGTGCTGTTCTTAAGTCACAGAAGCCACTTCCAGTGAAGAAAACACGTACCAAAAAAACAGAATGAATCAAACTTGTACATTATATGATATAATAAAATAAATACCAAAACTATTTTTGTAGCTTAAGTATTTTCATTTCAATTATCCTTTCAACGGTGGACAGAATATTTTATACAAAGGGGCAAACTCAGCAGAAGTAAATTTTTATGAATTGTTTAATTGAATAAATATAAAAACCTCAAAAACATTAATTAAAAAATTACAAACTAAGCAAAATTTATGCCATTGCGAGCCAGAAATAAAAAGAAAATATATTTTGTCAATAGCTTGCAAAGTTATTTTTGCTGAGTTTACCACTAATACCATCAATACCTCAACTGTTATAACAGTTACGGTTTAGCAAGCATGTGTCTTGTATTTACAAGTCTTAAGAGATAACAACTTGCAGCTAACTTTATACTCATGACTGCACTGTGAAACATTAAGCTTATATGTATATATCAAGGCTTATCAAGTTACAATTTTCTTTTCAGCAATTCAAACACTAAAGCAGGGATCTTAATCAGGACATCACTATTTTGGCAAATTTAACTTCTGGCCATTGTGTAGCAAAAAGAAAAATGCGATACACACTGCTTGGAGATTGCCAAGTTTTTGTGCAATTTCTTGTTTTACATCTTTGTTATATGATTGGGGACAATAATTGAGCAGTTAGTCCAAATTGTGGACTACATATGCTTGGAGCCTAACAACCTTGGTTCACATTCCCAAAAATCTGATCATGACTTTCTTTACAAAAGCTTATTCTATATACTTCTTGTTAATCAAGATAAATATTTTGTTGTAGGTATAAGGATGCAGTAGGCTATATAGCGATAGCCAGATTTTTAAAAAGCTGATCTTTGTGTAATGCTTTGAAACTCCTCCATCCTTGCGTGGCCACAAGAAAAACAAATAGCACCTTGCCACTAGCAAAAAGTATAAGTATTTGAAAATTCAAACCAATAACAAAGAATATCTCAAATGGTTAAGGTCACAAAAAAATATTGTGCACTTTATCACAGTATATATATTTGTAACAAGATTCGATCGATTATGGTTTACTAGTTGTACATTCAGAATGAAGACTTCACAGGCTATATCATGCAAATTTCTTGGAATAATCAAAATTGTTCAGAGCCATTTTTTGAGAAAATAAAACAAACATTTTTTTTCATTTAAAGTTTGGTTTGGTAGTAATTTATTGAAAACTTTTGTTTCATCCTTGGAAGATGCTAAGTTAAATACCAAGTTTGGTATTTAACCAACTTTTTTATTTTGAGTTATGCTTTTCACATGCAGACTTTTTACTAAAAGTGCTACTTTTGGATTCATGAAACAGAACATGTAATGCTGGTGAAATCTTTGTATCAAAGGAATACAATACTTCCTCTGCTTACTGTTGGTAAGTAAAAAAAACCATGCGTAATTTTTCTATGTTGACACTCCTAAACTATGCAGTGTGTGGAATTCTTTGACTCAATTGTCTTCCCACTGTATTGCATGCCTGTCTATTTTAAATCTGGTCTTAGCTACTCCAAGACTCCGCAAACTGCAGGAATGAACAAGTTAAGACACTGCAGATCTTAATTATTAAGGCCTATTTGTTTGGTATTAACAGTATATGGGGAACTTCTATGAGTTTGATATAAGGCTGGCTCACAATATACTGTAATAACAGGGATGCACATCAAAAAGAGGAAAGCTTTGTTTGTAACTGACCAGTCACATTTTTATCACCTCTTGTAAATCGGCCAATATAATGCATGTTAGAATGTGTTAAAATTCTATAAAAAAATTTTAAATGCACATCCATTTTTCATACCTATATTTAATAGCATACATTATAGTTTGTGCTTTATTTTCTACCAGGCAACAGCCAGTTATAAGTTGAATATAAACAAATTACAAGCAATGCTTTCACTAGAGGAACCAACTTTTAATGAGTGAAGGAGTCGGGATGCACATTTGCTGGAATTACTTTGGTTTCCTTTTCCCAGCTTGCAATTGGAGAGAGCTCTGTTGGCTGTTTCATGTCACAGCTGTCTCAACTAATTTCTACAGAGAAGAACCTAATATGCACAGTTTGATCAATATGCCAAGAACAAGAAAAAGTCTTTGCAGGACCCAGGAAAGCTGTCTGTTAATTATGAATGCTCGCATTATATAACTTTGTCCTCAGTTATTCTGAATCAGCCTTTAATTAGCTTAGATTTGCAAAATACCAGATGTGCTTAAGTGCCAAAATTCTCCTCTGCTTCTAACCTCCCTCAACTGAGATTTGAACAATGCAGACATACTACCCCCCACACCACCTATGTAGGTGACTTTACTCTTTCTTGAGCTTCTACATATACCTGATATGAGTCATTCCACATCAAACCGAACACACAAAACATCACTTTCTCTGCATTTTCTAAAGTTTAGTTTGTGTTCCACACAAAATAAATAGACATATATTTTGCGTAAAATCAATTTTTTTTTAGGATTTACGTCGTACTTATTTTTGTTATATGCGCGCATGGTTACATAAAAGCAATTTATTCTAGGAATACAGAATGGTCAGAGATAACATGTTTTGTAGACAAAGGCATTGTGGTTTTCGTTATTCAAAGTACTATTTATTCAGAATAAAAAAAAAAGTGTGTATGTTTTAAACCAGAATATATTTAACCCCATAATATGAAAGTGGGGAAAAACTTCAGAAGGAATTTGTAATATATTTTGTTTTAAACCTGTTAATATCAGGATTGGATCTTCCTTAGAATACGCTTTTAAACAGTAGGATTTTAGAACATAGACTGCTGATTGAGACATTTACACCGCAGCAGCATGCCGGCTGATGCATTATGCAGTACAAACAGATAAGCTACAACTTCCAATGTTCGGTGTAACTGGAATCTAATAGTCCATAAAGCCTCTCTCCGCTGTTTTGTTTAAAGCTACTTAGAGTTAGAAGTTAATTTTTATGCTCTGTGGTTTCTGAAAGTGCGTAATGAGTGAACTGAAGAAGCGTAGCTACGACTATTGTTTCAATCCATTTAATGTTTCCAAGCAGAAATCATAAGCTTAATTACCTGCAATTACAAAATTAAAAATTGAGAACTTGACTTTGTCACCAGACCTAAAACGTGTGATGCATGTTGAAAAAAATTCCCAAAGTACCAACCACTGATAACAATGATTGTATGCCACAAAGTACCAATGCCATGAATAATCCAGAAGTGGTTTGGAACATAGTGACCATTTTAAGCCAGCAATGCGAAAGGGTTCCTTGGTACCCTAGAGCTAAATTCATTTATTCCATCAACCAATAATGCAATAATAACCAGATGGTATTCACTTGAGAAAGGGGAAAAAAGTACACATTTAAAATGTGATAAGATTGAAAGTTCAAATGTATGCCAAATTTAAGTTACATGTGAACAAACTAGTGTAACTAAAGTGCTGTGAAAAGTTGACAAGGCATCCAATGACAGATTGCTGCTGCTGCTACTACTCTCCAGCCAACATCGGGTTAATATGGATATATAGTTTTTAAATGTTTGGATTTTAAAAATTGATCTAATAATTATATAAATTATAATAAATACTAATTAAAAGATTACATAATAAGCTTTGCATTGCCCTTTATAACATAATTTTATCACTTATCACCTTGAGATATTCTAATTTATTTGTAAGGGGTGTGCCACTTTTCACAACTAGTATTGCACAATGTTTTTTAAGATATTGCAATTTAAAACAAAAATTTAAAATATAATTCACTTTATTTTTGTAATCTATGGACAAAATTTGTGAATTGGAGATGTGATGGCCAAATTTGTGTGATGACGCGGAATTACTCACATGCGGTACAGCATGTGTTTATGCAGGACGACATTCTTCCTACAAGAGCTAATGTCTAAAAATATGTCATTCCTTACATCGTTGGACCCTTCTGATATTCTTTATAGATCAATAAAAATGGAAGATTATACAAAGAAGTTTGGAATGTTTCACTCCATACCTTTTATCCATGCAACCCACCAGAGAAATAAAGAAATCATACTTTGTTGGTTGATTCATTTTTCCATTAACTTCAAGTACAAAAAAGTATACTTCTCACAAATTACTATTGTGGAAAAAAAAAAAGCATTTTATTATATTTATTTATTTTTTTAATTATAAAAACGGATTCCACGCCTTTTGTTCTGTATTGCACGGCAGAGCTTTTGAGTGTCTCACAATAGACCCTTTGTTGATACTTGATTGTCACATTCCTGGCCAAGAATTCAACCATAAAAAACCTCGTCTATGCCAGAAAACCATACACTTGATCTTGTGAGTGGATATCGTCGGTATGAATCTCTTCTTCACGGGGGATGTGTGCCTCCACTCCATGGATTGTTACTTTGATTCAGGAGTGATGCGAGACATCCATTTCTCATCACCTGTACCAATGTGCGTTAGCAAATCAGTGTTCCTCAGCATATAGCGTGAGAAAAATAAATGCAACGGCACATAACTTGTTCTTGTGCTCATCGGTAAGATTTTTAAGCACCCATCTTGAGCGTAATATTGTAGAGGACTGTCCTTCAAATTTGTGGAAAAGGCTGAGACAACACGATATAGTGAGTCAGTCCTCGCGAATGTTTTGTTCCACAGCATGCACCAAATCATCCGTGATCACAGACGCTCAACCGTTCCGCGGCTTATCATGTACATTTTCACGACCTTCGTTAAACTGTCTAACCCACTTTCACACAATTTTATCACTCATTGTTTTCCTATAAAACCTCGGACAATTGGTGATGAACGTTTCCTGGCGTAACATTTCCCGCATTAAATAAAAAAAAACACCGATCTGACTTCACAGTCGGCGGGTCGTTCGATTGTTTTGAGCATTTCGAAACGCTCTAACAGGAAAACACAAAGTGATGATTGCTCACAGCTGCATTTGGCTTTCTAATAAACGGAGAAAATGATCGCGTATGCTCAAAATCGCAACAGCAGCGACAAAATAAGAGATAGACAAAAACATTATATATGTTTAAAACACACAGTTTATTTCAAATAACTTTTTTTGTGTCATCAGACATTTCCGATATATTTTTCTTTTTTATGGCTCTGAGGAGGGAGCTATGCGCGTCGATTATAAGTAGAAGGCGCCGGTTGAAGAGATACGAGACTGCTCTTGCCCAGCATAAATACGAGATGAGCTAACGAGAGATAACGGGATTATTTTGGAATCTTCCTTGTCCCGCCTCAAAACATTCTAGAACTCTCGAAAACTCCAGCGGCTAAATAAGAGAGCTTGTTACTGAGTTGGTGCGGTTCTACAAGCGAGTTCGTGACGACATACTTGTGACGTGAGGCTACTGCAACAGATTAGAGACGTCTTGTGTTCGATTCCCCAGCGAGTGAATCATTCGAAGAAGAGACTGCTTCGCGTGTATTTCATTACACGGCTATGTTGCGGGGGGGGGGGAGAAGTGACAGGGAAAATTAAACTAGATCGCATTAATGAAGTATCAGTGAGAACTTTGTGCAGGGACAGTGAAAAATGGACAAAGTCACAATAATATGCAAAGATACAAGTACCAAACCATTACAAGGTACATCATAGAGAGCTTAACAATCTTAGCTAGAATCTCATTCTACAGACTGCCCAATGTTTTGATACTCCAGCCCCGCTGTACTAGTTTCTTAAGGCAGGTTCACATTGGAAACTTCCTGTATACACTATGCATCAGAATAACTATTACTAATTTTCTGATTCATAAAAGATATGAAAATAAATATTTTTTCTTAATAAGGTAGTGTTTGGAAATGCTTTCTTTTCAATATAAAAATCTGTGATACATTCACATGATTCTCTTTAACCTCCATCTTTATTAGTGGGTATACAAACTATTCGTAGTAAAGCTCATTTTTCTATCTACTACATTTTAATCCAGACAAACCTTTGCAAAAATAGCTACATTACACATTTCATTATAGATGCAAGGAGAACAGCAGTAGCCAAATGTTTAAAGAACTGGATGCTATATACTGACTAAAATTTCAACTGTTTCCACGCAATCATGAGAAACAGCTGAAAATGATGGGAATGACAAGTATTGCGCAATTCAAACCTTTAATGATTTATGCCACAAAACGCTTATTTTAAATAAATTGTGTGTTTTAAAGAGATCTAAATTTTTTTTGTATGTTATGTTTTTGTCTATTGCTTAATGTTTACCAGTTGTACAAAATTCCTTTCAAATAAAGAGAACTTCCTAGGTTATTCCCAGAAAATTGATATACATTTTATTTGTCATGTAAATATCTTTAATATATAGTATTTTAAACAACATCATTAGAGCCATTTTTTGGAAAAACAAAATTATCGGAAAATGTTCTGTAAAGGGTAGTTGGAGTGGGGGATTTTATTTAAAATCTTCGTGTTGCATCCTTGGAAGATCTTCCAAGTTTGGTATTTATCTGACCTTTTGATCTTGAGTTATGCTTTTCAGACACACATGTTTCCAAAAATGCTTTATTTGGATTCAGGGGGGCCTTAAAACATATATTTCTGGTGAAATCTCTGCATCTAGTTTTTGGATGGGATACAATACCCACTCATATCATGGCTGTATTTCTGTTTGAGCTATTCTTGTTACCATGGAAATAACCAAATGAAGTTAGTTTGATCTTGTATGTCACAGATCTGTTTATTTAATTTCATGGTATTAAAAAATATAGGTATACAAATATTGACTTTGCAGACATGCATTAAGGCATTTGGAGCAACTTTTGGCAATATTAATTTGGCAAAGCAAATACTCTCAGTGCCATATTCCTTGCCATGCAACATTTTCAAGCTTGGCTTTACATCTTTGAGATAGTGGCCAGTTCCAGATAAAGAAAGTAGATTCAGGAGTGTTAAACTGCGACATTATGCTTTGAAAATCAGATTTTAGAGAGGTTTGAAAATAATTCATGAACTAACACTCAAGTTCTTGCACATTTATGTATACCAGTAATTTGTCTGATTGGATAGTCTGAGCTTTACTTGGTTACATGCATGTTATGGACAGACAAGGCAGGTTTTTCAAGAAATCTTTTTTAAATCTTTTCCTTCACATCACTAACTTTGAAGGATACTAGTTTAATTTAACTTAAAATCTTAATAATTTATTAAGGGTTTACAAGATAGAGCTTCTCCTTTAATAGAACAACTTATATATTTTCATGCTTGAAAATGAAGCATTTCTGGACATTACTTTGTTAAGAAGAATGTTAACTGTCAGTCCTCTATTACATCAGAAAATTAGAGATAGTTATTTTGATACAGCCTATAGAACTGCAAATAACATTTTGTATAATACAAATATGTTCCACACAAAAACAAGCGAGAGTTATTACATTTGGAAGATTTGCAAAGGACATGTGCAAGACAGTTTTCTCCTGTTGTTTTTGTCAGTTTTTCTTGACTTCCCAACCTCAGGAGTCTTTGCTTGTGTTCTTGTCTCTGAAATTGTCAGAATCCCATAGACATTTCTTCTATCAAACAAAATGTTTATAGCTGTCCATTCCACCTTTATTGTTTATGGAGAAATGAAAAGCAAATGCTGTCAATGAAAATAGTCTATATGGGCATACACCAGTTGCAGAATATGATTTATTGCTTGTCTAGAAATATATGGAGCTTTATCCCAAAAAGAGTAAAGAACTCATTCGTGTGATACAGCAAATTGTTCTGCACAAAAAGCTCTCAATGTTTACAGTACTACACAGTAAGATCTTACTAGGATAGAAATTGGTATCATTCCCATCCCAGCATAAATGAGAGGTGGCAAAACCATGCATAAGCCAGGCATCACCAACCATTACCTCGCTCTATTTTTATTTTGCACTGCTCATGTAGAACAGCTTTCCTTGGATGTCCAAGAAAACATTTTTTATTTGATTTTTCATTAGAAGTAAGTGCTAACATTAGTTGCCAATGAGAGAATAATATCGAGGCCAACAAACAAAATATTAAAATTCTATGATATTAAGGATATAACATGCTAGCTGCCTGCCCGACATTGCACAGGTAACTTAATGATGAATTTATTTCATTTACGTCCTGCTCTTTATGAAATTATTGTAAAGTGATCTACAAGATTTTTATGAATCCTCACCATCACCCCTTATAATGGTATTATTCCTAATAACTAGGCTTCAGACACAGTTGCTGTTTCGTTGCACTTTGACTGGAAAACAGTTATGTACGCACAGGGTTTCACTGAGACCTCTTCCTCCCCAAGCACTACCAGTCATTCACTCTAAATCAGTACATATACAGCCTGTTATGAAGTCTGGCTGTTGTTAGTTGACAAAACATGCCGAAAACCAGTAAGAAGAGTATCTTACTTGTAAATGAATATGGACGTGAGTATTTTGATGTAAGAGGGGAAAATATATTTTGTAAAGTATGCCACATTGAAATCAAAGGAGAGAAAAGGTTTTTTTTTACTCACAAAGTATGACGTTGCTTCCTAGAAATGAGGATACATTATTCACATCAGAAACCACGAACTCATGTAGCCAAAGCGAAATTTACAGGGATTTGTGTGACATGACGGTAAGTGCAAACATTCCATTTAATAAGCTGCAAAATCCTGCTTTTAAAAAGTTTCTGGAGAAATATACAACTATGAAAGTTCCTCGCAAGTCCACATTATGCAAATATTATGTGTCTCCTTGTTATGATGATACTCTGAATAACATTACACGTTCTGTGGGAGATCATAATATTTGGATTTTGATAGAGGAAACTACAGATGCTAGTAGGAAATCTATAGCTAATGTGGTCATAAGAATATTATCTTCTGAACTTCCAGATAAGAAATTCTTGTTAACAGAGGTGTTAAATGAGGTTAACCACTCTTCCATTGACAAGCTGGTTGACAGTGCAATGTCTCTTCTATGGCCAGAAGGTATAAAAATGAGAACATATTACTATTTGTGACGGATGCAGCCCCTCATATGGTCAAAGCTGCTTCCAGAATCATTAGTTGAGCTCATGGTCTTCACCGTGTGGAAACATTTTTCTGATGTAGATGATTTCATCTCAAATATATATTAAAAACATATTTTTAAAGGTGCCTTCTAGCTAAAATTTAGAGAACTAGTACCAGGAATTCCTTTGCCATCTCAACCTATTGTGATACGGTGGGGTTCTTGGTTGATGGCTGCTCTGTACTGCTATAAGCATTACAACCAAATTGTTCACGTAATTAGCAAATTTGACAATGAAGCAAGTTCAACTATTAAAATTGTTATCATCTCCACAGCTGTGTGAACATTAGCAGTTATTCAATAATATATTTAAGGATATTCCTTTAACAATAAAACAACTTGAATCGTCACAGATGACAATGCAGGAGTCCTGAAAACTTGTCGAAAATTCGGCACAACACTTTACAGAAGTAGGCGAATTTTCTGCTGCTGAAATAGCAAAGCAGAAACTGAAGAGTGTTTTAGATAAAAACCCAGGATATGCAATTATATGCTGTATTAGGGACGCCATTCTCAATAACAAAAATACATGTTTCTCAGATACCAACGTTCACCCATTTCGTTTTGCACCAGTCACACCATGTGATGCGAAACAGAGTTTTTCAAGATATAAACTAGTTGAGTTATAATAGAAGACGTTTTGCTTTTGATACATTCAGAAAATATATTGTAATCCATTGCAATAGTTGTCCACGTATGTAAATCACACCTGAAATTCATTATTTCATCTGCCACAGATTAGATTTATTATTTTGTTCATGTTATACTTTGTAATAAAAACTTATGTTACTACAGAACTGTTACTACACTTACTTCTGTACCCAACTATACCTATAATGTATACAACACTCAGGACAAACTCAGTAGCGCACGAGACTACTGCCCCTCTCCTCTTCGCTCGCCAGTATAATAGAAGTTAACTTAACCTAAAGTCATGTCCAAAGCCTACTAATAACAGAATAAAAATCCCGATATTCATGCAAAAAGATGTGAAACATCAGGAGAACATCTTGACTTCCTTAACCTTCCAACAGTCTTCCAAGCTCCGGAAAATCTGCATAGCCTGTAAGTACCCTTTGGCTGTGGAACAATCATCGATTGGAATATTCGAGTAACTTGTTAGACAATCACAGTAGGTGATATTTTAAACCTTTCTACCTTTCTTTGGTCCTGTAGTTATTTAATAACAAAAGGTACACAGTTTTCACATAATACAGAAACCCTTAACATATACATAGAAACAGAGGCGAAGCTGGGGAATATGTATATTTCGGCTCTCAGGTTACCAAGTTAACCTTTTTGGTAAACGTATATAGTAGTCTGTGAGTTGACATACAGCTTAAGAGGAAAGCATAGGCTTTTTGAACATGTCCTGTGTAATAACAGTTTAAGTGAAGCAAATGTGTCTTAAAGTTGACTCCAAATGCTTAAGTATTAAAATGAAGTTTAAAATAAGATGGAGGGTTTAATCTGATTTGAAAAATTCATTGCACAGCTGGGACTCTAACCACAGATCTTTGGCTCTCTCTCCCTTATTGCCTCAGCCACCATAGCAAGTTACTCATAAAGGCACATATGAAAAGATTTGGTGTGCCTATGGCTATCTCAAAATGATAGCTCAAGCAATAACAGCATTGGCGTGGAGAGCCAAAGATCCATGGTTTGAGTCCCAGCCATGGCAATGAACCTTTCAACTTATTGCCTATACATAGCTATTGAGAAAGAACAATTATGAAAACATGTTAACCTAGAAAATCTGGCCAACTTAATATTAAAGCATTAATTCCCTCAAGTACAATGCTAAAAATAGAATAAAGTGTTTTTTCCCAGCAAGTTGTAACCTACAAGTTTTATTTACTCACACTCAGCTTATTAAACATACCATGTTATGAAACATACTTAAATTTATTTTATATCAGTTTCTCATACAATCAAAATAATGAGTTACAGTTTCACTAAACTCAAGTTTAATAAATGCACAAAAATAACAATGTTCATAAAACTGAATACCTGGAAATGCATGTTATGTTAACTGCCAGAAACAATAAAAAGAAGGTCTCTTATTATACATAAATGCACACTTATGAAATTAACTTCTTGATTCTCTTTATTACATTTTTAAAAAAATTGCACATTCCTAAGAGGAAAGTATAAAATTATATATGTTATCTACCAAATGCTCTTATTTTTATAGTGAACAAATATCATTACATCTCTTTAAAATTATAGTAGTTTGATATTTTTTATGGTGCATGTTTGCTTGCTATGTTTTTAAAAACCTGAAAAATGGTAAAAGAACTAAGGGTAAGATATCTAGTTTTGTTTTCCCTGTTTTACAGCACTTTGTGCTACTGCACATAAGGTATAAAAGTTACATTTTCAGTTTGCCATAAGTTTCTTCACTGACACAATGGGCAGCTTGGCAGAGTTTATGTTATCACAGGCCTGCTTCCGTTTCTTGGCCAATGATTTTTTTGTGCGCTGTTTCCGCTTTCGTTTTCTTGGACGTCTTTTTGCTCCCTGTGCATCTGCTGTGGGAAACTGGTTGTGGTAGTCTATGTGACTGTTTGCTTGTGCACTTATTGGTACAAAGCAACGCACAGGCGAAGGTGGAGAGTCCAGTTCATCTGTAAGAGACATAGCAATGAGCAATAAAACTTCCAAATTTCTAAATGTTAGGCGATACTAATTGTTTCATTGCTGCATACTTTGCACAACCAGTGATTATGTGGTACTGAACTGGCTGTGCTAATCATTTTGTCCTATGCTTCCTGCACGAGTGCACATGGTTTCAGACCACATGTCCAATCCTGCATTCACAGAAAGCCAATATGAGCCATATTAATGTATAGCAGAGATAAAAGGCTTATCGGCAAATGTAAGCAGAACAATTAATACCTCAATAAAATGTATATAAACATAGGAACTTTACTTTGTAAATAAAAAAAATTATAACTTTTTTTTTGGATGTTGTTTAATGCCCATTCTTACAATACATGGCACCACTTCGGTGGACACTGATGGCACATGCAATGAGATGATATTTGAGAAGGAAATGTTCCAGGCCTAAATTCAGGGTACCTCCCTGGCAGGATTTCAATTCTAGACCTCCATTCACAAATCCACATCTTAACAACTTTGGCCATCCATGCCAATGAGATAAAAGCTTGTATCCATATGCAAAATGCCTGGGATGTACAATACATCCCAGAACATACATACACTTGCTTAGTTATTGAAATTGAAACCCATATAACTTTCCCCCATCCAGCAAAGCAAAATGACATGAAATTTAGAAGGTGTAAAATGTTCAGTGAATAAATGTACAAAAATTACATGTAAAATAAATGGGAATTCAGTTTTATAAGAATCCTTGAGGATCTGGTAACACTGCTTCTTTCTGTAACATACGCTGAAATTCTTCCTTAATACTGCAGATAAACACACATTAAAGTAAAGACCACCACTTCCTAGGGTATACACAGATTTCTAGTCTATATTTTATACTTCTTCACAAACTATATATGTAAAAAAACTCACAAAAAATGGGAAACTTATATCCCACAACCATAGAATATGAATAAGGTAACAATTTACATGAGAGAGTTGATTTTACAATTAACTTTTGTCTATTACAGAATGTTTTGAGTTCATTTACAGCTTGTTACTAGAGGTCACTAAATGTGCAACCAAATTTTAAATTTGCAAGCTATGTATTTTATTGAAGCCCACTGAAGGGGGATCATAATTGTAATGAAAGATACGCTCATAGATAAGCTCTGGTCTGTCATAGCACTGTATACCCGTGTGGTACATTCAATCTGTAATCTTAAGTTACAATATAATGTAACATAGAATTTAATGCTCTGTCATTTCTGTGGTAAAAATCTGTAATACTTTGAATCTGCCTATAAACCCTCCTTTGCTGAAGTTGTAGAAAGGCCTCTTAGCTCCTGTAATTTTATGGGCAAAACCATAAAAGTTGTAAAGCATGGTATAGTACAGCAAATCAACTTCTTTCAACTGGTGAAGTTGTGTTATTTTACAGTTTTATTATTTTCTTCACAGTTAGGTGGCATAGGCATAAAACAATTCAGTTTCTCCATTAATCTACCATAATGTTGTTCAACTGAGCCAGTCACACAAGAGAGACCAGCATATCTATGGCAAAAAAAAGGCAATATGGATTTGGTACCATTGTTAAAATGACTGCAATTCTCTCACATGTTAATGTAATTTGTAAATTTTAATTTTTCCTCTTGGAAATTCACTAAAATTGTGGAAAAACTAGGAGAAAATAGTTCCGGTGCCAGCCAATATCAGTTGTTCTAAAACACAACACACCTCTAATGAATTTTGATTTGCCGCCACCAAGTCCCCTCTGGAAGTACATTTCACCACCACAGTATCCAGTCCACAAAACGGAAACACCAACAACACAGGACAGTCGGATTAGCTTCTGAGGATGGGAACAAGCATTTTCCGAAACATGTTAAGTGAGTAAACATAAGTGATGTTAGTGTAACAATTCTGACTCACCTTAAATAAATTCAATAACATATCACTATTTCTAGCTTCTTTTCAAATATCAATGTAACTGCTTTTTATTTGTTCCTTTATTTATACTAGTTAGAGGACTGCCATTTATGATTTAATGTTTAAATATAATACTGGGCAAATGACAGTGCTGCTGTGCCACACATTGGCACTGCAAGCTCTCCATTATGCACCATAATATGTCACCACAGCAGCTCTGATGCAATCTTTTAATTCCAGTATAGAGGAAAACATGTAAGGAAAACTTCTTGCTTGAAGAAACCCCATAAGAAAAAAAGCCAAAACACTTTGGATCAAGGAACCAGGCCGGCCAAGGGATGTCACCATGATAAGAAATTAATCTCTTGGAAAGGATGGTCGGGTGGCACCATGGCTGAGTGGTTAGACCACTTGCATCTCACCAAGGCAGCCTAGGTTTCATCCCAGAGACCTGCATGTGGGATTTGTGGTGGATAAAGCAGCATCTGGGCGGGTTTTCTCTGGGTTTTCCAGTTGACCCCGCCATTCATTCCACCAACTGCTCCAGCATCACCTTTCCTTTCATCCATTTCACCATCATTTTATGTCATCTACTTCCTCGCTTTCATACCAGGCATCCGGCTCCAGGCACTACTTGTAAATCCTACATGTAAGGAGAGTAAACAAAGAATGAAGATAAAGAAAATGAAGGAAAGGTCTGATGTAAAAAACTCTGCACACATTCTGGCTGTATGTGCGGCTGCCAATCTTGTTGGAACCATAAATTATTCATATCCACATTCATAATCCATAATTGTGGAAGAAGAAAATCCTGCAGCATTGTTAGATAATGCTCACTGTTGATATCATCCATGAAAAAGTAGAGTCCGATAATTCCAAAGGAAATAACTTCACATCATACAGCAACACGAGCCCTGGGTATGAACATTTTCAACCAATTCAGTGTCTGCACAATTTTCTTACTTGTTCCTGGTTTACAATGACAGGCAGATG
The DNA here is from genome assembly GCA_030765065.1 of Deroplatys truncata. Classification (NCBI taxonomy): domain Eukaryota; kingdom Metazoa; phylum Arthropoda; class Insecta; order Mantodea; family Mantidae; genus Deroplatys; species Deroplatys truncata. The sequence goes on from CM060976.1 coordinate 215,939,670, forward strand.
CATTTGATCTAAAGGAACTAACACACCTGGTAATGATGTGTTCATCCATACTTTTCCATGGCGTTCCAAATTGAAGAGTCGGCTGAATATGCAGTCATTATTCTTGAAATAAGTTTAAATGGCGAAAACATGATGTTCAACAGCCCAAGTCTCCATGTTGACCTCACAAACAAAATGGCAACTCATTAATAGAATGCAGCGTCACACACTTATCATTCTTGTACTATGTCCGTGTACTACATGAGTCAAAATATGCTATGAATACCATCATGCCCTATAGTAGAAAACATTCAACAGCACTAGCTTATTTGTTTAGTAGCCCAAATTCGAGTGACCATTTCATGAATATGGTTTATTTCTAGTCTTCTTTGTTATTATTATTGTTCTCACATCTGGCATAACTGGCAACTTTTTAAGGAAACCAGGTAGAGATGCATTGAAGCTAGGAAACATTCAGATTTCTGGGTGTAAAAAGAATGCCCTAATATTGGTACATATGCAGCCATCTTTTTGTGAAGCTTCATATTGCTGTAACCTGAAAAAATTAAATTCCAAAAGAAGAGAGAGGGGGAGGGAAATAGGGAGAGGGAGGGAGAGAGAAGGGAATTTCATTTCACATCACAGATCTAGAGAAATGGAGTTGTTAGATTACTTTAGCTCTTTGTTTTTTCCTCTCTCAAGAAAATTAGTTAATCAATATTTTAAAATCCATAACATTCAATAATTAGATATGTTCTTACTGAGTGCGTTAACAGGTAATAAAAGCCATGGAAGGTTTCGTCTTTGTAGCTTGTATAAATTTTGAGAATAGTATATATGTGTATAGTAAAATATATTTTTAAGAAAATAATTTTAACTGAAATTTAACTTGAGAAATAACTCACAATTACGAATTTTGGAGAGTAGTCATTAACTCCATTCCCTGCCGCCTCAAGGTTGACTAGTCTGCAACTACAGTTTTGAGACCAGAAATAAAAATATAATTTGCCCCAAAAAATGTTAAAGGTGGATTGTAAAAACTATATGTTTTTAAGTTTACGCACTATATAACAACATTTAAGTTAGGAACAAATTTCTGTAAATTAAACAATGTTCACTAGTGTTTAGTGACATAGCTTAAATCCAAACATTAGCTGGAAAAAGGAAGTATGTACTGCAGAGTGGTCCATGTATAACAAACTAGATACTTCAATAAAAAACTTAAATAAAGAATCTTTTAAAGGTAAACTAAGAAAGCTACTTCTAAAAAGGCAATATTTACATATAAATCACTACTTAAATGAACCATGTTTTCCATAATCACATAATTAAAGTACATAGATTATTTAATTTTGTTATTCTGTGACATAGTATTTTTGTAAAGAAACTAATATGTACTTATTTTAGTATTACTTGCTGTAATGTAAAACCAATCCCGATGTGTCCGAAAAACAATGTAAGTTGTATCCCAAAGTATGAAAAAACAAAAACAAAACAAAAAACATGACATTATCTATGCCACTTGATGGCAAGGGGGACCAGCATCAGTAATTTGTCATTCCCAGTGAATAGGGTCTGCTACAGTTGGCTATTGAAATCACAATTTTCATATTGTGTACTACTTTGATTACACTAGGTGTTGAAAATGATGTCCCTCTGCTGTAACCATTCCTCGCATTTCTGAAGGAAACTTGGATTTAAACATGCAAGTTCATCTATTGTAATTCGCCTGACTTCTCGTACAATACTGTCTTTTACTCATGGATTGTGAGCAGATTGTCTTTATATATTTTATTTTTTCCCATAAATAAAAGTTATAGGCTGATCAAATTGGGGGACCTAGGGGGCCATAATCCTTTACTAATAACCCTGTTGTCAAATATTTCCTTTATCAAATTCAGTGTTTCATCTGCTGTATGGGCAGTTGTTGAATTCGCTGGAATAGTACTCGGACACTTGATGTTGGTTAACTGTTCAAAAAATGTGTCGAGAATTTGTGTTCTCTATTTTTCACCATTAACTGTATCTTCAAACAAAATAGAGCCTATAATCCTATGTGAAGTTATGTGAACCATACGCCAACTTTCTCATCATGTAAAGGAGTTTCATGAATGAGATGAGGATTTTCTATATTCCAATATGTATTGTTATGTGTCAACTCGTAACATGGTCATGTAAGTGAAATCGTGCTTCATCAATGAAAATAACAGTAAGTTTAGATTCACAACACCATCAGCAACACTTTGTAAAACCCACTTACAAAAACTCACAACTTACATCTCTTAGGCTGTAATTCATGCACTGTCACTTTGTAGGGTTTAAATTTAAAAATGTTAATGACTCAATGCTGTGGTTTTTGATTCACCTGTTTCTTATGAAAGACAGCAGAGATATTTCTGAGGGGAATGTTCTAACCTTTCTAACTCATCAAGTTTTTCTTCAGTAAATGCATATGGGTTCTTCTTTCCACGTTTATTCAGAACTGACCCCATTTTTCTAAACCTTTTTACAAGGTTTAATATAGAGGTCTTATGTGGAATGGAAACACCAGAAAATTTCATTGCTGTACTTAGTCACACTTTTTCACAATTCCTCTTTCTGAAGTAACACTCGCCAACATCAACACACACATCAACAGAGCTCAGAGGCAACTGAGCAGGAGCTATCGGCTGCAATATGACCATGTGCCATGCCTTTGAAAGCAAAAAGAGAGAGACTAGTTGCAGTATGCAACTGTAGCGGACCCAGTTCACCGGAATGGCCAGAGCTGATGCCGGACCCACTTGCTGCCATTTACCAGAGAGAATATCATGAACTGTTCTGTACCTTTGATTAGGCTTTGTTGAACTGCACACTTAAAATTTCATATTGATACAAACAGCAGCAAATGTGGCTAAATGTGCAGACAAATGCATGAGCTTTTCTAAAATTTCTTTCTTTCTTTCTTGATTTTGGTGGGGGATGAGAGAAATACACAAAATGTGTATTTCTCTCAATATCAAAATTTTAATTGGAATACAATAGCTCTTCTACCCACCTTAGTTAAGCAGTAGAAAAACAATAAAAGAAAAATTTGTGTATGTGGTGTTATTGCACTAGTGTAACATAAAACAAATAGGCTTTAAAGACTACTTTACTTTTGCACTTATTGTAGGATTGCAAACTGTTACGCATATAAAAGTGCACTTGATAAGTCTGAACTGTTATTAAAATTTTGAAATCAAATACATATAAATACTGGTGTTATCATAAAAAGGATGCATTATTAGCTTTCTCCATTTTGCAAAATATAGTAGGGGACTTTATTCCTTTTAATAGCTGCTCATGTATGACTATATAAACAAGTTTATATAATAATGACTTCCTAATGGCCAGGACAATTTTAGTGGGCAGTCTAATACATGTAATGACTTCCTGCTGAAATACATAATAAAATTAATGTTCAAAGTGTCAGATATTTAAAGTACTTTTTCATAATACAAGTATTAATATATTACAGAAAATGAGTTCCTTAAGTCCAGATAAAAAACTGGCTTACTCTGCCATGTAAATTACATACATATTATGTAAACATGTAACAGGTAAATTAACCTAATAATCCTGTTGGTACTCTGCGATTATTGCCAAGACTTGCTGTAGTCAGGGTTGTGTCAATAAAACAGTAATAGGAATATGTAATATATGTATATATTCTACTGTAGAGCATGTAATGTACAAGAGTAGTTACTAAATAATGTAAGCATAGAAAATTAAATTTATGTTACAGGAATGAGTTGATTATGGAAAAAGATTAAAACTTCTATTAATTTATAATATGAATGAATAATTTATTTAAGCACTAAGTTATTACATATTTAGACTGCCTTCTCTATTTGGCCCTGGCCACTAAGATGAGCAATTGTTGTGAATTACAATTACAAGTTGATACATTTAGTAGTGACTAATTTTGAAGATTTAGAAGCTAGTAACAGTGATGTGTCATAATTTAAAATAGAGAGTTGAGGGTTGTTACACTACATCACTATGATATTCTTACTATGCATATGAGATGCATTTACCAAAAGCAGCAAGATAAATCAGCAGTAGCACATCATTTCTGGTCTTCAAACCATGATATCACTCCAAACATAAAACTCTTAAAACCGATCAACAGCAGCAATGAATTGGACATCTGGGAAAAAATACATATTGTCAAACACAGGAATCACCTAATGAATTTCGAACTGCCGCCACCCAACAGCCTTTGGAGGTTCATCAGCCCAGCACCAGAGAACACCACAAACCACACACATCCCCCAGACGATGACCGGCAAAAATCAGTTGAGAGAAAATGCTGACGATGGGAACAAGCCGTCTCCCGAAACGCGTTCAAGTAAGAATATCATAGTGATGTAGTGTAACAACCCTCAACTCTCTATTTTAAAACATTTAGTAGTTCTTATATTTATTTTTATTTACATTATTTTTCCTCTTTTAACCGTCCATATCCATTTATTTTTTACTTCATTAAGTATTTATCCATATTTTTACAGTTTTTATCTAGAATTGTATGTATATCTTTATTCCTATTCATTCCATACAATAAACTCTCTTTTCTCCAAATCTCTGTTTCTTTGCATTCAAATATAATATGTTGTATATCTTCACTTTCCCCACATAATGGACATTCACCTTGTGCATAGCCGTTTCGCTTCCCTTTTAGCCTCCTTATTCCTGCCCTTAACCATGCTATACCTCCTCTTTCTTCTTTATTTGTGTTGTCTACATATTTCTCTCTTTCCCAGTGTTTTTTTATGTTAACATAAAATATCAAAGATCTCTTCTCAGTTATCTGACTAAATAATTGTTGTATCTCGATGTCCTCAAATCTTCTTCTAATACTCTTCCAAAAACCTTTGTGAATTTATAATAAGAACACAGTTTAGACATTTGTATTTCGATTTAACATATAACAATACAGAGTACTCTCTATTATCCATTCAAGGTTTATCAGGTTTAGAAATTACCCTTGTATGGCTTACACTCTAAAAATATTTAATACTTATTAAGATAAGGCAACATAAATCATGACAAAATAATCCTGGAATTCAAATCAAAACAGTAGGTTGTGAATCAAGCTTTACTGTATTGATGTTAATGGCTCTCTGCTGAGGAGGTAGGAAAATGTCCCTTTGTGAAAGAACAAGAGTGAGAGAATCTGAGCCACAGCTATACCTGTTTCAGTAAGTCATGCAGATGTTCAGTCTGTTTTTATGTACACTTGGTCAATTTAAAACTGGCCAGCATCTGGGAGATGGAGCTCGAACTGGATACTTCTGTGAGCACTTGGGACAGCCAGGCTTTGATGACAAGAATGCATATATTCTTGTAGTAGTTACAATGGGGAACACAACTATAATCACTAAAGCCTTCGAAGAAAATAATTCATATACGAGATTCAAACAGGCAGATATTTCAGTGTTTTTCAATATTAAATATTTGTAACCAAAATGCACTTTGCTGATTTATAGTTCTCAAGTGAAGTATGAAAAGCTCATTACAATGCCATGTTTACTACAGCACTCTTAGTAGAGTATTAACTTACTGTTCTTGATGTTGCAAGTTCAAATCTCCGTGGAGCTGCTCAGCATTTTTTCCCTTTCATTTTAAATACATGAGTAAAAAGTCTGATGTGTTACACTCACTTGACTTTCTCTACTCTTGTACAAACTATTTTTACAAATGGTTATTCTCCATATGCTTCCATGTTAATCGAGATGTTAATCTTATTGCTAATTTTGTTGTAGGAGAACATAGGAATACAATAGGCTCTAAGCAATAGTCAAATATTTTAAGAGCTGGTTGCTATGTCGAGTATTCCATTCTGTTTGCATTAAGAGGACAAAAAAAAAAAAAAAAAAAAAAAAAACGAATTCCCATTTGAGAAAAAGTATAAGTATTGGAAAATTTAAGGGAATAACAAGCAATATCTCAAAAATGGTTCACTGAACAAAAAAAATTGTATATGATATAAATTGTGTATTAATGCGATCTACAATTTTTGTGTAGTAAAATTTTGTCTATCTCTTATGGTTTACCAGTTATGCAAAAGTTGTTCACATTGAAGAATACTTTTGGAGACATTCCCAGAAAATTCAAGATATACATTTTATTTGTCATGAAAGTATTTTAAATATATGATATTTTAATCAAAATTGTTACAGCCATTTTTGACAAAATTAAAATTTTCGAAAAATGTTCCATGTAAAGGGTAATCTGGGGTGGGGGGATTTTGTTGAAAACCTTCGTGTCGCATCTCTGGAAGATACTGAACCTAAATACGAAGTTTGGTGTTTATCCGACTGTTCGTTTCTGAGTTATGCTGTTTACAGACACACACACATGGACATGTTTCCAAAAATGCTTTTTTTTGGATTCAGGGGGCCTCGGTATCGAGTTTTTGGGTGGAATACAATACTTCCCCTACCTATTATACATAATAGAGAAAGTAAAAATACAAGGTTTTCTTAATTTTTTTATGTATGTGGCATTAAGTTAGTAGTCCGATATACCGGAAGATGGCAACTATGGCATTAATTTATTGTTGGCAAGAGGTTTCATACTCAGTCAATTTAATTTTATAACCACAAATTTTACCATTATTGTAATTATATTTGTAAGTAAAATGATGTAAAACAAGCAATATTATTTAACTACATTGTAGTAAAATGAGTTGTAAAAAATACGATAACAATCCACTATGGAGAATCCAACTTGAGCTGCTTGCATAGAAGTTAAATAGCTTAATCACTGCTGCATACCAAGCACTTGTTGAGGTAGCCTAAATCAGTGGCTTGTATTATAGAGTTAGCCAAAGCGGCACACAGAAGTTGAGGGTTGTGAATCATGCACTCACTCGAAGGGAGTTTGTGTTATTAGTTATGGCAGGAATATGCAAAAAAGAGTTGTTACTGTGAAACAAAAATTAAAAGGAAAATGTCGAAAAACATTTGAGTGATTGGTTTAAAAATAACAAGTGTAAATGAGGCTTCCAACAGCTGACTGACCATCACTAAGAAGGGTTCTGAAGAATATGGAGAAAGTGAAAGTAAATGTATTTCTGATACCGAGGCTTTGCAATGTGTGCATACACTGTTGGGTTGTTTGGGACAAAAGGGTTTCGAATACAGTAACATTACTGCAGCATGCAAAATACAAATTGCAATAAGGAAGTAAATGAATAAAAAAAAAAATTAGGTTTAATTTATGGACACTCTTTAACTACTAAGGTCCTTAGCATCCCATTCTATATTGGGCGCGAAAGACCGGAAATTTTGCTCAGAGGCCTCTTTTTCAGGCTTATGTTCTTTTATGTGCCGTAAATCTAACACACGGACTACTGGCTTTACTTCCCTTCCGAAGAAAGCCATGCTAAGGATTTTTACGCGAAAAATCCATTGCCTTCCGCTGGGTTTGAACCCGCAACCATGGGAACTAGAAGCTAGCATGGTAATCATTACACCACAGAGGACGGCATAAATGAATGATAAGAAGCAAAAAAAGTATAAAGACTACTTCAGGGCATAACTGTGTAAGTAGGTAATCAAACCACAAATGTATGTACTTTTATTATCTACAACCTTAAATTGTACGTGACTTTTATTCTTATGTATAAAATTACACCTGTAAACTGTACATCTACTGAGCGTAATCATATGAAATGAATATTGATTTAAAAGTAGGCCTATATACTATGGAACTTATAAAGAAATCAATTTTTGTATTATACAGGCACATATTCCAGGTGATTAGCCTGGATAATCGAGAATACCCTATATCAGTGTTATCTATCAGAGTTTTCAATTATCAATAGCTACCGCACTATTTTGTTTCAACAATTATTATGTCAAGTCAACTATTCTGTTAAGTAATCAAAACGTTGTACATTTGTTAAAAAGAAAAACTAGCATTTCATATTCACCTTCTTTCTCTGTTGTTGTCTTTGATGTGAATGTGCCACAAAAAGAAGCTTTAATGAATATTGCTTATTACAAATAAATCTTTACTGCAAATTACTATTGTTTGAAATTCTGAAGTACTAACTTTAATTACGTATATATTGTAATGAAAAGCTAGAAACAATGATGTGTATTGAATTTATTTAAAGGTGAGTCGGAATTGTTACACTAACATCACTTAAGTTTACTCATTTAACATGTTTCGGGAAACATGTTAAATGAGTAAACTTAAGTGATGTTAGTGTAACAATTTCGACTCACCTTTAAATAAACTAACTTTAATGTTAATTGTAAACAGGCCTAAAAAAACTTAAATAACGTGAATAAACTAAATATGTAATGATATACATATTTTACTTCCTTTATGCATCGTATCAGTTCGTTTTAACCACTATACATTGTCCTTATTCTGGTGCAATACAATATGCATAATTTCACAGATATCAATCTGTTACAGAGAGAGGCCAATTTGTTATGGAGCACATTTTGGATCCTAACTTCAATAGTTGGAATATTTTTATTTTTAAAACCTTCTAATAAAGCTTCCTTCCCTACAAATGGATTTTTTGAAAACTATTTTTGGATTAAACTTTCAAAGAAATTTAGAATTGCCCTGTAAAGAGAGTTGACAAAAATGCCAGTCTGTTACGAAATGTTTATGAATAAATGTTTCATCTTAAACCACATTTTTGTGGTCATTTTAATCCTCTGTGTTTTATCTATCGAATGATGTGTTCAAAATTCATATTCCAATCCTTTCATCTGTGTAAGACCTTCGTTTATCTGGAAAAATGTATTCTGAATGTGAGTCTGTTACACGACGAATTGCTCATTGACAATAACCTGTATTCACAGCTGAAAGATTCACAAGTTAATTAATTTAAGAGAGTTCAAAACTCTCCCAATGCTTTGTAGCAAATGATACATAGCGACCTGTTTGGTGGAATTTCATCTAACCCGACGTGGTGTTAATGCTCTTTAGCTCGATAACGACATGTTTATGGGCATACATTCCCTGAAAGAAAATACTCAGATAGAACTCTTGAATCACGCCTTAAAATTATTCTTTGTTATTTTGACTTGCCCAGTATAAATAACAAGAAGAAGTGGAAAGATATTATAAGTAATGTTGGGATAAGTCGATAATTTATTTAAATGTTTTTTTCTCCACTTACATCTATTGGCTTAAAACTACTTTCTGAGAACATCCCCATCATCAGTTGTGCAGTCAACAAGTGGAGAAAAAAAGCATTTAAATAAGTTGTAGCCTCATCCCAACATTATTATTAACACCTTAGTTTCCTAATTTAAAAAAATCTGATGTTACATTCACATGACTTTCTGTACTCACTCTTCTGCAAACTATTCTTACAAAAGATTATTCAGCCACCTACTACTTGTTAATCGAGATCAGCTTTCATTACACATTTCATTGCAGATATAAGAAGAATATAATAGGGTAAAGTGATAGATTTCTAAAAAGTGGATTGCTATGTGATGGCTTGGTAATTCCATAACTACTAGAAAAAATGAATAGCGACTTCACTTGAAAGGTGTATAAGTGCTTCAAAATTTAAACCAACAAAAAAGAACTCGGAAATGGTTAACAATACAAACATTTTATTTGACATAAATAGTATTTTTTTTAATGAAACCTACATATTTTTGTGTAGTATGTTTTTGTCTATTTCTTATGATTTACCAATTAGAAATAAGAGGACTTAACAGACAAGACAGTACTAGAGAAAATAAAATCATAAATTTAAAATTTTTCTCCAGCAAATTGTTGAACACAGCTACATCAAACTTGAATTGTACAGGTATACATTTCAGCTTTCATTTGTTTCTTTAGATATTGACATGTTGTGTAAATCATAAAAAACTTTTTAAAATTAGCACATTCAAAGAAAATACAGGATGGTAAAGGCACAGGACAGTATGGGTTATAAGCAGCGCCTGGATTTTGTTAACCTAAAAATGTTTGAAAAATGACCTATAAAATAACTAAATTGTTTAAAAAATGAGAATAATAATTACAAAAAATAATCTACAACATTTACTTAATTTATTAAAATGATTGTACAGAAAGTTATAAATTAATTTATAACTGCATTTAATTGCTATACAAATAGAAAAAGCAAGTATAAGAATAATGATGGGATAATTTAGAAAATTAATTAAGAGTATATTTGTTCCATGTTCTTGTTTGAAGAATCTAAAAAGACAATTAAGAAAATTGTTTTTGAAATAGGTTTTTCAAAACTGTAGCATTAACTGTTTTGAGGTCTCAAATTATACAAAATTCATTATGAATGAAAAGGACTTCACAGTCTGAGGCATGACACAAGGCAATAGCAACCTGACTGTATCAAGGCCATCTCTATCTACAGGCCTGGATACATGATTCGGGACATCACGTGAGGCGCATGTTCTAAAGGAATTCGAACACATAATGCAATGTTTTACAAGTATTTTTAGCATGTTTGTGCTGAAATAAGCATGCAATCATTTATATTCTTACATTTCCATATTAAAGATTAATGCGTGTTGCGAGTTTTTAGTGCTTACGTAATGTTGTATTTGTTAGCCCCACGTTGTGGTAGCCAATTTGCGATAGATGGTTCTTACGTAATATGTTTTACGTAAATTATTAGAACTTGGAGATCTTATATTGTGTTTACTTCATGTGAGTGGAAGCCATCTTGTGATGTCATTCATTTGTTCGGTTTGTAGCTCCATCTTGTGTTAGCGATTTGCGGTTCCTAGTTTTGTGTTTGAAAGAATTTAACTTTTAATTTCTATTCAGTTCTGTTTCACTGTCCTCCGGCTAGCTATTATCTTATCTTGGGTCGAACATGTATCTCTATACAGGTTGTGAAGCGGAAAGGAATCTTTTATCCAAAAATTATACTGATGAAGAAATTTGTTTTATAATTTTTATTGTCGAACACGTTCACTATCACTTTTATATATTGATCTAGATACTCGCCAAACTGAAACTGTTATAATACTTCTTACTGATCACTTTTAATTCACGTACTTCAACTTTGTGTATAATTAACTTTATAATACTTTAGATCTTTCATAATTCTGCTGCGCGTAACTTTTGACGAACTGACTGACTGAAGACGACGTGTAGTATATGAATGCTTTCGGCGAAATGAAGGATGGACTGACTGACGACGTGTAATGTGCTAGGAATTTTGATGAACTGAACGCAAGCTACCTCGAACCTACCCTATTTATACGCCTTCATCAAGATACGCCTAAAGATTATAAATGAATTACTATTGGCTAATAAAACGCGCCAACATTAGCGTCTATTTTAATATCCAATTAAAATTATGAATACATATGCTTTAGGAAATATTCCAGAAGGTTCTCAACGGAAAAAACGCGCGAACATTACGTAACTTCCTTGTTTCCAATAATGATAAACAGCTCACCCCCCCTCAATAATAGCGCAATAGCTGCATTATTGCGCTATTATTGACAGTTTCAGTAAAGCCTTATAAACTTATTTCCCAATAATAATTACAATTAATAAACATCTGAAATCAATGTCACATAAAAATGCATATTCATATTACAATCATTATTTACATTTAAGTAATTTGTGATACAAATTACCGCATCAGTGTTAATAAATAAGTGAAAAACACATATTCGTAGTTTTGGCAGACCATCATCTTACTTTCTCAATGCGAGTATGTCTAGAACTTTCGTTTTTATTTTGGCTGCAGCTCATGGAAAACTTTTTAGAAGGATGTTAGATATTACTTGTATTACTTTTCTCACCAAAGCAGCACTTGGCTATTCGCTATTACTAGTGCTGAAGTTAGCATTAATATTATAAATGTCACACGTTTTGGTACCTAAATGTGGAATTATTTTATACTTTAAGAAATTGTTGCCGTATGCTTCAGAAATTAAAGACTGAAAATATTCTGAAAATGCATGCCATTATACCACATGTGAATTGTGACAGCCACTCCAGTCCTCCCTATCTGTTACCCTTAAGCAAGCACTAACTTCAAAATGTTGAATCTCAAGATCCATTCTGCATTCTTAGCATAACATTTTCCCTACAATTTTCACTTTTAAATTACACACATTACAGCTGCATTACGTGCAATGTAAATTTAGGTAATTTTATTCTGCTCCTTTACATAAATGTTCCTATATTCATAAACTATGTTTTCAAATGTGCCTTCAAAATTTGTGCCAAAAACTTTCTCAAATGTTTGCATTAATTTTGTTGTAATCTGATATCAAAGTTAACATCTTAAACCCACATTAACTCAAAAGTTTAGTTATAACAAGAATCTGTTCATACAATTTTAGTGATACTAATTTCTTTTATTGGATACAGGGCTAAAAGAACTTGGATTCTTGGATGTTCAAGATGTTGTTATCATAGAGGTCTGCACTGTTTCTGCAGCAACTTGTGTATCTGAAATACCTTGAATGTTACTCTTTGAATTTGTTAGCGCAACAAATGCACTAATTTTTCATGATCACTGAGAATTTATTTTAAATGCACAGATTTGTAATTACTATCAGGACTAAGGGTTTGAGAATAAAGAAAGTACATAGGAATCACGTATATATAAGCTTTTGATTCAGAAAAAAATTGAGCATGCCCATAACAGGAAATCGGTTGCATATTTCATTGCCTTTTGGTTAAGCACGTGCTCTTCTAAGAATTTATTTTACGATATTCTGTGGAATCTTAATTTATTTCTGTGCAATATTATTTTAAATTGTTGACAGCCTGGAGTAGTGTATTCTGTTTGTTTGCTTGCAATTGTATACCTATTCAGATGACTTTAAAGAGCATCAAATTTGGACCATTTATCCAAGATAATTTCTTTACCAAGCACCCATTTGAATAGTGATTTAATATTGTAATACTACCATTCAAACTTGAATAATAAAATTGCAGTTAATTAACAATGCTACAACCTTTAGAATTTCTGAGGTATCAATTTTCAGCAAATGCACATTGTTGTATTTTATGAATATGGTGAAACCCTCGAATTTCATGCAGTTAACTCTTTGAGAGCCAGTTCTGAAGACAGATAAGATGAAAAATTGGAAAACAGTGAGCGGCAAGTATCTGGGTAATACAAGAATGCTTCCCTAATTTCATGTGCAATAAATGTATTCACTATATGCTGTTAGAAAAATTAAAACATACAACAGCAACGTGTAGTTAATAACTATTTCTTTGAATAGCATGTAATCACTGCTGTCTCCTGTGTGGATCGTTTTGGAATGAAGTCACTGTTATATACTTTTCAGAACTTCTTAGATAGTTTGATGTACACCCGGCACACAGCATTTTATACAGATAACTACACTGTTTTATTATTCTTTCACCCAGTAAGTAGGTACTTTGGTTATTAATAAAATTACTGGTCCATTTTGAGACAGCAATGAACTCATTAGCATTCTAAATTTACACTGATATACTGCATTCCTATACAGGTTGTAAACCACTGATAAGTGTGGGCCTCTGAAAATGATGTAATTAACAGCTATCTTGTTTAGCCTGCTAGCCTGTATACACAGAGATGGCGTTGACTGTATGCAGTTATTAATGTGTAAAAGGGAAGACGGTCTCATCCCTAATTTAGGAAAGAATTCATAACTAATTATACCAGCTTCCCTACAATAGCCATCTCTCAACTCACAAAATCCTTTTTCAGACTAATCATTAAACAGGAATGACTTTTTCCCGAGAATGCAAGTAAAGGATATACAAATCACTCTTACTTCTCAGTTAAATAGTGAAATTTTTGATGCTTGAAATGTAAATGTCAATAGTATAAAAATCTTTATATACTCAATGTCAATGTGTGAATATGATTACAGAAAGTCTCAAAAGGCAAGAAATTACAAAATGACATAAATTGAAAAAAGTGCCATAAAAATAAATGTCATAAAATGTCCAAACAATTACCTAATAAATATGTATTTTCATAATCTGGGATCCTCACATGTTAGCAATGCCTATGATGCAACAATTAAAAGATGGTACATGATCAGGATCTGGGCCCTGGTTATAAGCCACAATGTTCAAATAAGTAATTATTATTTACTTATCTTTATTATCAATTCTTAATGATTTTCTTGTATTCTTCATTTAATGAATTTTTTTTTGTGTGTGTGAGAATAGAAAAACAATATGTTATAATACATGTAATGACCCCAACCTGACTGCAGCTGTTTATTAAATATATTTTTTATTATGTTTCTGTTTATGAGGTTTGTGAGCTGAGCTATTGGGGATTGCGACTGTTTTTGCTAATTCTGTCACACAATTTTACTGTAGTAACAGCTCAGAAGCAGCTCATAGCAGAACAACATGATGAGCAAAACATCACACCCACTATGATACAGGCCATGGAAACTCAAACATCTATTTAAGAGGTGAAGGAAAGTATAACATTCACTGATTTTACATTATATAGCAACTTCATTATAAGCATCTTCTGTTAATTAAAATAACAGAAGCATCCACAACGGTTTGATTGGTGCTAGTGCTTATTTCCTGAAGTATGCTACAAATGCTTCATAGCAACGACACATAATAAAACAATTTGGAAGCACAAAAGCTTAAGCTTCTTACACAGTCAAACTGAAGAGTGATTGATTGCAGATGTACCTGCCCTAGGCTGGGTTAGAGTAGCAGTGACATCTCGCTCTCTAAGTTTGGGTATGATGCACTCCTTTATGTGCACCTCAAGATCTTGCTTCTCCTCACCACAATGCTGGCAAACTCTTCTAGCCACACTAGAACTAAAATATACACAACACTTTAGAACTTCACATAATACATGGTAAAGATGGAATAGAACAAGGGGAGATTAAAAGCCCTATCCCACCTATGTTAAATCTGTTAAATTCATGACCCATTATTTCAAACTATTTGAGATATCAGGCAGAAATTTTTACAGAATATAGGTGCATGTTATTTCTAAGTTTACTGATCTACTTTAATACAATGAGTTTATTACGGAAGACTTGTTTATCAAGATGAAGCTACATTACAGATTTCATCATAGGTATAAGGATATATTTGCTAAAGTGGTAGCCAGATTTTTAAAAAGTAGATTGCTATGTAATGGCTTTAAAATTCTATGACCTTTGCATGACCATGAGAAAAAATCTAATGTGTTGCACACACATGATTTTTCTCTACTCACTCTTCTAATTTTCATACACAAACTTAAGCTTCTATTTCTTGTTAAACTTTCATTACACATTTTGTTGTGGGTATAAGAAGGAAGAATACAGTATTTGTCTATTTCTTATGGTTTACCAGTTATACAGAAGTCATTTAGGATGAAGAGCACTTAATAGACTATTCCCAAAAATTGAATTATACATTTTTTCATGAAAATATCTTAAATATATGGTATTTTAATAAAAATTGTTAGAGCTGTTCTTGAGAAAATAAAAGGTAACGAAAAATGTTCCTTGTAAATTGTGTCAAATCCCTGGAAGAATTTGCTGAACTTAAATTCTACATTTTGTATTTAAGTATTTTCATTTTTGAGTTATGCTGCTCTCTGTCTCTTTCTCTCTCTCTGGCAAAATCTCAGTATCAAATTTCTAGATGGAATGCAATACTTCTATCTGCAATAGCTTCTGATAGAACAGGTCATTTATACCAGAAAATGTCTCACAAAAAGTGTTCAAAGCAAAAAATCTGATGTGTTACACTCACATGACTTTCTCTACTCTTGTACAAACTATTTTTACAAACGCTTATTCTCCATATGCTTCATGTTAATCTTATTGCTAATTTTCTTGTAGGCGCAAGGGGAATATGTAGACTTTAAGCGACACTCAAATCTTTTAAGAGCTGGTTGCTATGTGGCACATTCCATTCTCTTTGCATGTCCAGTACGCAAAAAAATGAATAACGAACTCCCATTTGAGAAAAAGTATTGGAAAATTTAAGGGAATAACAAACAATATTTCAAAAATGGTTCACTCAACAAAAAAAAATGTATATGACGTAAATTGTGTATTTTAATGTGATCTACATTTTTTGTGTAGTAAAATTTTGTCTATCTCTTATGGTTTACTAGTTATGCAAAAGTTGTTCACAATGATGAATACTTTTGGAGACATTCCCAGAAAATTTGAGATATACATTTCATTTGTCATGAAAATATCTTAAACATATGATATTTTATTCAAAATCGTTACAGCCATTTTTGAGAAAATTAAAATTTTCAAAAAACGTTCCATGTAAAGGGTAATCTGGGCTGGGGGGATTTTCTTGAAAAACTTCGTGTCGCATCTCTGGAAGATACTGAACCTAAATTCCACGTTTGGTGTTTATCCGACTGTTCGTTTCTGAGTTATGCTGTTCTTTCACGCACGCACACACGCACACACACACGGACATGATTCCAAAAATGCTTTTTTTGGATTCAGGGGGTCTCAAACATATATTTCTGGTGAAATCTCGGTATCGAATTTTTGGGTGGAATACAATACTTCCCCTACTTACTATACGTAGTAGAGAAAGTAAAAATGGAGAAAATAAACTTCCACATATTTTCAAAAACCAAACCACATAGCTTGAGCACACAGAAGCTGCCATACTTTACAGTACTACTAATTTGTGTAGGAAAACTTTCTGTAAAAGATGAAGTGTATAAGAGTTATGTTAAGTGGTGCAGAATTCACCGTATGAAGTGGCAGATGGCAGCACCATTTTTAAAACTACATTTAAAACATCAGTATTGTGGTTACAATGATAAAGTGCAACTGTCATTGATATGTCTACTGAATCTACTTTTAGTGCACGTGAGCATTGTTTAATTTTGGAGTAGTTGTACTCCAGTGTCACTCTGGAGTAGCTGTTAGTATGGTCACATGTAAGAGTTTATAAAAATTCTGATGTGATCACTTAAAAACCTTCTCCACCTGTCACAACTTGCTTCAGATACTCCCTTATATATTATTCATATAAAAATATTATTCTGTTTCTGTTTCGCTACCTACAAATTTTTAACTAAAATAATCTCAAATTAAGCTATATAACTAGCTTGCATGCACAATAAGGAACACAACTGTCGCATATCATACGTCAGCTTTGTCTCTTATGAACACCTATGTGGGAGGAGGGGGGGGGGAGAAAATAATGATATAAGATACTTTATAGATGCTACAAAGCAATTCAACCTTTGAAAACTTTAAGATGAAGTTAACAATGATTAATGCTACAAAAAATCGTTTCATAAATTCCACATTTCAATAGATTTTGTCCATCTTTATTGGTTTACCAGTTACACATAATTACAGAAAATTCATTCATAATTAAAAGGACTTAACCAGCCATTGACAGAAAATTCAAGATTTTATTAACCATGCAAAATATCTTAAACATATAATACTTTAATTAAAATCATTAGAGCCAACTTTCCATCTAAAGGGTAGGTTATGGTGGGGGGATTTTCTTGGAAATATTTGCTACTTCCTATGACGATGCTGAACTTAAATACTAAGTTTTATATTTATCTGACTTTACATTTTTGAGTTATGCTTTTCTTTCTCATCCTCCTCCATGCCATTTCTAAATGTGCTTTTTAATTTGAGAATATCACAACATGTACACTAGACTCTCGCTAATCTGGCTATTCCTTGTACATATGGATGCCGGATTACTGTGTGTGTCATAAATTTAGTTTAAACACATATGGTCTATACTTTATTAAATCCAAAGATACATTCATTTTCATAGAAAACTAAGTTAGTCCTTGAGTGTGTACATATACAGTAGTATCACTCACTATGAAACATGTCATAAATTTTTTCCAACTCTGCACCAACAAATGGCCGCACTTTTCTCCAGTTCTACATTATGGTACTGTTTTATACTTTATCCCATGCTTCTGCTGTTTGGAAAAGTTGATTGCTTTCCACACCTTCAACACAGCCTTGGTAGAGTTGTTTTCATATTCGTTCAGGAAGGACACAAGAAGTGCATGTCGATAATGATGTTTAATTGATTCCAAAAGGTCCTGGTCCATGGGCTGAATCAGGGTTGTCACATTGGGTGGAAGAAAGAGTGCTTGTATACCATCAGAAGGATGACTGGGAGCACTGTCATTTATAAGGATGGCTTTCTTCTGAGCACAGTATTTGCACTGGTAGTGTACTCCTGTCGCTATGTTGAAAACGTGGATGTTAGGATTTCTCAATCCCATGAGGGGTAGCTTATGACTCCCATTTGCGTTACAACATACCATTAATGTTATGTGCTGTTTTTATTGTTTTACCCACGAGCTTCCTTCTCGTTCTTGGCAGCTAATGTTTTTGAAGGAAGCATCTTGTAAAAGAGGCTGGTTTTATCAGCATTGTATAAGGCATCAGCAGTTAAATCATCTTCCCATTTCTTTACATACTCTTCTGCATCCTTTTAATTAACTGAGTGACTTTTCCTGGTGATTGTCAGCTGATGCACGCCATGTCATTTTCTACAGCCAATCCTTGCTTGCTGCAAACAGGTTACTGCTGCCAAGTTGTTTGTTAAATGCAACTGCTTTTTCCTTTATCGGGCCACTGATTGGAGTTCTTTTGCTGCATTGTTGTATGAACCACCTATAAACAGCTGTCCAGTTCTTCATTCTTACTCTTTCACATAACCTTCCATTTTCCCCACCTTGCTCTTCATTTGGCTTACGTACTGTTGAATAACATCTTCTTTGTTTTTGATGTCATAAATAGTTGCTCGTCCAATATTGTACTCATCAGCAATGGCTTTCTGCAAAGAATCTCAGTTCAACTTATCTAAACTTTTGAGTTTCAGCTCGAGGTCTAGGTGTTTCCTTTTAGAAGCCATGATACTGAACTGTAAAGGAAGCCACAATTTCAAATAAAGCATTGGAAAGGTAGAATCAGATGACTGAAAAATTCAATGCCATAGCCGGATTTGAACCACGGATCACCTGGTCTCCGTCCGGTTGCTCTAACCACTGAGCTACCATGGCAACATGCCGACACGACATTAAATTCTCCAACTGATTCGCATTTTCCCGGTAAACCACAAGGAGATCTCAAATTGTATTGAGATGTCATACCCCAATGGCGACTTACATTCTTTGTAAGTACTTTAAGTTCCGGGCTTTAGAGCAACCGGACGGAGACCGGGAGATCCATGGCTCAAATCCTGGCTATGGCATTGAATTTTTTAGTCATCTGATTCTACCTTTCCAACCCTGTCCAACACATGGGTTGTGTAAAAGAACAATTAATTCCAAATATAGCATTGTATAACATTATAATTAACTAACATTGTTGTGTGCGTCATTTCTCCTTGAGCAACCATAGGCCAGATTACCAAGAGGCTGGATTAGCGAGAGTTTAATGTATTTTTATTGAAATCTTGATATGGGATTTTTAGATGAAATACAGTACTTCCTTTATTTAATAAGCAGCAGAGAAAGTAATAACATTAAAAATAATAGATCCGTTGCAATGGTGCACTATTAAACTTTTCAATGATGCTTTTAGCCTGTTAATGATCTAAGCTTTAATTTTCTATAATATAAATGATTAACCTCTCTTTGGAAAATGGGATCCATAAATTCTTCTGGAAGTAGGCTACATTTAACTTAGTATTTTTGGTGGCTCCATGAATGGTGAATTACCCGGATGCAATAACCTATGACCATCATACACTCCTCGTAAACGTTTGTTTTCCTAGATAAAGTAGAATGCTCAAGGCATATATGTATGCTTTATGGTGCCATTTTAGTTTCAAGTTCTCATGAATTGTGTGTCATATTCTGATTCTTCATGTTCCTCTAAGATTAGTTTATTCATCATTGCTGTTGCTTTGATTATACACACCATTCACCCCCTGCCCTTTGAGGCTGTTATAACCAACCACTTCCTAATGCTCAGAACCATTCCTTTACAGCATTTTATATTATACTGATAGTCTAAAACCAACTCTGGAAAGTTCAGTAGTATAATCTTACCACAGACCTGCAACTTTTTATGCCTTTTTCATCAACTCTTGCATCTGTCTCTACCAATAGCTACTCCAGAATGATGCTGACACTGCAACAACAAAGCATGTACATGCTAAAAAATAACCGCAGCAAATTAATCAGTCAAAGTCATTCGATCTTAAGTGGGGCAAATCTTTATATTTAAGAAATCTCACTTTCAAAACCAGACATATTATTGGATTTTCAAAAAATGCAATTCATTTTCCAAGCTAGTCACATCAACATCCTGCATATCAAATATTAATTATTTTATTGGCCTGCTCCATTCTTAATAGACCAGTCTGATAAATAAAAAACCTAACTGATGTGTTGCATTCAAATGAATTTTCTCTAATCTTGTGCAAACTATTCTTATAACATCTTAAATTTCTGTCTAGTTCCTGTTAATCAACATATACTATCATTACACATTTCATTGTAGGTATAAAAAGGATACAGTAGGCTACAGCGATAAGTCAGATTTTTAAAAAGCAGATGCTATATGATGGCTCTTTGCATGACCACAAGAAGAAAACATAGCAACTTACCACTTAAAAATATAAATATTTAAAGATTTAAACTAATAACAAAGAATATCCCAGAATTAGTTAATACCACAAAAGAATTTATTTGAAATAAATTTTGTACTTTAACGAGATCTACATTTTTTTTTTTTGTGCTAAGATTTTGTCTATCTCTTACGATTTACCAATTATACAAAAGGCATTCGAACAAAGATGCTATTCCCAGAAAATTCAAGATATACATTTTATTTGTTATGCAAGCATCTTAAACATCTTTCTCTCTTTAAAAATTGTTAAGAGCTATTTTCGAGAAAATAAAAAATAGTGAAAAATGTTCCATCTAAAGGTAGTTTGGGATGGGGGGGTTTCTTGAAAATTGTGTCATCATTGGAAGATGCTGGACTTACAAAATTTGGTATTTAACAAACTTTTATTTTTGAGTTGAAAGAGAGGGAGGGGGAGAGAGAGCAGGGGGAAGGGGGGGTCATACACATGCATGTGCATGCACACACAGAAACAAAACCTTTTTCTAAAATGCTTTTTTATTTCCTCTCCTGTTTTGCATTTAAGGGAGCCCCAAACTGAGCATTTCCAGTGAAATCTCCATATTGAATTTTAGGGAATGCAATGTTTCCTTTACTTATTATAGGTAAGTAGTAGAGACAGTAAAAATAAAACTAAATATATGTATCTTGAAAAAGAAAATACAACAGTGCCTTCCATGTATAACGTCCAGTATTCTGATGCTGAACCCTTGATCTCACATCTACTACTCGCACAGCCTGATAATCCAACATCAAGTAGTAGCATGTATGTAGCAAAACTTCTGTAGTCCTTTAAATGATGACTGATGCAGGAACATTGCGTGTTTGGTTGCAATTCTAATTCTGAGTGGCATTCTTTTCAAGCAATCTAAATTTTAGGAGCTTTATAAACTGAGAGTGGTTTAAAGATTCTTAAGCTTGGCATGTTCAGAAAATGTCATATTTTCAATACTACTTGGTATGATCATGCAATTGGTAGAACATCTGCATGCTACGTGAAGGGTACTTGATTCCATTCGCAGTTGGGCTCGAGATATTTTTGTTAAACCAAGAATGTTTCTTGATAAGCTCAGAGTCTGGTGCATGCTTGAAAGAGCATAACTGGTTATTTAATAATCAATTCACCCAATTAACTATATTTCAGGATTACCAGTGGGCAAAGATCTGAAGAATGTGCAGAGTCATATGCACATGACAATGATCTAGAATGGCACAACTATATGGCACCAAATAGGTGTTGCAAAGCCAATAAGCTTATAATAACACAAGGTGAAAACAATTCTTCAATATTTCCATACAGCAAGATGTAATATCTTCCACAAAAATCTGATGTGATACAAGGAGTGATCTAAAAAGATCTCTATAATCTCTACTTTCTCCACCAATGATAAACTGTCATATCTAATGAAACTGAAGAGTTGGTTAGTTGAGACACTAACATCACTTTACTCACTCGTATGTGTTTGTCTGGTTGTTTTATTTCCTGTTTGGAGGTTGTTATGAAGCGGCAATTCAAAGGTCATCAGTAGTTCTTATATTTTAAGATGTAGATCTTTACCCTGGTGTCCTATGCACTGTTTCTTACAGATTTATGTTGTGTGTGATGTTGCGATTAGAGTTCTAGAAATGATGTACTATAGCGGACTTTTCTGTAGGTTTTAGATATATGCATCTCTTGTGTTCTTGAGGTTTCATTTTTGTTCTGCTGACATACACAAAGTTACATTCATCACAATCAATCCAACAGATTCCAGCCCTCCTATTACTGGGCATGGGGTCCTTTAATTTGTTACATAGTAGTATTGTATGCTGTAGTGGTTCTGACAAGCTCATGTATATGCGAGAAAAGTCCACAGATTCTGCATGCCCTGCATGAAGTCTCCCTGTGATACCCCTGTCATCCACTTGCCCATTGTAACAACCCTTGTAAACAAAGCATTCCGCCCTGCTAAGCCTGGACAAAAGGAGAATGTGTTCTGGCTTGTTCTCTTTGCATCTACACACCTAAGTTGTCTGCATTCACTGAGATTCGTGCTTATCTTGTATGCTACAATGCAGGTGTGAAAATATTCATGTTTGCATCTAAAATTCTATAATTTCTTTTGAGTTCACAATTTATGCAGTGATTATTTAAAGGTATTTATGGTTCAGAATTAAATGGAGGGCACACCCCTTGTGTGCTTAATTGCAACTGCTCTTGAATATCATTTATAAAAAAAAGAAAGAGTACATGATTTAGCTCACAGCCTTGCCTTATATTTATTATATAGTTTTAGTCATTCTATTTTAAATCTTTATACAAAACTTGTCATTGTTATACATTCTTTTTAATATTCTTAGGAAACTTTTGCTTATTCCCTTTCTACTTAATTTGGTCCACCGTGCTTTCTGATTTATTGTGTCAAAAGGCTTTTCAGAATCCACAAATATATATATATATATATATAATCTCCAATGGTAAATATTTGTTTACCATTGCTGCTATCACAAAAAAGTTAACTACTGTTCTATTATTATTCATACAACTTGAAATCCCAATAGCTTGCCCTCTTCTTCTGACAAAAATTTTTTAAAATCATACATTAACAGTTATTGAATGGAAACAATAATACTTACTCTGGCTTCTGGGGAAATGATTCAGTAAAAGCAACATCTCCAGATTCATCTTCTACAAACTCTGTGCATTCTGAAGCATGTTCCTTTTAAAAAAAGATGAAAAAAGTAAGTACAAGTCATGAAGTGAAAGCTTTACACAAACAACTTCAATCAGTTAATTTAAATTGAGGTATAAAGATTGGGAGGAAAAAGGAATTAGCAAAACCACCGGCTAAGTAACAGACAAGGAAGAATAGAATTGTTAACATAATTATAAGTTTTACATGAATACACCTTTGCATTCCCTTGAGTACTTTGTAGCAAAGATTAGTAGTGTCTTACTTTGCTGAATAGCTGTTAATTACACTATGGGAAAACTATCCTATCTTTAAGCATACAGATGCAGTAGATCCAGTACTTATTTTAAAATAATGCAAAATGATTTTACAAGAATTAGGAATGGGTAACTTATGGGAGGAGAGAGAGAGGGGTTAGTTAAAGGTTTCTGGAAAGAAGTGAGGAACAGAGTAGAAGATTTAGAGAAACACAAATTATTTCAATGTCTGGAAGGAAAGAAAAGTTTGGAACTATATAGACAATTAAAGGTGGATTGGGGAAGGGAGAAGTATGTGGATGTAGGTAATAGGCTAGTGAGAGAAGGGTGGGCCTGGTCTAGATTAAGTGCACATAGGCTAAGGTGAGATAGGAAGGGAGCAAATTTGAATAAGTGTCCTCTTTGTGCAGAGGCAGATAATGATTTGCATTATATAATTGAATGTGAAGAAACAAAGTTGTGGAGAGATCAGTTTTTACCTAAAGAATGGGAGAATGTTAACAAAGAAGTATTAAAAGTTAGGATAATGAAAATACATAAGGAGAGGGATATAAACAGAATAGGAGAATATATGGGGAGAGTAAGAGAAAAATGGTTTAGAAAAATAAAGCAATATGAATTTGTTATGACCTTCATGCATAAATAACCACGTTGTTAAAATGCAAGATGGACTAAAGAAAGAAAAAATAGCAACTCAAAACTGTAACTTGCAGCTCTTGTTATTTTTGTTTAAAAAAAAAAGGCAAATAACCTTCTTTGTTTTGATTTTTTTCAATTTCAGCTGAAATTTCTTTCGAGTGCAGTAGAGAACCTGAAGGGCTGGTTCACAATAACATGATAATGGAAAGCACACAGTACATTTTAGTTCAGAATACCCCAGAAACAAGAACAGGAATATATAGGGTCTTTCAAAAGTAAGTTCAAACATCAAACCACTATAAATATGACAATATTTGAGATAGGAAAAACAAAACATTACAGTATTGTGAAACCAATGGGGTTTGGTTCTCATTTGTCTCTTTTTGCATTTCACAGATGCTATCATTTTGATTTAAACATTAGTGATTTTTCAGTTGACTCTATATTAAAAAACTTGCCTAAGACCAGGCTAAGGTCTATTAAAAGTATAATTAATTTATATAATAACAACAAAAAAATCATTAAAACCATTAGTGATTTTTACCTACTGCTACAGAAATTTGTAAGTTTCAAGCCATGGCTCTATCACTAAATGTTAGAATATGGCTGATTCAATGCCATTATGAAAGAAACTGGAATCTTACTCAAGGTCTAAAAAAATTTAGAACTCTTTAACAATTTAAGAGCAGGCCCATGTTCTATTCATAATTATGGGAATTTAATCAGAAGTTTGAAAAAACTGGTTCTGTTGCCGATAAGAAATCTGGAAGACCAAAGGTAATCAATGATATCTGTTGCTGAGGTGCTTTACGCAAATAATGAAATAAGTAGAAGTAATTAATATGGAATTAGTAGTTGCTCAGGCAACTTCAGATGAGTAATAGCAGAGCTTGGAGAATTCTAAGGAAACATCTTTGTCTGTATCCATGCAAACTAAAAGCAACATTTGCACCCAAAGAAAGTGACAAGCAGGAAAGATATGATTTTTCTTTATTTGTACTAGCAGAGATTGAAATTAATAATGATTGGTGGACAATGTTTTCTGGACAGACGAAGCACACTTTTTTCTTAATGGTGGAATTAACAAGCACAATTACAGACTTTGGTCAAAAAATAATCCTCAGGCTTTAATTCAACAAGGTCTTCATGATTTATGTATGGTATGGCTTCACTTTACAATTCATCATTGGCTCATATTTCTTTGAAGAAGACAATAATGGAATAAGACAGACAGTTACAGTAAAAGGAGAGCACTACTACAGCATGTTACAGAACTTCGTCATCCCTAGACTGAGGAATCATGATATGGAAAACAATCTTAATGCAAGATGGCACTCCACCCCATATTTATACCCCTGCAAAACAATTAATTACGCAGATGTTTGGCGATCATGCAATCAATAGTTTCCCAAAAACATGGTCTCCGTGATCTCCAGATCTCAATCCGGTCAACTTTTGGTTGTGGGGTTACCTTAAAGAATGAGTTTTCCTGACATATTCAACAGCCCTACTGCAACTGAAAGATGTTATCTCATAAGAAATTGTCAATATTCCAAGACCTTATCTGCAAAATGCTGTCCATGGTATAGCAGACGGAATGCTATAAGGGCTGGTTTCACCAAACGCGATTAAAGTCTAGAATAGTAACTCCAGAGTAACATTAACCCGGTGGTTGTTACTCCTGAGTGGCATGTATTCGTTTCACATGCTTGTGTGAAGGTTAAAGTAATCTCGAGTTAGTATTCCAATAATTATACCAGAAAAGTGCCGATCACGAAGTTTCTCATAGTTTGTGAGCAATGTTTATAGCTTTTTCTTTTCCGCCATTTTAAGGAATTTAGTGCGAGTAAACAAAAGTTTTTAGAGGTTAAAGCTACACAGAAAGAAGTTAACGAAAGCACTGGTAAATAGAAATATCTGGTAACAGCTAACATTTTCGAAAAAATGTAACTTAAACTTTCGTTATAATGAAATTATCCTGTTCACTTATACTTTTTGTGTGTTAAATTTACAGAATCATGTCAGACAAAGGAAAGCGAAAGAGAAGCCTAAATTGGTATTCTTCTGAAAAACTCCTACTGCTTTCTGTGGTAGAAGAATTTATAAGTGTATTAGAGAACAAGAGAACAGATGGTTCAACTATGCGCCAGAAGAAGGATACATGGGAGGAGGCTGCAGAAAAATATAATCCTAGCACCACTATGGGACACAGAACTGCAGCTAATATAAAGGCAGAGTGGGAGCTGCTAAAAAAAGCTGCAAAGAAGGATTTGGCTAATAAAAGAATAGCTGCAAATAAGACAGGTGACACATTTATTTTCTTTTTAATATGCAACATGAATATGTAGTGTAGGCGTTTGTTCTATTTTTTCTTCTAATTTGTAGGTGGTGGACCTCCAAGGCCAGATCATAGTGATGATCCAGTATTCACCAAAGTACTCAGTCTCATTGGTAAAAATCCTCATCTCCATCGCTAGAACTGTCCTAAAAAACCATTCTCATCAATCCTGCAGCGGTGCAGCATTGTAAAATGCTAGCTAGCAGTTACTCTGTACTTTATTCCACAATATTTCGGCAAGTAACGTTACTCTCTGATTTACTCTCGCATACGCAATTTATTCCAGAGTAAGTTGTTGGTGAAACGCTCAAAGGGCTTACTCGTGAGTAAACGTTTTACTCGGGAGTAAAAGTTACTCGCATTTGGTGAAACCGACCCTAAGTTTAACAAGAAAGAGGCAGACATCTTCCCAATGTTTAACCAACACTGATGTTTTTTTTTTTTTGACATCTCCCCAATGTTTTGTAAACCCCATTGCTTGCCCAACAGTATTTTGTCTTTTTTGTATCTCAAATATTATCATATTTATAGCGGTTTAATGTTTGAACTGACTTTTGAAATACCCTATATATTGATGACCATATCAATAGCAAAGTGGAAAGTCAATTTTGCACATTGGATTGTCATTTGTAACTGACCAATGACATTTTTTCACCTGTTTCCAACTCAGCCAACATAATTCAGATTAATAAATGTCCAAATTCGATAGAGTTAACATTTTCTAAATGCAGATACATCACTGTTTCCTATTCCTCTAGTTCTACCAAGCTTCATTCCTTCATTAATAGTGTAAATTAAGTTTTTTTTTTTTTTTTAATTTCTACCAGTTTTTGCTGTTCTTTGTAGTTTTTAGTCTTTTTTCTTTTAAAGCAAAAGCCAGTTTTGAGTTACATATAAACAAGTTACAGATGATGCTTTCACTAGAAGAACTGATACTCTATGGATCTGAGTAAGTCAGGAGCTGTGGTCAGTACAGTAGCTTTATTAATGCCTATATATCTCAGGTCAGGATGTGCATTTGCAGTTTCTTCTGATTTAATTTTTCCAGCTTGCGACTAGAGAGAGCTTTAGTGACCATTTCATGTCACGGCAGTCTGAATAATTTCTACAGTGAAGAGTTTTAATATGCACAACATGGATCTAATATGCCATCCCCAGGAATGGAATAAGGAAGTTAGAATTTGAACAAGCCTTCTTTCCCATTCCCAGGATCCGCGAAAGCTTATAATGCTCACATTATAATACATGCATTTTAACTTTGTCGTTCTCATTCTGGTTACTGTTCTTGGTTTTCATGAACTAGCCTTAAATGTTCATTCACCTCTTCCAAATAAAGGCACATGCAATGATCTTTACCCTATCTCGAGTGTAGTCCAGCTTAGAAACAAATGCTTTGAGAAACTTTTCTTCACTCTTGTAGCCCCTATTGAAAAGGCAGTGTATAGGACATTTTTAAACTATTTTTTTCAATGATAGTGTTATTCTAATTCACTTCCATTCATGCTTTCATGGTGGAAATTTGAATTTCCTGCATTCAATGCTAGTAATGTAATCTACCCGAGTGTTTTGTCTATTTTGCTACACGTAAGTGCATAAACCATATTAAATCATTTAAACTTTGATGTATTTATTATTGCCGACATGGAATATAATCATATTTGATAGCTGAAATTTACCATCTTAAATTAGTTAAATCTTACCTGGATCTTTACTTCCTTTTTATTTGTTAATATTTACTTTCAATTTAGCTCATGCAGCAGCCAAGTATGAGTAGCAAATTACTGATATTTTTAAGGCCAACAATCAGGTGTGCATAATTGGCCGCTACTTTTGCATCAAGGTTAGTGTTGGTGACCTGCTACTGAAATATTTTGTTTGTTAACAATGCTGTCAACTGTCAGGATCATATCAGCACTGCAGTTGAGTCGGAATTTCATCCCAGAGGAGTTCTTTTACATGCTAGTAAATCTACTGATATAGAACTTCGCTTTTATGCGCTCTTAAAAACCATCAGTCTGGGCCAGGATTGAACCTTGGGATCAGAAGGCCAGCGCCTAACCGACAACCTTGCTCCTAGAACCAGCATATGCATCAGTTGCTAATAAATTTATTATTAATTTTATTTTCGCATAAGTACTATTTTTATTATTCACCTTCATTGAAAAAATAGTATGCAATACACATGTGTTAAAAGCATTGGAGATCTTGGAAGTAGAAAATACTTGACTTCATCTTGTATTTTCAAACTCTTCCTCATTCTCCAATGATACATTTATTGCACTTGCATTTTAATATACTATTATAATAAGCAAGGCCTAAAAGTTAATAATGTACTATTTATAATGTTATTTTCATATTTATTTTAATTGAATTAACATCTATGACCAAGTTGTTGCAGGTTGAATATCATAATCTTTAATTGAATTTATTTTCTTGTAGCTCTTTGTCCTTACAGTTTCTTTCTCAAGAAAAGAGCCTAGGCGCTATTTTATTTAAGACTGCACTCCTGTTTAAGCATTTGGAGGCTTCTAAACAGCAACAGAAGTAATTCACTACCCAGGAGCAAATCTAAGTAACAATTGACGCAGTATTTTATATCACAACACTCTGAATGCCAGAGTGATTGTAGTGTAAATTAGCATTAGATAGTGTTTCCTTGCTTGATGTACTATGTGATGAGATCATTTTGGTAAAGTTTTGATGTCCCATATGAAAACAATTTCACACACAGTATGTCCAGCCAGGAAAAGCCATTTACAAGCACAGGAGGTAGTGCAGCAGTAAGTCTAGGGTGATGATGCAGTCAATAGTTTCTGAAACATGTTCCAGTAAGTTTTGATGTAAAAGTGAGGCTAGAGTGATTAAAAATTAATTTTGAGTATTACAATTAAAACTGTTTTCACAATGCTACACGATACAATGTTCTGACAACTTAATAAGTTACCTATATGCTCATTTGTTTACTTGAAAGAACATTTCCTGTTTGGTTGAAGTGGTACTGGTCCCAGATATTATCTGCAGATGCTTGTGTGAAAGAGCTGAACAGCAATGCCATGCTTGTGTCAGAAATGAGGAAATTCTTCTGAAACTTCTATTAATGGATATCCAAAATTCTTAAGAATATACTTATTAAAAACAAAAGTATATTGATCAATTATTTTCTGCATATGCAAGTGCCAATTATTGTCATGTCTCTGAAACACTGATGACTCACCTCAATATCTTCTGCTCTAAACCATTTTCTACAAATAGGACAGGTGACTTTATTTATTTTTGTTGTCCCTCCAGTTTTAGATGAGCCTGGCGAAGTAAACACCACTGATATTTCATCATCCTGAAACAGAAGCAGTGTTGTATGCTACTTCAACCACAAAATCATTATAATCATAACTCTTGCAGTATGATGATTTTTGGTTACACCTACACTGTTCTGTAGTAATACCACAAAATACGTTATTTCTAAGAGTATTTAACCTCTGACTAGAGCTATGGACAGACACTTTAACTCTGCTATTTTTACCATATTCTGGAAGTGTTCACAAAATAAGGGACACTTTTGGAAAAGGTTGTGGCAGCCTCGTTGATTAGTTTGTTGTTAAAATATATTATAAAGCTACAGCATTTTGACATTAAACTCACAAAAGATGCTATAACTATATGATATATTTATTCTCATGAATAAGGGTCTGTAATTCACATCCTGCCAGAACTGCCCTGACTGAGGTTTCTTCCACGTGTTCCTCAGTCCTCATAACTGGCAAATGCTGGGAAGGTAACCTAAACTTAGGTCTGGAAAGTTTTCTTCCCAATTATCATTTCATGTATCACCAGTTCATGCTTGTGGTACCGTTTAAAGTAAGGGCAGGCTATATTCATAATATAAATTCTACATAGACAAATGCTTGAAGAATGATTATCTTAAAATGATAAATTTGACAGCAGCAGACAGCCAGGATTGGTTGAAATCTGACATTTCCTTCTATTCAATTGGTTGAAAGCAACACGCACGCATGCGCCTGTTACATGAAGTATGTCAATAGCAGTTCACATTCAATGAAGAGAATGAAATTGACTTTTCTGTGATATAATTGCAGAAGTTTTTGGTTCTTATTTTGTGCTATCAATCAATGGACTCTAAATGCTCATCAGACATAGCTTAACCTATATTTTGATTTGACATTTTGAAAATGTATTTTCACAGATATACGTGATGCAAATACTGATGTTAGTCCTTGTGCAAAGTCTTTCAAATGAGTAAATGTGTAATTCAGCAGATAGTTGTAAAAATCAACCAAATTAACTTCCTTGTATTTGTCCTTCAAGTAGGTCATTATGCTGTATATCAATTAAAATTTAAGCGCTTAATTTTACTTAGTCATTTGAAATTCCTGAATAAATTAATCTAATACAGGCAAACCGTTTGTTTTTATTTATATTTTTTAAGTTTGTAGGCAGGCTGGTTTCAGCCCCCGAGCTTTAATTTGGCAAACCCTCTATTATAAAATTGAACTACTGCACAAACTATATATTACGAGTGATATTACTTACTAATAATATTACTTTGTAGTAGTCTATACCACAACAAGTGCCAGAGCATAGAAATGGAAACTTAACATGTCACAACATGCTAATGCTGCAGAAGATGATCTTCCTTCCTTCTCCGAGCTTGTGCACCACAAACATCTATATGGTCTGGCAGAAACAATACATAGGTTTGAATTAATAGCTATTTTGAATCTGATGGGTTTCTTGTTGCAAATATGTGGCAGGATTGTAGAGTTGATCTTGGAAATGAGTTTGCGAGTTTGTGTTCTATCGCCAAAATATTTAGTTAATTATTGAGCACTGGAGAGTGAGGGAGTGTTTTTGTGCTGTACATCAGAACCAGTTCCATTGCAGAAACCCAAAGAGCATTTTGACAAGAAGTGAATCAGCACCATCTAAGGAAGCTAATTATCAGAAAGGTAGAATCAGACTGAAAAAGTTTCAATGCCATAGCTGGGATTTGAACCACAGATCTTCTGGTTTCCGTCCATTTGCTCCAACCAACTGAGGTACCATGATAATATGCTGGCACAGCATTTAATTCTCTACTGACTCACATTTTTTGTGGTAAACCACAGAGAGATCTCATATTCATTTTGAGATGACATATCCCAATTAC
Organism: Deroplatys truncata; assembly: GCA_030765065.1. NCBI lineage: Eukaryota > Metazoa > Arthropoda > Insecta > Mantodea > Mantidae > Deroplatys > Deroplatys truncata. The sequence goes on from CM060976.1 coordinate 215,971,304, forward strand.
AATGCTGTAAGTACTTTAAGTTTCAGGCTTCATAGTTGAACCAACTATTAGGTTCAATCAATGGTAATTAATTGTTCTTTCACTCAAGCCGTGTGTAGAACAAGGCTGGAAAGGTAGAGTCAGACTGAAAAATTCAATGTCACAGCTGGAATTTCAACCATGGATCTTCCAGTTTCGTCCGGTTGCTCTGACCAACTTACCATGGCAACATACCAGCACAACATTATATTCTCCAACTGACTTGCACTGACTGAGGAATTTAATGTTGTGCTGGTATGTTGTCATGGTAGCTCAGATGGTTTGAGTAATTGGAAGGAAACTGGAAGATCTGTGATTCAAATCCTAGCTGTGGCATTGAATTTTTCAGTCTGATTCTACCTTACCAACCTTGTCCTACATATACTAGTGTGAAAAGAACAATCACCAAGGCTATTTATCATTGGGTGCAAGAGTGGAATCAAGAAGGTAGTGTGACAAAAATTCACGCCTGGATGACCTTGTTCTGTAAGCACAGAACAAAACATTGCACAAGTACAGGCATCTGTGAAACAGGATCCACGCCAGTCATCAAGGAAGCATGCCATTGCTTTACGCATATTGGATCAAAGTGCAAGGTGAATCTTCAAAAAATGAAGAGATTCGCCAATCTCCAAGAACTGCACTTTAAGGTAATGTAATATGAATAATTAATGGAAATTAAAATATTTTTCACTTTAAAGTCTATTTATTGTTTCTGCTGCACCTGGTATTTTAGACTCTGTAATATGTATTGGGTATACATTGTATATAGCTGAGTCATCTGGTGGTAACATTGTTTATCATTAAGAAGAATTATGGAACAAAATTATGTTAGACATACCTGTCCTCTGTTCTCTACTTCAACATCTGTTTGAATATGCTGTCGCACCCTCTGTTTTCCTCTGTTCCTGAGCCTTAAAGGAGCAGGCTTAACCTCATCCATAATAATATCATCTTCCAAAATGCTTTCTGAAACATAAACTTGTGTGGTCAACTACAAATAATAAATTCTTTCTATTTCCTCTTCTTTTAATAAAACCTAGAATATCATAAGCATAAGACATTTCACTTTGGTAAATGATATTTTGTATTTGCCCAATATATCATTAGCATCAGTGTCAATGCAAACAATTTGGAATTCCAATCACATAGTTCATGTGAAGCAAGAAGACTATAAATCTAGCCCTGTTTTAACAGCTGATCTTGTGACAGTAGCGTTTAAAAAGGCTTGAAAATATTAAGGAATGATGAGAGATGGTTTGTAAATAAAGACTGAATAGAGGTAGTGGAAGGAAACCCCCTCACCCCCAAAAAACTGACTTATTACATTTTCAAGCTGTGGAAGGAGCATGAAATATGTACAAATGAAAAACAAAATTAACAATTAATGCAATTATTGGTCAGGGAAAGTTTAAAGGAAGATTCTGGAGTCAAGTCAGATGTAAATTTGAAGATATGGGCAATCTAGAAAATTAATTATGAAAATTTCACTTGTATTTTAATGAATAAATACCTAAACAGAAAAAGGTATATGGAGCATACTTGCCAACTTCCTGAAATTTAAATCATACAACAAAGCGTAACAATTTTGTGATGACTGAAATTTACAATGTGTAAAATATTCAGTGCAGTAAATCTGCAAACATTACATGTAACAAAATGGGAATTCTGTTTTATAAGAAGCCTTGAAGGCTTAGTAGTACTGGTTTCTGTTACGCATACTGAAATTCTTTCCAGTACCACAATCAACATACATTAAAGCAAAAAACACCACTTCCTAGGCTACCATACTTAGAATCTTCATAACATGAATTATAAACAAAAACTGTCACAAAAATGGGAAACTTTATTCTGCAGCCATGGAATGCAAATAAGGTAAACTATTTACATAAGGGATTTAACTTTACATCTCATGTTTTCCATACTGAATGTTTGTGCCCATTTACTGCTGGTTATGAGGTCACTAGTGGTGTAATAAAATTTTAAATTTTGCACGCTATGCATTTTTTTTTGCAGCACATTGAAGTGGGAATATGATCGTGATGAAAGATAGAATACAGATAAGCTCTGACTTATCATAGCACTGCATACCAATTAGTGCATTACATTCAGTCTGTAATCTTAGGTTACAATATAATACAATAGAATTTAATGTCCATGGTGAAAATCTGTAATACTTTGACTCTGCTTACAACATCATAAAAATGCATCCTTCACCATAATAAAAGCCTCCATTTTCATAGATTTTATGAGAAAACCGTAAAAGTTAACAGCATGAAATGCAGTAATATGGAAAGGTGCAACTGGCCTGGTTTAGGCTGGAGATTTGGAAATTAAGAAGTATTAGAGCAAATTACAAGCAGAGTGTATGTCACATATATAGGAATAAAGAAGAGGTATTTCCTATTTTGTTTGAATACCCAGGAACTAATGATGAAAGGAAAATGGCTTAAAATGAAGAAGATATTCACTATTAGGAAACTATTTGGAGCCTGTGCTCAATTAGGAAGTTGGGAAAGTTTTTATCTCAAGCCAAAATAAAATAGTTATCGTCAGGAGAATGTTTAGTATAATCCTTGTCAACTTGTGATTCTTTAATTAAAAAAAATATGTACAAATGAAAGGTAAATTAGTCATAAAAGATGCCAAAATGTCTTTACAAAGAATCTCAAATTACAACTGATATTGCTGGAAAGATTATGCATAGGAATGTTTGAGTTTTTATGTTGCATTGAGTATTTGGGGAGAGTCAAGGGGGTAGCTGCAGAATCATACAGTAGACAGAGTTCTGAGTTTACCAAAAAGTTCACTGTTACAAGAAAGATTGGGAAGGGTATGAAATGGAGAACATTTCAAAATACTAATGCAAATGTTTAATATTTAATGATAACAATGTACTAAAAGAATATCTAAGTTCAAAAGAGGTGAAATGGAAGGAGGAGGGAGGTGGGAATCTCTTAGAGGAGATTGGAATAGGGGCTGTTTGGCAATTAAGTGAAAGCAATATCAATGAATTTTAGAAAAAGTGAGATCTGGACTAGTTCAGAGGACAAAGTTCTTGAGAGAGAGAGAAAGGGGGGTGAGGGAGAGGGGGTGAGGGAGAGGGAGAGAGGGGGTGAGGGAGAGGGGGTGAGGGAGAGGGAGAGAGGGGGTGAGGGAGAGGGGGGGTGAGGGAGTGAGTGAGGGAGAGATGCACGCATGCACGCGCGCACGCACACGCACACACACACACTGAGAGAGCCAATGAACTAAACTGGCTGCGCAGTGTTTTTTCAGACACATGATTTTGCGCTGCTACTGCTGCATTCAAGATCACGCTACTGACATGGCTTGGCTTTGCTCTGCTCTGCAGTACTGAGCTGATAGTGATATGGTGTAGTTCAGCTATTACGAGTTATTTATTATTTGTATTTAGACACAAAGCATATTACGACTCGGTATATATTTTCTACTGGACAGTGCGTATTTATTTATGATCTGTATGCGTTAACTCAGTCAGCTCGTTAAGTGAAAATATGATTTGCAGAAAGATTTCCAGGTGTAAAAGTTGCAGGGCGTAAACAATCCATACACTTTATAATAGATTACAGTCCACAGGAAGTGTTCACTCTAAGAAACCTTAAAAGACAGCTTAGAGTTCTTACCAAAGAAACATTAGACAACATCGGTCATCATTTGGAGACTTCCCTCAAAAATCGCTTACACGTCTTTCACAACAGGCAGGCATTTCTTATGGCTCTGTGCGAAGAGCTACTAAGTTGTTGAAGTTAAAACCACATAAAATAAGTGTGGCACATCTCTTCAGCCAAGTGATCCTGTAATTAGGCACACATTTTATGAGTGGAGTCTCAATAGTGTATACAATGACAAAATAGACCCATATTTAATTTTTTTCTCTTGGTTCCACCTTCATGGATTTGTGTGTACACAAAATAATTGTTATTGGAGCACTAACAAACCTAATATAGTTCATGAAGTACCCCTTCAAGATGAAAAAATTGGTGTATGGTGCATCATGAACAAAGAAAAGAGTTACAGGGCCAATTTTTTTTGAGTCAACAGTTTATGCCCCTACATATAAGAATACAATTTTGGCCCCCTTTTTTAAAGAATTAACAGACAGGGAGTGTGATTTTGCCTGTTTTCAATAAGACTCTGCCACAGCTCATACGGCCAATATTTCGATTGGAACAATTGAAAGTGTGTCCGAGGACAGAATTATAGGTAGAGATTTGTGGCACCCTCGGTTTCCTGACCTAACCCGCTGCAATTTCTCTCTCTGGGGTAAATTAACATAAAGTGCATGAGACAAATCCACATACCCTGGAAGAATTAAGACAAAATTTCCGCCAAGAAATTGCCAGCATTTCTCAACATGATCCACGGCGAGTAATGGATAATTTCCTAAAGAGGTGCCAAAAATGTATGCATGACAGTGGCCGGTTTCAGCACCTCCTAAAGTTTCATAAATTTGGCAAGTAAAGCCTTTAGTTTTAGAAATGCTGTATGGTTATATTTGCACCATTCTATGATACCTGCAGATGGCAATGAGCACCAGTAATGCAAACAGAAAAAACACAGATCAGCCGGTTCTTAGTTCATTGGCTCTCCTGGTACATATATATTTTAAAAGCAAAAATAAAAGAAATTAGGAATGGAAGAAATATATAGAAAATTGTAATAAATTTTAAATGAAGGTTTTGACTGGATGCATAATATCTAAATGGATTAAAACAAAACTGGATATTTTTCATTCCTTACAATAATGTAAAATGATAACAGATGAAGGGAAAGTATCTGGGGAGATTACCATTATCAAAAATTAAAATGTTAGATGAAGGTACAGAAAATCAGTAAGATGGGGAAATGAGTAAGGAATTTAAGGAAGAGAATGCATACTTGAGTACATGGAAATGTATCTGCGCACCTTGTTTCCTATAACATTTTCCCTAACATAACATCTAATAATCTTAGGAAAATCTCCTATGATTTGTTGTCCAAACCAGCCCCTTATTAGTTTGAAGCAAATTCTGGCGCACAAACATTAGGTGAGAAGAAACAAAAAGTTGAATTTGAGGGAGTAAAAAATGCTTCTTTATAATTGCTGTCCTCTATATCAATACATGCCATTTTAAGAAAGTGGACATGCACAGCAGATGGAAATTATTGCACTTATTGAAAAAAATGTTAAAGCACTGGTATATCTATAAATTTAATTTTCTAAACTATTAAAAGAGGCCTAAGATATTGATGAAAAGATGTAGCATTAAGCAAAATCAAACTCTACTCCGCTGAGTCTAAAATTATTACATTATGATGTTTACTTCCACATTTCCATTCTCGTGTAGTTCAAAGAAATAAAAACTTTGTTTTTGTTTTTAATTTGGACCTCTTTGTTACATCTCTGGTCATTCACTTCCTTTTTGTATTTTATGAAAATTGTTGTTGTTCACCAATGGCACTGGGGATTAATTGATCTGCATCATTTTCCCTCTGGCTTCCCAATATAAAGTCTGTAAGTTATCTCTTTTAAGGCCTTTGCATTTGGCGAGATGTTGTTTGATGACATCTTCTTCACAGAGAGTGCACTTGGGCATAGGTAGGCATTGTATCTTGTAGAGGTGTTATGTGAGGCAATCATGTCCAGTTGCCATCCTAAATAAGGCCACTGCAGTCTTCCTTGGCATTTTTTGTATATCAACTCTATCTTTAATATTCTTATAATCTTTATCCTTTAATTTATCTTCATCAAGTCTCTGCTGTCTTTTGAAATGTTATTTAATGTTATTTGTTTACTTATTTCTATTTATCCTACAGGTTTTATTTGTTGTATTGCACCTTTCTTTACTAAATGATCTGCATGTTCATTGCCCAAAAGCCCAACATGAGCTGGGATCCATTGTAGAGTGATATGATTTCTAGTTTCAACTGCTTTAATTAGGCTTCTTATTTCTTTAATATTTCTTGTTGTTTTATTATTATAATTTACTCTTCCATCTATGGCTGATTTTGAGTCTGATAAGATGACTATTTTTTGTTTTATGTATGGTCTATATAAAATGTCCTGTAATGCTTCTTTTATAGCTGTTAATTCTCCATCATAGTAGTTTGATGTTTCATCTAATGTTAGATACTGTGCAAAATGTTTACAGTATACTCCTGCACCAGCATTATTTTTATTGATGAGGGATCCATCTGTATATATTCTTTTTCTGGGTATGTTTCATTTTCCGTAGCTATTGCTATGGCTCTCATTTCATCTGGTATATTGTTCTGTTTGTATATTGTATGTATCAGATCATTCTGTTATTGTATATCAATATATTCTATTGGACTCGTTACCTCTGTTGCAATTATATTTGTTGTAATTATATTCTTGTATTTTAAGTTATTAATATGTTCCGAAGTTTATTTGAGGTTTTAAATTACTTATAGTATCTGCTGTGTGGCACCATTTGTATATGTTTCTATTGACTTGCAGTTTTTATGTTAGAGTAATTGCTTTCAACTCATGTTCCAATTCTATAGCCATGTTTTTCGTGAAGCTTTGTAGTACTGTAATTGGTGTTGTTCTTACAGCTCCTGTTATTATTCTTAGTGAATTATTTTGTGAAATTTCTAGTTTACTTTTAAGTCTCTTGTTTACTGTTGCTAGTAGTTCTCCTCCATACAATAGGTTAGGTTTTATTTATGCAAATTTTTTATAGCTTAATTTTACACAATATGCCTTTCATAAAAATTTATGCTCCTATTTCCATTCTATAGAGTAATAAAACTGTTTTTAACTCTTCTCTTTTGGGAAAACACAGCACTTTTTGTCATTTACCTGCACAAACTGAAATTTTTATCTCTCTCACTCCAGTTTATACGCCAAAACTTCATGGAACATGTTTTGGAGGCTGTTGTCTCCATCAACTTACTCATTCCTTCTAGGAGTAATTAAAATTTTAATTTGTGCATGTAAATGTCAAAAACCTTCACTGTGTTTTCCCAAAAGAGAAGAATTCAAAATTTTGAATGCCAGATTGTGGGGAATTTAAAGGATTTACATCATGAGGGCACATGGCACTAAATATGGATGTACTACAGGTGACATTGTCGCAATTTATTCAAATTTTAATATGGAAAAAGAAGACAAAGCAGATATTATGTATTTTTTTAAATTAACACAAAAGAAAACTGGCATTCGACATTGAGTTTATAAACAATTGCCTCAAACACAACGTATGAAAGAATTGAGGCTGATGATGGAGACAACAGTCTCCTAAACATGTTCCAGTAAGTTTTGGTATGTGTTTATTTATTGACTGAGACAATAAGAACTCATATTTATGGGCTGCCATCAAGGAAAGATTAAAACAGATAAATTATAGAGAAATTCTGTACAGCAAAAAGATTAATAAAATATAAGTATTATTATAAATGATGACAATGCAATGTCGACAATTCAAATTTTTTCGCTTAATATGATAGTCAAAAAGTAAATGCTGTAAAAGTGACAATAAAAAATTATATATAGTAAAAAATTTATATCAATGTAATATAAAATATAAAAATGCTAAAAATGATTATTATACAAATGATTTTGGAGAAGGGCAATTAATCCTCTTATTGCAGATGTAACATTTTGTTTTATTTTGTCCCTCTTCAATGCAAACGTTTTCCAGGTATTGAGGTATGGTGCCCCAAGCTCCGACCATCAGGCTAATTACTTCAATGCTATTGAGAAAATATTTTGCCTTTAAGTATGGGAATGTGATTATGTAAATATCCCTTCTCTCTCTTTGTTGACTTTGGTTGCTCTAATGGTAGTAAAGTTAGAGCAACAAAAATTTCAACTTGTGCATGTAAATAATATATTTAATTGGCTGCTTCTGAGTAAAAATAAGCATTTAGTATTGCTTGTAAAGAACTGAATTATTTTCACTCGTCATTTTTTGCAAATCAGCAGGCATATAATTAAAGCACAAGATTAATTCTGAATATTGCCTATTGCATTTTAAAATCTTGGAAGTTTAGGTCTTGAATTCATTTGTAACTTGTATTTGAGTACTGAGAACAAAGGTTAAGCACATACAAAGCCTCCATTAAGCATGGCTGTATTATGGGGAATTGCTTGCCCGAACTGCACTGTTTCTAACTGGTTCTGTTCCCTCTGCACTTTCCCTCCTTTGCGACTGCTAGCTAATCAGTTGACATGAAGTCTGTGCTGCACAGAGGTTGATATGTTGTGAGAACAGGTATTTCAGTGCTTGTGCTGTTTTAATGCCAAAACGTCTATATACTTTAGCACACAGAATCTTCAAGTACAATTCCTATGTGACAACAAATTCTTGTAGAGAAGTGAGTTGAAGATTAATATACAGATTTCTTGCTGTTCATGCACCTTGGAGAGAAATGATTTGTAATCCTACGAATAGATTTAGGGAAACGGGATCTATTTAAGATAAGAAACTGAAAGTAAATCACAGTTTTCTTACACAGGAAAAACTTGATGACAACGGAGAAAGCTTAGAATGAAGTCCAAAGAAATCTCTAAAAAAGTGCACAGGAATCAGGATTTTCGCAAATCTTGGCTTTAAACGTTACTAAACTTTTAAAATTAAAACCCTACAAAATAACTTCAGTTCAGGAATTACAATGTGATAATGTGAATAGAGTTAATTTCTGCAACTGGGTAATGGATAACGTTAATGATCGTTCTACTGAACTGCATTTAAGTTTTATGAAAGGCTAAGCATGGTTTTATTTACATCGCCATGAAGAATTAACGAGTGTTAATGCAAATTTTCTTAAAAGAATTGAGATGTATGGTAGCATAAGGACATAATTTCCAACATCTTCTATGACGAAGGTATATGGTTATTGTAGTTACAATTTGCATGAGAAATCTATGGGATTGAATTTAAGGAGCTTTGAATATCTGAATCTGCCAACAAACAGAGTGCTTCCCAGTGCCATGTGTCCCAATGAAGACTCTGTACTTATAATCAACATAAGGGAATTACTAAAACCAGATAAGGGTGGGATAAACACATATTTCTGTTCACTCAAGTGTATATAGCTGTGATAATGCTGGTCTGTTTAGAGGCTATTTTGAGCATATGGCATGGAAGTTATGAGAGAGGCAAATCTTTAGTTCTGCTAGCTTCTTAAACTGTTTTCGGCTTTAAATATTGTACACCTATAGAGCTAAAAATCATTTTGTTACCCTTCTGTACAGAATAAACTTTATATGCCCTTGGAAAGTGCCTTATATGTAACAGAGAAGAATAAATGAAATGAAAGTTTCTGAAGTATAATGAACCTCTAATCATTTCACATGCTGTAGTATGGTGTGTTGAGCAACAACAGATAAAATAAGAACTATAATAAACTTCTACCAATCATGCAAGATTATAATAGCATTCATGCAGATGAACAAGAATGTTTACAAGCAGCCTAAAGATGTATTCATACTTCCATATGTTGTAAAAATGTTTTTGTTTGCATGTCACCAACAAAAAGTCACTTCAATGTCTGATATACATTTAAATTAGTTTTTCTCCCTCTGCTATTCTAAAATTAAGGGTAAATCAGACCAGCCATAGCAGTCATTTGTTTTGAAAAATACAGCCTTAAAACTTTTGAAGACAAAAACATTTATAACTAAAGCACATGTGAACTTTCACTTGAGCTTAATTTCTTTAATCAGCCATAGCTGGAGGTGAGCTCAATAGTGTATTACTTTAAAATTACAAATGGGAATGGGAGTGAAATAGGGTACCATTAGATAGAGCTCTTCAAAACAAACAACTTTTGTAGGAAAAATTTTCATTGATTCATATTTTGTCAAGGATATGAAAAGACAGTGCACCAATCCCAAATATGCAGACAGCAATGCCATTAATAACGAGCAATGTTACAAAAACAAAATTAATGTTGTCAGAGGAAGCTCAGATGGCCTTGCATAGTACAATCACAATTGAGTGTTTTGTTTTTGTGACTAATGCAGCGAGTATAAAAGTTAACAGTAATTACAAATACTAATGGTTTTCACAAATGAGTGTTGATGGTATCAGGTGAGTGTTGATGGTATCAGGTGAATGTTGAGCTATAATGAGAGATACCCTTAATGTGCTCGTTACAATGCTTTCAGGAATCTTGCTCCTTGTGTACAAGCAACTGGACAACAATTCAAGAAGCTTTACTTCTTGAAAGAGTATGAATTAGTAAAAGCATTTCCTACAAAAGTTGTTTGTCTTGAAGAGCTCTATCTAACAGTCCCTTTTTGACCCCCCACTCCCATTTGGAATTTTGATCAATGAAATCAAGCTCAAACAAAAATGTACAGGTACTTTAGTTATACATATTTTTGCCTCAAATAATTTATGCTTAAATATCTTATGAAATACATTACTGTAATGGGTGGTTTGGTTCACCCTGTATACCGGATGATTCTTTGTCTATGTTACAAACTTTTAGGGATGATAGAGGAGACAATTATGAACAACTTTCATATAGGAACCTATGTCCGGAAACATCTCGTTTGATAGGTACAAGCTTTAGTTTGTATTGTCAAAAAGCTGGCTATAACAGTTTGGTAGTGTGAAGCTTTTCATCTAAAGTGATTAGGGGCTGGTAAATCATAGTGTCTTCTTTAATATGCCATGTGATACTTACATGTTATATTAACATTGTTGTAATCATGAAAAGATTTACATTAAGAGAACTTTCTGATGTGCATTTACAGTCAATGTTTGGGCTGGCATAGTGCATGATAACTTGATAGGCCAATCTATTGCCAGCTCGTTTAAATGGACAAATTTACCACAACTTTCTTGATATGATTATAATGCCTGAGCTGCTGGAGGATATTTCATATGATCTTGTCACCACATGCGGTGGTAGCATGATGTGGCACCCGCTCAGTTTTCCGGGGGTGTCCAAAATCTTTTCCATGAACATTTTCTGGCAAGGTAGATTGAAACAGCTGCCCAGTTCATTGGCCTGTCCATTCACCTCTTTTCACATCATACAAGATGTTTTTCTTGTGGGGTCATCTTAAAGCCCTTGTTTATGACACACTGATCAAATTGGAAGAGGACCTAATAGCAAGGTTACTAGTTGTCTGTGACACTGTTGTGAACATGCCAGGGATATTTGAATGAGTGCAATAGTCAATGGTGCGGCACTGCAATGCTTGTATTGAGGTTCATAGAGGGCATTTTTAACAGCTCTTATGTGTGTGTTGGTATTTTAATTGTATTGTTGTGAGTGTTATGACTTTCAAGTGCATTCAATAAATAAAAGTTTGTAAAAAAATTCAAAAGTTTAGATTAATTATCATCATCATTATGAAGCATTTCCGGACATGGTCCTATATGAAAGTTGTTCATAATTATCTTCTCTACCATCCCTAAAATTTGTAACATAGTCACAGAATCATCCTGTATAAAAAATAATAAGCAAATTAGATACTTAAACATAAATCATTTAACTGCAAACATTTCTAAGAAAGTAATGTCCCATTAATTAAGCACCTTCAACATTTGATGCACTGCTCAAAACTGTAAAGGCTATTAGGGCAGGAGTCTTGTTGATTAATTATTGCCTTTGTTAAACTGACATGGGGTATCAGAAGTTACTACGTAACTTGCATTTTTGAACATGAAGTTATTTTCAGTGTGCAAGTGTACAAGTTATCATGTGCTAGCTCAAAGCAGTACATCATTAGTTTAAAGAGACTGCAAATGGAACAAATATTTCCAAAAAGTATGCTATCCCAAGAACAATTTTTAACACAGCATCTTCCTTGGCTTTCAGAAAACATTGTATTGGCTACTAAAATAAAATCTTTTAGAAATAATTAACGAAACACAGTTTACATTATTTATTCTTAATTGGCACTAAGATATACATATCTATTATTATTACTATTTTCCTTTTATTAGGTTAACTAATCTTGCTCTTTTCCATCTACATTCATATTATCTTCAGTAATGTGTAATTTTTGTTGGGAAGCATCTCTCACATTGAAGAATAAAACAGGAATGAATTAAACCTACATCAATTTAATTGTATCTTGAGTCGGTGGATAGTTGAAATTACTTACTTGAAATTAATTGAACATGTTTCGAAAGCACTGCTTGCTTTCATCTTTAGCTTTTTTCCAACTGAGCATGCCAGGAATTCGGCTCCGTGGATATAGGTGACCTGGAAGTGGTGTCATCTGGTGTGTCTATCATGAAGCTAATAGATTGTTGTGTGGTGGGATTTCAATGCTCATTACTGTTGCATTTAATTATGTGTATGTTTTACCAAACTTTTAGTTCTGTTGGATTGGTGCATTTTAGGAGTCTGACTTTCGGGTTGACGTCGTGGTTTGTGGTCCAAAAATGGTGTGCTTGGCAGATTTGTCTACCTGTTTATTGGTTATACATCTGAAGTGTTCTTTCCTTCTGATTTCAATATTTTTTTTTTTTGTTTTGCCAACATACACCAAGTCACAATTTTCACAGTTAATTAGGTAGATGCCAGATTTTTTTTCTTGTAGAATTTTATCTTTGACATGGGAAACTAATAGGCTCTCAATTGTGTGTTTATTCTATGGTGCCAATGATATGTTGTATTTTTTTTTTTGAAGGTTTTTACTAAATTTTTGATTAAGCTGAGGATGGTATGTGATTTTTTTTGGTTTCTGTGTACAGAGGGTTGCATTTTCTCTCTAATGCTTTTTTGTTTCTGGAACCTTTTTATTTTGCTGTGGACTATATGGGTGATGTAGCCATTTACTTCTGCTATGTGGAGGATGTAGTTGTATTCATGTTCATATTCCTCTTTGCTGAGGGGACGGTTAACAAGTCTGTGGGCAAGGCTGTTCAAAATGGAGTGTTGATGAGGTTTTGGATTGAAACTGTTACTCTGTATGTAACTGAATGTATGTGTGGGTTTTCTAAAAATGCCAAATGGGAGGTGGTTTTGTTTCCTGAAGGTCTTTAAATCCAAATATGGGAGGAACCTGTCTTTCTCTATTTGAAGTGTGAACTGTATAGAACTGTCTTGTAGGTTGAGTTTTAGAACATCACCTGTGAGTTTTGTAGGTATTATGGCAAAAACATCTACATATCTGACCTAGGTCTTGAACAGCAATGGGAAGGCTTTGGTAATTCTTGTTTCTAAATGGCTGATAAAAAGTTCAGCAAAGAATGGAGGAGAGTGGGTTTCCCATAGCCAATCCAGAAGTTTGTTTATAAAATTTGCTGTTGAACTGAAAGAAGTTTTGTTGGATGCAAACATTAGTGAGGGTGGAGTAGTCCTCTATTGCTTCCTGTGGGATTTCAATGTCAGAAAGCCAAAGTTTTAGGAGTGATAATAATTTGGTAGTAGGAATGCTGGGGAAAAGCGTATTTCACATCAAAAGACACCATAGAATCATCTGTGTTGATGGTCGTGCTTTGAAGATACTCAACCAATTCAAAAATGTTTTTGATGCTCCTGCTATTCAATTTTTTTTAGAGAATTGAACCTGTTGACCAGCCATTTGGAAAGTTTGTATGTAGTGGAGTCTATACTCTTAAATATGGGTCTCATATTATTACCTGGTTTGTGTATCTTGCATACAGTCTTAGAAGAGCCTGGTTATCTGGCTTAATTTTGAATTTTTCAGTTTTTGTTAGTATTTTGATATCTCTAATTATGTTCGTAAGAGACTTGATGCAGGATTTTAGGATTTTTTCTTGGACCATAAACCATGACATCAACCCCCAAAGTTAGACTCCTGAAATGCACCACCAACTTAACAGAACTAATAGTTCGGTAAAACATACACATAATCAAACGCATGAAAACGGTAATATGAACTCAACAATCTAAGCACTTCATCAGGGACAAACCAGATGACACCACTTCCACGGATCCGAATTCCTGGCATGCTCAGTTGGAAGAAAGCTCAAGATGAAAGCAAATGGTCCTTTCAAAACATGTTAATTAATTTCAAGTAAGTGAAGTTTCAGTGTATCCACCAACTCAAGATTCAATTAAATTATTGATTCACTTCACTATCTGTAACTTCTGAATAACACTTCAATTAATCCTACTTCATTTGATGTCTGAAATGCTCTATGAAGCAGGGTTTAAGTTATGGTCACTTTTGGCTACTCGAGGCCAAGAAATGCCATGAACTTTAAAACAAAATATGCAAAAATGCAGAAACAATCTTTCCCATTGTCATAGTTTAAAGTAATCGTTCTCTCCCGGCTGGTGGTTCTCATTTCTGATCTGAAAAGTCTGCAAGGTTCAGTCATTCTTGCCAGTTATGTGTACGCCTTGTTAGAAGTGATGGATAAAGTTGTTGTAATAAAGAAGAGAGAACAGTGCTTTAGTCAAAAACAGAAAAGAAATAAAATCTAATTGCAAAATAGGTAATGGTGCAACGTTCAGTATTCTGGGGAGACTCCACTATTTGTAAGTAGTTTGTGTGAGAACATGAAAAAGAACGGTTTGTTTCCATTATCAGGCAAGATGTAACATTAAAAGTTATAAAACACCAGAGCTTAACAGTGTAAAATAATGTTTTAATACTAACAGTAAAAAACAATATTTCAATAAGCAGATTAATGTTTGTTTCAATCCAATATACATTGTTCACTTCTGGAAGACTCATTAATATCATAATTTGGAAAATTTATTACAGAATCTTGCACAAACTTTTCACAATTTGCACAAATGTAAATTTGATTTGTACATTTTTGTGACATGTTTTTATTTTCTAGCTTAAACCTTGCTGTAAAGGTATTTAAATGGAGCTAGTATTAAAACTCATACGATGTGTGTTACGACAGAGGGGGCTGCCTAACCTCAACATAAATTTAAAATGATGCTATTCTGGACTACGGAGTAGAGTAGAAACTGTATAAGCCTATACCAAGCATTTATTTAGAGCATGGTTATCGAATTACAAAGCAATGGTAGTGTAAACCATAGCTTTAGTTTTGGAAGATTTATAGTTTGACAAATATACACAAACAAAAAGGAGCAAAACATCCTAGGAGTTTTCCTACCTTCCTTGGCATTGACCCAGGCTACCACAATATGTAAGCTTGCACTACCTGGACATTAAAAAATTACAAAAGCAGCAGTAAAATATTCTACTTAACATTATCCTAGTGGCCAAAACTGTCCTTGTCACTTTTACAAAAATAAAATAAAGTTTCAAAAAGATTGACTTCCTCAATCTAACCCATGACAATATACACATTTTCTACTATTTATCTTGTGCATTTAGATGATTAAAAAAAAAAAAAAGAATACTAATAAGATTACATTTCACAAGTGGATGACACTTCTTGTGATTCTATGTGGAGCTATATAAATGTTATAACTTCAGCAGATCTTCTAACATATTTGTCTACATAGCAAAATCTGATGGGTTGCATTCACATGGCTTTCTCTATTTACACTTCTACAAACTATTCTTACAAAAGCTTATTGTTCTATCTCTTCTTATTAATTAAGATGAACATTTACACATTTCGTTGCAGGCATAAGAATATGGTAGACTAAAGCCATAATCATATTTTTAAAAAATGAACATATATGATGGGTTTGAAATTCCATGCTCTTTTTACAACCATGAGAAAACATGAATAGCAACTTCCCACTTGAAAAAAGTACAAGTATTTTAAAATCAAATTAATAACAGAGAATAACTCGGATATAATTAATGACACGACAAATTTTGTTACGGTATTCTTATAATGTTATTGCTTGTGATGTTTGTGTATGTGTGTTTACTTCATGTGAAGCCATCTTGTGACATAATTCTTTGTTAGGCTTGTTAGCTCCATCTGGTGTTAGCAATTTGCGGTAGTATTAGTGTTTGAAAGAATGCGACTGTTATTTGTTTTAATTTTTGTTTACTGTCCTCCGGCTAGCTATTATCTTTTCTTGGGTCGAACATATCTCTTGATCAGGGTGTGTAAACGGAAAGGAATCTTTTATCCAAATATAACACTGATGAAGAAATTTATTATACACTTTTATTGTCGAAACACAGTCACTATCACATTTACACATTGATCTTGACACTCGCCAAACTGAAACTGTTATAATAACTTCATTACTGATAATTCTTAATTCGCGTACTTCAACTTTTTGTATAATTAACTTTATAATATTTGAGATTTTTCATAACTCTGTTACGCGTAACCTGCAAATACTTTCGACGAACTGACGGGAATGCGACGTGTAGTATACAAAGAATTTTGATGAACTGATCGACTGAAGACGACGTGTAGTGTACACAGATTTTTGATGAACTGGCTTGACTTTACCTCTAACCTACTGCTTTTATACCCATACACTCCGATATGCCTAAAGATTATAACTGAGTTACTATTGGCTAATAAAACGTGCCAACATTAGCGTCTATTTTTATATCCAATGAAAATTATGAATACATATGCTCTAGGGAAATATTCCAGAAGATTCTAAACGGAAAAACGCGCCAACATTACGCAACTTCCTCGTTTCCAATAATGATAAACAGCTCACCCCCTCGCTGCATTATTGCGCGCTATTATTGTCAGTTTCAGTAAGGTCGTATAAACTTACTTCTCAACAATAATTACAATAAACAAATATCTCAAATCAATGTCACATAAAAATGCATATTCATATTACAATCATTATTTACATTTAAGTAATTTGTGATACAAATTACTGCATCATATGCCCCACTAGAAACATAATTATGAATATTTACAACTTATTTGGAAATTTTATAATTGAGTTTTTAGTCTCCTAAATCTTGGAACACACGCTATCACTTTCACTTAACACTTCACACGTATTTAACACACGACATGTTTTTTTTTTATCTCGCCACTACTTACTGGCTCTTGTTTAATGTGTTTAGACATTAATCTGACATTACAAAAAAAAATTTTTTTTTATTGCAAATACTGTACCCTGAAGTATTTAATTACTGTTACAAAAAATGGTTTACTTTCTTATATTGTTAACAAAAATTTATCAATTCAAGAATTTTTTGTAATTATTAAACATATTTACCAAAAATATTCACCCTTTACACAAATATATTTACATCTCTTAAATCTAAGTACTGTTTCACATTTTCTGTTTGCTACATAAGTATTTGTTTTAAACCATTATTTTTACCCATTTTTGTTTTGTACTTTATATTCACAATACTCTTGAAATTAT
This sequence comes from Deroplatys truncata, assembly GCA_030765065.1. Classification (NCBI taxonomy): domain Eukaryota; kingdom Metazoa; phylum Arthropoda; class Insecta; order Mantodea; family Mantidae; genus Deroplatys; species Deroplatys truncata. Next base: position 215,988,527 of record CM060976.1, read on the forward strand.
ATTTACGTACTTTTACTTTAATATCATATTAAGTTTCAATCTTTACATTCTTGTTTCGTTTCAAATGCTGTTACAGTTACTAAAAAAATGTTATTTATTTTTTTTTAAAAAAAACATTTCTCTTTTTTTTTATAATTTATTTCTCTTTTCAAATGACATATATAAATAATTAACCCTCTTACGTTCCAATACATTTCTCTGCAAGTCATCTTTAACTATCCAGCATTTACTTTACATCTCATTGCTATTTACCCTCCTGGATCAAATTGTGTGTGGCTAAACATTACTCGTAGCTGTATCCTAACCTTCAAAAATTTGTTCATGAATAACCTCTTGTATTCATATGAAATTTCGTCCCATGATAACATTTGAAAACAATCTAAAGTTTCTTGAGCAACAAATCTTTTAACAACTGTCATGTTCAATTCTTCTACTATCTCTTTAATCTGAGAGTACTCTGACAAATCTGTACTAAACTGTACTGGATTAGAGTTTTCATTCTGAACAGCTTGGTACTTGTTAATTTCAGAAGTTTGCTTTTGATTATTTACAGGCAAAACTTTAACTTCTTCGTACAATTTATTTCTTTGCATTACTGACTCCTCCTGTATTTCTGATATTTCCCCTATGAAATTAACTTGCGCCTGATTCACATCTACATTCATAACCTCTTTCATCTCTCTTATCTCACTTGACTTCCTAACTCTGTACTTTCTAGATTAACATGTTCACTTTTAGTATTAACCTCACTTTTTTTGTTACCTATTTCCCTGCTCATATCTGACATTTTCTTTGAAATTTCTCCTATCTCACTTGCTATTACTTCCTGATTTTCATTTCTCATTCTCATCATACTCTAGCTCCATGAATTTCTTTTCAATTTTTTCCGTGTTTTGTTCTAAGCTTTTACCAATATCTTCCCTTAATTCCCTATGACTCTTTTGCATATCTTCCCTGTTTTGATCTGATTTTTGCTCTAATTTATCAATCTTCTGAGTTAGTTTTTCTAATTTCTCATTATTCTTACTACTATCTTCCCTCATAATCTTAACAATATCTTTCAGCATTTCCATCATCATACTAGCATCAAAATTAACATTTCCTGCTATTCTATTCTCACTTTCTGTACTAACATTTTCTCCCTCAAATCCTACATTGTTTGAGCTATTTTCTGTAACCTGTATTGAATTACAGCTAACTGTTACATTATCTCCCTCCATAATTATTTCTTCTGTATTATTAGTAGCCATTGTTTTCTTTATCCTACCACTCCTCAAGTACATTTGATTGTTACGATTTTGTTTTCTAAACAAAGAATTACTATACTCTGACCTTTGTAATGCTGTCTGTTGCTGTTACTTTGATGTCCAGCTTCCTGCCCCTCTCTCCTAGGTTATATGTTGCTTCTGCGTTGTATTATGATGAATCTACGTCGTTTTGGTGTTCTGTTGTTGAATTTCCCTGTTGCCTTGTAATCTCGGTATTACGATGTCCAATCATCCGCGTAGTCTGTCGTCCCCGTAGTTGTTTCTGGAATCTGCGTCTTGTAGATCAGTTCACTGCTCCATTCGTTCCACATCCTGGTTAATTCTGCTACTTTCCTGGTTAATTCTGCTACTTTCCTGGTCACTTTGCCCCACGTTGGGCGCCAATTTGTTACGGTATTCTTATAATGTTATTACTTGTGATGTTTGTGTATGTGTGTTTACTTCATGTGAAGCCATCTTGTGACGTAATTCTTTGTTAGGCTTGTTAGCTCCATCTGGTGTTAGCAATTTGCGGTAGTATTAGTGTTTGAAAGAATGCGACTGTTATTTGTTTTAATTTTTGTTTACTGTCCTCCGGCTAGCTATTATCTTTTCTTGGGTCGAACATATCTCTTGATCAGGGTGTGTAAACGGAAAGGAATCTTTTATCCAAATATAACACTGATGAAGAAATTTATTATACACTTTTATTGTCGAAACACAGTCACTATCACATTTACACATTGATCTTGACACTCGCCAAACTGAAACTGTTATAATAACTTCATTACTGATAATTCTTAATTCGCGTACTTCAACTTTTTGTATAATTAACTTTATAATATTTGAGATTTTTCATAACTCTGTTACGCGTAACCTGCAAATACTTTCGACGAACTGACGGGAATGCGACGTGTAGTATACAAAGAATTTTGATGAACTGATCGACTGAAGACGACGTGTAGTGTACACAGATTTTTGATGAACTGGCTTGACTTTACCTCTAACCTACTGCTTTTATACCCATACACTCCGATATGCCTAAAGATTATAACTGAGTTACTATTGGCTAATAAAACGCGCCAACATTAGCGTCTATTTTTATATCCAATGAAAATTATGAATACATATGCTCTAGGGAAATATTCCAGAAGATTCTAAACGGAAAAACGCGCCAACATTACGCAACTTCCTCGTTTCCAATAATGATAAACAGCTCACCCCCTCGTTGCATTATTGCGCGCTATTATTGTCAGTTTCAGTAAGGTCGTATAAACTTACTTCTCAACAATAATTACAATAAACAAATATCTCAAATCAATGTCACATAAAAATGCATATTCATATTACAATCATTATTTACATTGCGACGGTTTTAATGTTGTTTAGGTGTTTAACATTAATATAGCACCACGTTTGGGAGCCAATTTACGAGAGCAAATATGTGTTTACTTCACGCGATGCCATCTTGTGTGACGTCACTCCTTATTTGGTTCGTTTTACTCCATCTGGCGTAGCAATTTGCATCAATTAGGGTTCAAAAAAATTTAAAGTTTTGTATATTGTCCTCCGGCTAGCTATTTAGGTAGACATTTAACTCTTGCAGGGTGTGAAGCAGAAAGGAATCTTTTGTCTAGAAATGATATTGACGAAGAAATTGGTTTTATAATCTTTATTGCAGAACACGTTCACGAACACTTTCACAGATTTATCTGGATAATTGCCATACTGAAACTGTTTGTAATAACTTCTCACTTTTAATTCACGTACTTCAACTTTATATATTTAACTGTATAATACTTTATAATAGTTCTTGTAATTCTGTTGCGCGTAACTTGACGAACTGAGAGACCGACGCGTAGTATGGAGAATTCTGTAGAACTGGTGGGCTGACGTGTAATGTGTTGAGAATCTTGTTGAACTGGGGTAACGCTCCCTTGAACCTACACTATTTATAGACTTGCCTCAAGATACGCCTAAAGATTATAAATGAACTGCCATTGGCTAATTAAACGCGCCAACATTAGCATCTATTTTACTATCCAATGAAAACCACTAATACATATTTCTTTTAGGGAACATTCTAGAAGCTTTTTTACCGAAAAGGCGCGAAACATTACGTAACTTCCTGGTTCCCGGCAATGACAAACAACTCACCCCCTTGTTGCATTATTGCGTTATTGTTGACAGTTTCAGTAAAGCCGTATATTATTATTTACCAATAATAATTACAATTAATAAACATCAGAAATCAATGTCACATAAAAATACATATTCATATTAATATAATTAATTACATCTGAGTAATTTGTGATACAAATTACCGTATCATATGCCCCACTAGAAACATAATTATAAATATTTATAACTTGTTTAGAAATTTTAAAATTGTGTTTTTAGTCTCCTAAATCTTGGAACACACGTTATCACTTTCACTTAACACTTCACACGCATTTAACACACGACATGTTTTATCGCGCCACTACTTACTGGCTCTGGTTTAATTAATTTAGATATTAATCTGACATCACAAATTTTTGTATAGCAAATACTTTACCCTAAATTATTTAATCACTGATACCAAATTGTTTACTTTAAGTTGTTGACAAAAATTTATACATTTAAGATTTTTGTAATTATTACACATATTTACCAAAATATTCACCCTCTACACAAATATTTACATCTCTTAAATCTAGACAATGTTTCACCTTTTCTGTTTGCTACATAAATATTTGTTTTTTTTTTTTAATTATATTTACCAATTTTTGTTATTTTGTACTTTATTTTAACCATACTCTTGGAATTGTATTTCCGTACTTTTAATTTAATATCATATTAAGTTTCAATCATTGCATTCTTAATTTTTTTTTTTTAAATCTTGGAATTGTATTTACGTACTTTTAATTTCATATCATATTAAGTTTTAATCTTTGCATTCTTAATTTTCAAATGTTGTTACAGTTACTAAAAATTTATTTATTTATTTTTTTTTTTAAACATTTCTCTTTTTTTTTTTTTTTTTTTTTTATAATTTATTTCTCTTTTCAAATGACATATATAAATAGTTAACCCTCTTACGTTCCAATACATTGCTCTGCAAGTCATCTTTAACTATCCAGCATTTACTTTACATCTCACTGCTATTTACCCTCCTGGATCAAATTGTGTGTGGCTAAACATTACTCGTAGCTGTAACCTAACCTTCAAATTCTTGTTCATGAATAACCTATTGTATTCATTTGACATTTCGTTCCCTGATAATATTTGAAAACAATCTACAGTTTCCTGAATTACACATCCTTTAACAACTTTCATTTTCAACTCTTCAACTATCTCTTTAATTTGAGAATACTCTGACAAATCTGTACTAAACTGTACTGGACTGGAGTTTTCAATTTGAACATCGTGGTACAATTTATTTCTTTGCATTTCTGATTCTTTTTGTATTTCTGATATCTCCGCTCTGAAATTAACTTGCGCCTCATTTACATCTACATTCCTAACCTCTTTTATCTCTCTTAACTCACTTGAAATACTACTCATTTGACTTCCTAACTCTGTACATTCTACATTAACCTCACTTTTAGTATAAACCTCACTTTCTTTGTTACCTATTTCCTTGCTCATGTCTAGTATTTTCTTTGAAACTTCTCCTATCTCACTTACTATTACTTCCTCATTTTCATCACTCATTTTTGGCATACAACTATCTAGCTTCGTAACTTTCTTTTCAATTTCTTCACTGCTTTGATCTACTTTTTGCTCTAATATCTCATTCTTCTTACCAATACTTTCTCTCCATTCCCTATGATCTTTGTTTATAGCTTCTATCAATTCCCTATGATCTTTGTTTATAGCTTCTCTCAATTCCCTATGACTCTTCTGCATATCTTCCCTAATATTTCTCAAAATTTCCATCATTTCCATCATCATACCAGCATTAATATTAATATTTCCTGCTATTCTATTCTTAGTTTCTGCACTAATATTTCCTCCCTCAAAAACTACATTGTTTGAGCTTTTTTTTGTAACCTGTATTGAATTACAGCTAACTGTTACACTATCCCCCTTCATCATTGTTTCTTGTTTTACACTTTTTTTTTTTTTTAAATTAAAATCATACTTTTCTAACCTTTCTGATGCTATCTGCTGATGTATCTTTGATGTCCAGCGTTCTGCCCCTTTCTCCTAGATTTGTATGTCGCTTCTGCGTTGTGTTGTGATGAATCTACGTTGTCTCGATGTTTTCTTGTAGTTGAATTCCTTGTTGCATTGTAATCTCGGAATTACGATCGAAGTCTGTCGTCCCTGTTGTTTCTTGAATCTGGGTCTTGTAGATGATTTCACCGCTGCATTCCTGGTTATGTTGATCCTTTCCTAGTTAATTCTGCTACTTCCTGGTTATTCTTGTTCCTTTCCTAGTCATCTAGCCCCACGTTATGGGTGCCAATTTGTAACGGTACAAATGTTACTTATGTGTTTAACATTAATATAGCACCACGTTTGGGAGCCAATTTACGAGAGCAAATATGTGTTTACTTCACGCGATGCCATCTTGTGTGACGTCACTCCTTATTTGGTTCGTTTTACTCCATCTGGCGTAGCAATTTGCATCAATTAGGGTTCAAAAAAATTTAAAGTTTTGTATATTGTCCTCCGGCTAGCTATTTAGGTAGACATTTAACTCTTGCAGGGTGTGAAGCAGAAAGGAATCTTTTGTCTAGAAATGATATTGACGAAGAAATTGGTTTTATAATCTTTATTGCAGAACACGTTCACGAACACTTTCACAGATTTATCTGGATAATTGCCATACTGAAACTGTTTGTAATAACTTCTCACTTTTAATTCACGTACTTCAACTTTATATATTTAACTGTATAATACTTTATAATAGTTCTTGTAATTCTGTTGCGCGTAACTTGACGAACTGAGAGACCGACGCGTAGTATGGAGAATTCTGTAGAACTGGTGGGCTGACGTGTAATGTGTTGAGAATCTTGTTGAACTGGGGTAACGCTCCCTTGAACCTACACTATTTATAGACTTGCCTCAAGATACGCCTAAAGATTATAAATGAACTGCCATTGGCTAATAAAACGCGCCAACATTAGCATCTATTTTACTATCCAATGAAAACCACTAATACATATTTCTTTTAGGGAACATTCTAGAAGCTTTTTTACCGAAAAGGCGCGAAACATTACGTAACTTCCTGGTTCCCGGCAATGACAAACAACTCACCCCCTTGCTGCATTATTGCGTTATTGTTGACAGTTTCAGTAAAGCCGTATATTATTATTTACCAATAATAATTACAATTAATAAACATCAGAAATCAATGTCACATAAAAATACATATTCATATTAATATAATTAATTACATCTGAGTAATTTGTGATACAAATTACCGTATCAACATTTAAGTAATTTGTGATACAAATTACTGCATCAATTTTGACATAAATTGTGAGCTTTAACGAGATCTACATTTTTTTTGCATGCGATTTTGTCTGTTCTTTGTGGTTTAGCAATTATACAAAGTAATTTAGAATGAAAAGAGGGCTTCACATCCTATGCCCAGAAAATTCAAGATATGTATTTTATTTATCATGCTAATATCTTTAAAATATGGTATTTTAATTAAAATCATTAGAGCCAGTTTTGAAAAAATAAAAGATAACAAAACAATTTTCCACGTAAAGGGTAGTTAGGAATGGGGGAGGGTCTTGAAAATTTTCATAACCCGTTCTTGTAAGATGAACTTAAATACCAAATTTGGTACTTAACCGACTTTTTGATTAAATACAACCTTTTACAATTTATTTAAACTTTATTCAGGGAGTCTCAAAAGATGTATTTTCGTGAAATCTTGGTATCAAATTTGGGTGGAATGTAATACTTCCTCTATTTACTATAGGTAAGTAGTATACAGAAAGTAATAAATTTACTTTTACTGTTCAAATATTATTACAATCAACCTATATATTTTATTATAAAAACGTGCTCTTTATGTTATGAATTTCATAATTTTAATCATTCATTACACAGAAATAAATCAAAAATCATCCCCCACCCTTCTCCTGCAAAATTAATATACACTCCATAATCCTGGTATCAAATCTACAATCCACAGTGCCATAACTGTGCAGAGAAAACCACAGTGCCATAAACTGACTTGCCAAAATAGGAGTGCAGCAGGAGTGCAAATGAAATATCCAAGTCTCCCTCTCGCAGCTTCAAACTTATTTCTGTTCTTGCCTTCCAAAACACTTAACCAGACTCCATTCAGCCCAAGAAAGATTCCTTGTGTAAATAAATACACATGTCCCTGCTGCAGCACACCTTTTAAGCGAATGAAAACAGTTCGTTATTGCACTGTATTATCATCCATTTTGTATTTAAAATAACACAACCAGCGTGTCTTGAATGTTTTGTGACCAAGTTGTAAACAGGCTGATTATAAACCTGGATGACAACTTGAGCAATATCACTACTTCTGATTCCAAGTTGGGTGTTGCGCTATTACTAGAGGACTCCGGTTAACACTTAAGTTTTTACTATAATTTACTATAATACTATTTTATATAATTTCTTTATCCATTCTTAGTTTAACAATTGTAGGGTATGTATTTTTTTAATACTCAGTGCTGGTTCAGTGAAATATAGCAATATTATAGAACTGCCAACAATGGCAATTTTTAGCTCTCAAAAATAAATAACTGAGCAGTTGTCAAAGGGCAAGAGAGGAAGCTTCACCATGTGTTCATGAAATGTCAAAGCGCAGAGTGATAAGTGCACTGTTTATGTTAGGGCCCATTCTTGGGCTGAAAGAGATGTGTTACTGAATGTGAATGCATTTAGTAAGACATCTCTTATCCTCACCCCTACAAGGCAATGTAGGAGCCCACATTCACATTTATCTACACTCTGTTGCAACAAGCTTTCTCTCCAACCTACCTATAGTAAGTAGAAATGTTGTATTTCACCCAAAAATTTGATACAAAGATTTCAACAGAAATACATGTTTTTAGGTCCCCAGGATTCAGATAAGGCACTTTTAGTAAAAGGTGTATATGTGTGAAACAGTCTGCTCAAAGATGAAAAGTTGGTGAAATACCAAACTCAATATTTAAGTTCAGTGTCTTCCATGGATGTGACACAAGCATTTTCCAGAAAATCTGCCACCCCAAATACTCTTTACATGTAAAAATTTGCAATGTGTTTTATTTTCACAAAAATGCTCTAATGATTTTGATTAAAATACTGTATGCTTAAGATATTTGCATAAAAATAAAATGTATATCTTGAATTTTCCTGGAGTGGCCTATGAGGTTCTCTTCATTCTGTATGGCTTTTTTATAATTAGTAAACTGTAAGAGAGACAAAATCTTACTACTGAAAAATTATTTATGTCAAATTTTTTGTAGTGTTCACCATTTCTAAGATATTCTTTGTTACTGATTTGAATTTTCAATGCTTAATATTTTTTGCAAGTGGTAAGTCGCTATTTGTTTCTAGTTTCCCTACTATCTACTTATAGCAGATGAGGGAGTATTGCATTTGTTGCGGTATTAATGTTATATTTATTTAACATTATTGTAGCCCCACGTTGTGGTAGCCAATTTGTAACGGTATTACTTATGTTTGTTTACATCAGTGTTGAAGCCATCTTGTGACGTCACTCATTTGTTCGGTTTGTAGCTCCATCTAGTGTTAGTAATTTGTGGTAGTATTAGTGTTTGAAAGAATTTTAAGTTTTGTTTACTGTCCTCCGGCTAGCTATTATCTCTCGGTCGAACATGTCTCTTGATCAGGGTTGTGTAAACGGAAAGGAATCTTTTATCCACAAAGAACACTGATGAAGAAATTTGTTTTATAATTTTATTGTCGAACACGTTCACTCTCACTTTTATACATTGATCTTAACACTCGCCAAACTGAAACTGTTATAATAACTTCATTACTAATCACTCTTAATTCACGTACTTCAACTTTGTGTATAATTAACTTTATAATACTTTAGATTTTCGTAACTTGTGAATCTATAGCCGACGTATCTCATACAAATATTTTGACGAACTGACGAACTGAAGACGACGTGTAGTGCACAAAGAATTTTGATGAACTGAGCATGAAGCTACCTCTAACCTACCCTATTTATACTCCTGTATCCAGATACGCCTAAAGATTATAACTGAACGGCAATTGGCTAATAAAACGCGCCAACATTAGCGTCTATTTTAATATCCAATGAAAATTATGAATACATATGCTCTAGGGAGAAAACATTCCATAAGTTTCTACCTAAAACGCGCCAACATTACGTAACTTCCTCATTTCCAATAATGATAAACAGCTCACCCCCTCGCTGCATTATTGCACGCTATTATTGACAGTTTCAGTAAGGCATTAAAAACTTACTTCTCAACAATAATTACAGTCAAGAAACATCTCAAATCAATGTCACATAAAAATGCATATTCATATTACAATCATTATTTACATTTAAGTAATTTGTGATACAACTTACTGCATCATATGCCCCACTAGAAACATAATTATAAATATTTACAACTTGTTAGGAAATTTTATAATTGGGCTTTTAGTCTCCTAAATCTTGGAACACACGCTATCACTTTCACTTAACACATCACACGCATTTAACACATGACATATGTTTTTTTTTTTTTTATCTCGCCACTACTTACTGGCTCTGGTTTAATTTGTTTAGATATTAATCTGACATTACAATTTTTTTTTTATAGCAAATACTGTACCCTGAATTATTAAATTACTGTTACAAAAATGGTTTACTTTCTTATATTGTTAACACAAATTTATCAATTCAAGAATTTTTTTGTAATTATTAAACATATTTACCAAAAATATTCACCCTCTACACAAATATATTGATATCTCTTAAATCTAGACACTGTTTCACATGTTCTGTTTACTACATAAGTATTTGTTTTTAATTATTTTTACCCATTTTTGTTATTTTGTACTTTATCTTAACAATACTCTTGGAATTGTATTTACGTACTTTTAATTTAATATCATATTAAGTTTCAATCTTAGCATTCTTAATTTTCAAATGTTGTTACAGTTAATAAAAATTTAATTTTTTTTTTTTTTTTGTAATTTATTTCTCTTTTCAAATGACATATAAATAATTAATCCTCTTACGTTCCAATACATTTCTCTGCAAGTCATCTTTAACTATCCAGCATTTACTTTACATCTCATTGCTATTTACCCTCCTGGATCAAATTGTGTGTGGCTAAACATTACTCGTAGCCGTATCCTAACCTTACAAAATTTGTTCATGAATAACCTCTTGTATTCATATGAAATTTCGTCCCATGATAACATTTGAAAACAATCTAAAGTTCTCTGAACAATACATCTTTTAACAACTGTCATTTTCAATTCTTCTACTATCTCTTTAATTTGAAAGTACTCTGACAAATCTGTACTAAACTGTACTGGACTGGAGTTTTCATTTTGAACATCTTGGTACAATTTATTTCTTTGCATTACTGTCTCATTCTGTATTTCTGATATCTCCCCTCTGAAATTAACTTGCGCCTGATTCACAACTACATTCATAACCTCTTTCATCTCTCTTATCTCACTTGAAATATTACTCATTCTACTACCTGACTCTGTACATTCTAAATCAACATGTTCATTTTTAGTATTAACCTCACTTTCTTTGTTATCTCTTTCCCTGCTCATGTCTAGCATTTTCTTTGAAACTTCTCCTATCTCACTTACTATTACTTCCTCATTTTCATCTCTCATTTTTGGCATACTACTATCTAGCTTCATAACTTTCTTTTCAGTTTCTTCCCTGCTTTGATCTACTTTTTGCTCTAATATCTCATTACTCCTACCAATATCTTCAATTGATTTCCTATGATCTTTTTTTATATCTTCTCTCAATTCCTCAAAACTCTGATCTACTTTTTGTTCTACACTCTTAATAATATCTTCACTCAATTACCTATGACTCTTTTGCATATCATCATTGATTTGATTGAATGATCGCTCTATTATCTCACTTCTCTGATCTATTTTTTTACCAAGACTTCTCAACAATTCCATTATTTCCATCATCGTACCAGCATCAATAGTAATATTTCCTGCTATTCTATTCTTACTTTCTGCACTAACATTTCCTCCCTCAAATATTATTTCTTTTGTATTATTAGTAGCCATTGTTTTCTTTATCCTACCGCTCCTAAAGGAAATTTAAATATTACAATTTTGTTTTCTAAAAAAAATTACGATACTCTGACCTTTGTGATGCTGTCTGTTGCTGTTACTTTGATGTCCAGCTTCCTGCCCCTCTCTCCTAGGTTATATGTTGCTTCTGCGTTGTGTTATGATGAATCTACGTCGTCTTGTTGTTTTGTAGTTGAATTCCTTGTTGCCTTATAATCTCGGAATTACGATGTCCAATCATCCGCGTAGTCTGTCGTCCCTTTTGTTGTTTCTGGAATCTGCGTCTTGTAGTTCAGTTCACTTCTCCATTCGCCCCTTCCTGGTCATCTCACTTCTTCCTGGTTAATTCTGCCCCTTCCTGGTTATTCTGATCCTTTCCTGGTCATCGTGCCCCACGTTCTGGGTGCCAATTTGTTGTAGTTTCAGTGCTTACGTAATATGTTTTACGTAAATTATTAGAACTTGAAGATCTTATATTGTGCTGCTTTTGTTTTGTTTGGTTACATAATTTGAACTGCCCCACGTATGGGAGCCAATTTGTGACGGTTTTAATGTTGTATTTATTTATTTATTTATTGTAGCCCAACGTTGTGGCAGCCAATTTGCGAGTGTGTTAGTGATAATGTTTATTTAACATTATTGTAACCCCACGTTTGGGAGTCAATTTGTTGCGGTATTAATGTTATATTTATTTAACATTATTGTAGCCCCACATTGTGGTAGCCAATTTGTAACGGTATTACTTATGTTTGTTTACATCAGTGTTGAAGCCATCTTGTGACGTCATTCATTTGTTCGGTTTGTAGCTCCATCTAGTGTTAGCAATTTGTGGTAGTATTAGTGTTTGAAAGAATTTTAAGTTTTGTTTACTGTCCTCCGGCTAGCTATTATCTCTCGGTCGAACATGTCTCTTGATCAGGGTTGTGTAAACGGAAAGGAATCTTTTATCCACAAAGAACACTGATGAAGAAATTTGTTTTATAATTTTATTGTCGAACACGTTCACTCTCACTTTTATACATTGATCTTAACACTCGCCAAACTGAAACTGTTATAATAACTTCATTACTAATCACTCTTAATTCACGTACTTCAACTTTGTGTATAATTAACTTTATAATACTTTAGATTTTCGTAACTTGTGAATCTATAGCCGACGTATCTCATACAAATATTTTGACGAACTGAAGACGACGTGTAGTGCACAAAGAATTTTGATGAACTGAGCATGAAGCTACCTCTATCCTACCCTATTTATACTCCTGTATCCAGATACGCCTATAGGATTATAACTGAACTGCAATTGGCTAATAAAACGCGCCAACATTAGCGTCTATTTTAATATCCAATGAAAATTATGAATACATATGCTCTAGGGAGAAAACATTCCAGAAGTTTCTACCTAAAACGCGCCAACATTACGTAACTTCCTCGTTTCCAATAATGATAAACAGCTCACCCCCTCGCTGCATTATTGCGCGCTATTATTGACAGTTTCAGTAAGGCATTAAAAACTTACTTCTCAACAATAATTACAGTCAAGAAACATCTCAAATCAATGTCACATAAAAATGCATATTCATATTACAATCATTATTTACATTTAAGTAATTTGTGATACAACTTACTGCATCACATTCGACCTGAAAATTCGATATCAAAATTTCACTGGAAATACAATTTTGAGGCTGTCTGAATAAATAAAAAAACAGAAAGCATTTTTTGAAAAAGGTCTGTGTGCTTATGTGTCTATGAACAGTATAACTAAAACAAAATATTTGATTAATACCAAAATTCAATATCTTCCAAAATGGCAACATGAAGATTTTTGGGAAAATTACCCCACCCCAACTACCCTTTACATGGAAAAATTTGCATTACTTTTAATTTTCTCAAAAAGGCCTGCAACGATTTTGATGAAAATATCATATGTTGAAGATTTTGTATGAAAAATAACATGTGCATCTTGAATTTTTTGTGAACAGCCTGTGAGTCCTCTTCATTCTGCATGTATTCTGTTTAATTCTGTTTAACTTGTAAACTGTAAGTGGCAGGCAAAAACTTATTAACCCCCCTCCCAAAATATGCAGGTCTCATTAAAAAACACAACTCATTTTTTGTGGCATTTACCATTTCCAAGATATTTGCTTTTGTTGGTTTGAATTTTCAAATACTTTAATTTTTTTTTTTGACTGATTTGTATTATTAATTTTTCCTCTCGTGGTCATGCAAATAGTGAAATTTCAAAGGCATCATATAGCAACCCACTTTTTATAGATTTCACTTGCTTCGGCCTCCTGTCTTCCTCCTTTATCTACACCAAAATGTGTAATAAAACCATTCCTGCAAACATTTATCTTGATTAACAAGAGATACACAGAAGAACAAGCCTTTGTAAGAAGGGCTTGTAGAAGAGTGGGTAGAGAAAGTCATGTCCTTATGTATGCAGTTCACACTGGATGTAAATAGATTAAATAAATGCTCAAATATGAGAGCTTAGGATAACTAGAGATACCTGGTACTCAGAATAAAACTTGATTTAGGGCGGGAGGCATCTATCCAGAAAACTTACCCTAACCACAATTCTAACTTAGACCATCTGCATTGTGAGACAGACACTAACTCCATAACACTGAGACAGAATGCAGAAAATGGCTCCTTTTTATTTCTGTGACAATTGTTTACTGTTAAAGTTTTGTTTCCTGAGATTTACCTTACATCAATCAGATCAAGATATGTTTGGCAATCATGTGGACTTTATCGTGGAAGAACCACAATATTTTTCTCCCCTCCTGCTCATAAGTGTATGTCACCTTATGTTTGCATCTCATTTTTGGTTGACCTACTATTAGTAATATTTAATGAGTCGGTATACATTTTCAAATTCACTTACTTATTAATTGAAACAGTTGAAACAACTCCTAGCAATTAATTAGTGAAGTTGAAAGTGTACACCAACTTAATAAATATTCAATTGCACTTCGCTGTAGCTAACTTCTTACTTCATCTTCACCATTAGTAAACAAATTACTCTCACTTACAAACATTTTGTACATTATATATGCAATTTGTAAGAAAAATAAATTGATAATAAATAAACCATGAATAAAAATTATATAACTATTATACTGACACACACTTCAATATGAATAGTTTTTATTAAATAGCTAACTGTGCATTGTTATAGTGCATCTAGATTGACCTGAATGAATAGTTAACTACTATAAATGATCTAAGGAAGCTGGAGCATTGTTTAAACATTAAAAATATTTTAAAAACCCATTTCTGGATAAGCCAAAGTCAATACATAATTCTAAAAGCCAAGCAAGATGTAGAGAAACAGTTTGAGTTTCATATATGTAGGTACCTTTCGAAACTTTGCCACCTTTTTGAGCTACCTTTCTTCTGCCTTTCTTCCTACGGCGTCTTGAGCATTTCACAGGTTTAAAAGCTCCATCATTGGATACTACTGCAGAATTACCTGCACATATAACTGGATGCAAAGCTAATAAATGCCAGAAAGAAAAACTACTACTTCAAGTGAACTGCAACTGCTACAACTTATATAATTTTCTCCATACATACTTGCACTTGTTTCCAAAGAGTTTTGTCTAACTTAGTAAATGCTACAAAGGTGACATAAGTAGGAGAAGTTTGAGTTTCAATAAAGCTAATAAAAAATACAAGTCTCAACAATTGTTTACAACACATTAAAGCTGCTTACACATCTTGTTCCTTTGTTTTAAAGCAATGCAAGAAAATGAAGGTGCACACACTAAATATAATGTGCTTTGCTGAAAGAAATAAATAGTCATGCAAATTATATGTACACTACTTAAAGTTGCACAGCAAATGCCCAGTGTGTTCCTATGTATATTACAACAGTTAAGAAATCAAGGTTTGATCCTAATCTTAATTACAGAAGTAAATGCCCCAGAGAATTATCATGGCAACCAACCAAACTCCTGTCGGTTGTTTTGCATATAGTTACCATGGGAAACTGAAATCGATTTGAGTAAACATTCCTTGCTGAATAAAAATCCACGTTTCCACAAGAAATTGAAACTGATTTGAGTACACATTCCTTGCTGAATACAATCCACATTTCCACGCGAAATTGAGACTGATTTGAGTACACATTCCTTGCTGAATACAATCCATGTTTCCACAAGAAATTGAAACTGATTTGAGTACACATTCCTTGCTGAATACAATCCACGTTTCCACAAGAAATTGAAACTGATTTGAATACACATTCCTTGCTGAATACAATCCACATTTCCACAAGAAATTGAAACTGATTTGAGTACACATTCCTTGCTGAATACAATCCACGTTTCCATAAGAAATTGAAACTATTTGAGTACACATTCCTTGCTGAATACAATCCATGTTTCCACAAGAAATTGAAACTGATTTGAGTACACATTCCTTGGTAAATACAATCCATGTTTCCATGTTAAATTTAATATGTATCGAGACGATTTCAGTATGCAAGGTTTGGGAATAAATAACTCAAGTTTTATTCTGGTTGACTGAATTTACTTTGGCAAAGGGCAAACCTGTTACACATTAGTTAGTTAGTTGTTCTGTGTGTTAGGTATAGGTTTTGAGGTTTGTGTATACCATATGGTTTCGTAAATACGTTAATATGGAAATGATAGAAGCGGCCCTGAGGCGTCTATTATTGCATCAATTGCTGACAAGTTTATTGTTTCTTTACTTGAAGTGGTAGCATATACAGTGGGCATGACACAAGGAAACTAATTTTCTTGCAAAAATATAGACCCAAAACTTGTATTTTACATCATACTTTTGTATGAGTTTCAAGGTTTGTAATAATAATAATAATAATAATAATAATAATAATAATAATAATAATAATAATAATAATAATAATAATAATAATAACAACAATAACAACAACAATAATAAAAAGGGCGATCAGGTTATTATGAGTCCTATAGTAAGCATATTCAATTGGATTTCAATATAGTAGGTTTTCCATGCTTTCTAAGAGGACCAAATCTAAAATTCAGTTTGTATTTCCATGCAGCATCAATACAGAATGTGTGCTCAAATAAATTTCCCATAAAAACGTGGTAAACGAAAAAAAATTATTTCTGGTCTACAGTTATTTAACTTTTTTTGAAACACATATATTCACTGGGCAAATTAATACAGTGTCAGTGTTTTAACATTTAATTTCTGACAGGCTCCAGGTCTTTTTAATATTCCAAGTTTGATGAAACCATGTAAACATGGTGTTCATTATTTCCAGAGGACAAACAAAACTGTTATGTGATACTTTACCTCTCAGAAGCTAAAGATGGAAAATGTTTCTGTCACAATTCAAATGCATAAAAGACTTCTGTGTGACACATGGTTTTCACTTAAGTTACCATGGTGAAATATACCTGTAAAACATAATTTCTGCTTGGAGGCATGTAGCATGATGGTAAGTGCAAATGAAACTAGAGCATTTCGGAAGTTTAATCGTAGTGGAGCAGGAAAATAAATACAGTTCTTGGGGACTTCAAATAACTATTTTAGAAACATCCAATCAACCTTCCTTATAGCAAACAAAAATGAAAGCAAGTTTGGGGCCGACTTATCTGGGGAAGAAAACCAAAGGATGAAAGAAAAGCAAATAGCTTTGTAAATTTACAGTGTGTCTCAAAGCAAAAGCTGTGCAGTGGAAAGTTATCATTTTCCTATCTATTTTCAATGATGAAAAAACATGCATTATTTATCTTTCAACTATTTTAGCATGGATCCTGAAGAAAAGAAAAGAAATAAGAATGAAATAAGGCAGCGATAACTGTCAAATATACTGTAGCATGTTTTCAAGTTAAAATTGATTAGTTTTAAGTTCTAAAGAAACAGTGCACCATTTTTAAATTTCAACTGTATCAGCAAATAGAATTCAAAATTGTTATTTTCCCTTATTTTTTTCTGTCTTGTTTTTTTAAATGCTTATTTATTGTTTTACATTTAATGTCCTTTAACAGTAAATATCACATCAGACGATGAATGAATGAAATGCCAAAATGCTCCATGGTCCTAAAGCATTCCATTATTTGTACTCGAGATTGAGGTAAATGCTAAATAAAAAGCTTGGCAAAGGTAGCTTGAATCCAACTGACATTAGAACCTGTCTACATTGTGTGAGAGGAAAAAAAGTTACTAACATTTATTTTATATTCCATACTTTAGTGTTGTGGTCATCATCATCATTGACAAGCAAATAAAGTTAAATTAGACCAATTACAAACAACTATAAATGAAATGGTTTACCTAAACGATTTTTATTTTATGTCATTTGCTGCTGAAACATCAATTATTCCTCTCAACATCTTGAGAAGACTGTTGAGAAGACTCACTGATTTGTCAGTAAAAACTATTGCTACTTTGTGTAGTAATAGTTTATTATTTATAACTACCAACCTTGAGTTGCTACACCATAATGGATGAACTGTCTCTCTGCACTCAAATCCATGATGCTATGCTTGCTTTTATGTGTGACATTGCAAGGGGACACTTAAAAAAATGTTTGAGGAAGATGCCTACATCGTTTTATGCATAGGAGGCTGTTTATGCCAAGAAGAAATTAAAACAAGAGATTACTTAGTATAATAAAACTGGAAATAGTACACAGTGATGCAAAATAATGTTTTAAATCAAAATTTGGATTCATCTGACACTTAACTTGTCTCATTAAATTTGTTACTTACAATTGAACATGTATGGTAGACATGTTTCAAAATCTGTACTACTTTCAGCTCATGTGATTACTGTTTAAATGTACTGATATAAAACAGTAGAGACTTTAAAGAGAAAAAATCTAAAATATTACAGTACTAAAAGAACTCATGTTACAAACAGACTGGATCTCTGAAACATGACATACAGCAATGAAACAGCTTAACACATTGAACATCATACTTGCTGAAACTGAAACCTGTGAAACTTTCCCTCTTCCAGCAAAGTATAATAATTTTGTGATGACATGAAGTTTAGAATGCATTAAATGTACAATTATTATATGTAAAATAAATAGAAATTTCATTTTACAAGAGTTCTTGAAGACCTGGTGGTACTGCTTCTGTCAACATGCTGAAATTCTTCCTGACACCACAGATTAACATGCATTAAAGAGAAGAACAACACTTTCTAGGCTAAACAGAGATTTCTTGTACATGTTTTAAACTTCATAACATGAAACTACATAAAAAAAAAAAAAGATCCTGCAGCCATATAGCATGAATAAAATAAACAATTTGCGTGAGGTATTTAACCTTACAATTAATATTGTCCATTACTAAATGTGCACACCCACTTGCTGCTGGTTATCATTAGAGGTCACTAGTGGTACAATAAAGTTTTAAATCCATGTGCTGTGCATTTTGCTGGAGCCCAGTGAAGAGGGATTGTGATGAATGATAGACACACAAATAAACTCTGGATGGTACATTCAGTTTGTAATCTTAAGCTACAATATAGTGCAATAGAATTTAATGCTTTTTCATGTATGTAGTGAAAACCTATTAACACAATCTGTCCACAAAGCCGTAAACATGCCTCCTTTGCCATAAAGTAAAAAGGCCTCCACTCCTGCACAGCTGAGACTAGAAGGCATTGATAAACAATACAGTAATAAGCAATTTTCTGTGTAAGCAGAAGTTATTCAGCAATTTTCTTGTGCAACAAGTTAAAAGCCTTGAGGTTATATGGAGCGTTAAACTCACAGTAACCATAATTTTGAAGTTATTAAATTTGAAATCTGTTCAAATGTTTGTTATGATAGTGATAACTAACCTTTCAATTTGTATGAAAGCTGCTTTCCAAGATGTAACATGTTTAATAAAAACTTGAGACCTAACATCCTGGATATTCCCTCCAAAATAAAAGCTGTAGTAAAGAATAAATAAAACTTTTTCTTATTCTTTAAGCTTAAAGGAATAGGCAACACTATGCTACAGATTTAGAAAATGCAGAATTAAAAAAAAATAATAAATTATAATTTTACATGATTATGTTGTTCTTGTATTTGTATGCAAAAATTTGAATTATGATAACCTTGGTATTTTTGTCATTAAATTCAGTTCCAGTGTCCTTTAAATGATTATGGACCATAGTGTATATTTAGCCTCAATGCAATTAGGCTGGTTCACAATAACCTGAGAATGGAAACAGAAAGCATAACAGCATGGAACATTTTGGTTCAGATTACATTGGGAACGGGAATGCATATCAACAGCAAAGTGGAAAGTCAATTTGAGCATTGAGATGTCTTTTTTTTTTAAATTTATTATATTATTTATGGATGCTCTTTAACTGCTATGGTCCTTAACATCCGATTCTATATTGGCATTGGGATGCCATTTGTTTGTAACTGACCAATGGTATTTTCTCATCTGCTTCCAATTCAGGCAACATAATGCAGGACAGGCATAAACTTAAGTGATGTTAGTGTAACAATTCTGACTCACCTTTAAATAAACATAATGCAGGTTAATCAATGTCAAAATTCAGTAGAGTAAAACTTATCTACGCAGAGCCATTCCTATTCCCAAGTGTTCTAGAAAACAGTTTTACGAAATGTCATTTCTTTAGTAATAGCACTGTTCTTTATTATTCACTGTTAATTTCTACAGGGTTTTGCAACTGCTTTGTGGAGGCAATAGCCAACGTTGGGTGGCATACAAACAAACTACAAGCGACGCTTTCGCTAGCAGAACCAATGCTCAATGAATCTGAGGGCATCAGGACACACATTTACTCGAATTTCTCCTGGTTTCATTTACTTGGCTTGCGACAAGAGAGAGCTCTAGCAGCTGTTTCATGTCACGCCACCTTGAATAACTTCTACAGTGAAAACTCTAACATACACAACATGGATGTACTATGCCGTTCTTGAGAATAGAAGTTAGGAAAAAAGTTAAAACTTAACAAAGTCCTCTTTTCCATTAATTGTGAATGTTCACATTGTAACAAATGTATTTTAACACTAACATGAACCAACCAGCATTTAATTTGCTTACAGCACTGAAATTGTTAAGATAGATGTTTAAGGAACACCCTGGGCAAAACACACATAAACATGTATGCATTCCTATACAACCTGCTAGGTTTACATGAAACTATATTTTTGCAGTTTTCAATGCTTGCAATGTACAAAGAATTCTATGCATTCCTTAATTTTTAAATCAATGCCTTACACCCTCAGCTAATAGATTATGCATTCTAACGGCCTGAAACTTACCTGGATACAGTTTCTTTCTTTTATTTGACGTAGGATCATCAGTGGAAATACTCGGCCAGGTTAAATTATTTGCTGCCTTTTTCTCTTCAGGTTCTTGAAATTCATCACCAAATATGGAATCATCATCTGACTCTGATTTCCGTTTCATCGTTACTGTCCTTTCATTCCTGAGGCTGAGAAAATTCCATTTCATATGCAACCATGAAGAAAAATAATATAAAATTTATTAAACTAAGTGAAATAATCCATATACAAACAATTAGACAGTCATGCTGAAGAATGTGATGGAACAGCAACAGATTCATATGTTTTGCTATCATTTATTTCTTTCTTAGGCCTCTTTCAGATGCTGCAGGTTCAATCTCCTCCTGGTTTTAGCTGCAGGTTTGCCTAAGCTAAGAACTGGTTCACATAAAATAAACTAAGATATGAAGCTTAACATATTAATAGAAGGTAGATGAGATATTTAACACACTCTTACTGCTTCACTTACTCAAAATTTTGAGGACATGTTTCACAGACTCTTGTCTGCATAACAGGATGATGCAGACAGGACTCTATGAAACATGTCCTCAAAATTTTGAGTAAGTGAAGCAGTAAGAGTGCGTTAAGTTCTCTCATCTATCTTCTATTAACTGATTGTCCAAAAAGAATATTTAAGACAACGTGGAGGTGGAGAGTAACAGTGCAAAGAGAAATATTTGGGCAGGTGGTCCCTAGCGAGTCCCAGTCCCTTGCCTACAGTTGATATTGGATATTAGTTTTTATGTGTATCATCACACAAAGGCAATTGACTGTGCCCCCCATCAGTAGATACACTTCCACAACTGCTGCCTTTGCACCAATCTTTGATCCACTACTAGGTTTTAGAAAAATAAGTTGATAACACAATGCTGCTAAATTGAATATAATATAAATAATTACACCTGACAGTGACAGCAAGGATTCAACAGGTTGTATGAAATCCCTCATTTTAATGTTTTTCCAAAGGAGTTGGTTGTGTAACTTATGCATAAGTTCATCAAAGGTGGATATCAACATACCAAATTAAAAAGCTTAGTGCTGACAATTTTCAAGTCACAAAACAGCATGGTAAATGCACCCAATTGACTTCTCTGTCCCAATAGTGATGCATACACAATCTTGGACTTTCTTTTTTCTGAAGTGTAGAAGGCAAAACAAATGAAGATGATGATGATCCATATTTATTACCTACATTGAAAAGTGTTGAAAAAGATTTGCTGAAAAGTGCAGAAAAATCCCAGAAAGTGGGGCTTTTGCAAGGCTTTTAATCACCCACTGGATGTACTAGCACATACACACAGGTATATTTTATTCCCACACTACATGAAAGACCCTTACCAGTAAACACCTGGCAACTATGCCTTGAAGACATATGGTAATTGACCTTGCACATTCCCAAATAGTTGTTGTACTGTACATAATTAACGACATTTTATGTTGTTTTTATTTTCTTTTCACACATTTTTAAATAAAAATCAACTAGGGTAATTTTTAGTATCCTTTATTAAATATTTAAATAAATTGTTTCTTCTGTTTTATTGCATGTCTCCAAATTTTTAAATAAAAATATTAATTTTGTTTTTATCAAATGCTTAGGTAAACGGTGAACTTGTTTGTATCTTAAAATTGAAAACTACTGTGCATACTTACTTGCTTTAAGTGAACACAGGTAAATGTTCAAGCTACAATATTTACTTGCTTTCATAATTTCATTTAAAGTTATTTGGCTTTATTTTCATTAAAAATTTTGTTTCAAATACATGAAAAGGCTGTTTTGGGAATTAAATATTATTAGCAAATATTAATGTGTTTCCAAGATGCAACTGCAGCCATCTTCACAAACTTGAGTGTGCATTCTACCATGAGGCAGCTGTCACCTTATCCCTCAAGTGTAAATTTTCTCACCCAGCTGCAGCAAAATCTAAGTTTGCAAAATATCCCAGATTTCTACAAATGCTCATCAACTTTTTAATGTATTCATTAAAATATCTGTCTATATTAAATGATGGGTATATACTCCTGCCATGTGGTATATTCATTTTAATTTAAAATGGAACACTGAAATAATATACCTCAAAAACAATGAATATAAGATCTAATTTTAAAATCAAATAGAAATACATCATACATTTTCTCTTTTAGTGATACTAATCCACTTAAAATTTGAGGTTAAGGTATGTATTTGTAAGCACTGCTTCTATTCTAAATTTTTTATTGATTGCTTGCTGAACTTGTGGATTTTTTTCCTCTGAACATTTTGCTGCAACACAGTGATGCAAAACTGAAGGGAAAGGCACATGGTAACCATGGTTGTATCTTGGTAACACTGGATTTGTAATTGGTTGCCAAGGAAACGGCAGGCTTCCAACTGGTGATTTTGCTGAGACTGGAGCTGATGTATTTCCCCCTCCCCAATTTTTACACCTTCCTACCATGTGGCCAGCAATCATCAATCAGCAACTAAGATTGCACCAACAAGACAATGTATTTTATATTGTAATTGGGTTTAACACAGACATGCCATATTCAGCCTGTCTACCTAATCACATCCTTCTATTAGGTTTAACAATGTACGTAATATTCTTGTAATTTTAACTGCCTTAAGAATTTGAACAGTTAAATAAAACATTTCAGATGACTTCCACTTCATCCACAACAACTAAAAATTGCACTATTATGATTTGTGCAACAAATATATCTATATAATTATTATACAGCTATGCTTTGACTCTGTTTTTTTTCTCCCCTTTCTTTATTATAAATTTTAAGCTGTATAACACAAGAATTATTAAGATTTTGGTTTAAATAGATAATATAAATTTATGGGAACTTAACCAAGCCTGAGTAAGAACACACATGAAACTACAGAGAGAGAGCTAAAAGATACAAACCGGTTGCACAGTGTTTTCCCTGTCTGCATCCTTGGCGCTCGTTGCCATCTGCCGCTATCATAGAAAGGCACGGATGAAACCATACAACATTTTAAAAACTACTTTTAAAGGTTTTACTTACCAACTTTATGAAAGCAGATGCTGAAACTGGCACCATCATTGTCCATACATTTTTGGCACCTCTTTAGGAAACTATCCATCACTCACCGTAGTTCATGTTGAGAAATGCTGGCAATTTCCTGGCATATATTTTGTTTTAATTCTTCCAGGGTGTGGGTTTGTCTTGTACACTTTGTTTTAGGTTACCCCAGAGATAGAAATTGCAGTGGGTTATGTCAGGGGACCACAAATCTCTACTAATAATTCTGTCCTCAAATGCACTTTCAATTGCTCTCATCGAAATATTGGCCATATTAGCTGTTGCAGTATCTTGTTGAAAAAAGGCAAAATCACGCTCCCTGTCTGTCAATTCTCTAAAAAAAGGGGACAAAATTGTATTCACATATGTACGGGTGTCAACTTTGACTCGAAAAAAATTGCCCCTATAACTTTCTCTGCTCATGGCACACCATACACTAATGTTTTCATTATGAAGGGGTACTTCATGAACAATATTACCGGCTGCACTGTGTTTTTCCACTGGACGTGTGGAAATATGATAATGCACTGCTGCTACGATGTTGACATGGTTGCTCTGCAGTGTGAAGTGCAGTACTGAGTTGACGGTGATGTGATGTAGTTCAGCTATTATGAGTTATTTATTATTTTGTACTGTACTTAGTCACAAAGTATATTATGGCTCAGTATGTGTTTTCTACTGCACAGCGTGTATTTATTTATTGATGTACTCAGTCAGCTCGCCAAGTGAAAGTGATTTCCAGATGTAAACGTTCCAGGCCGTACAACAATTCATGAACTTTACAATAAATTTCAGGTCACAAGAAGAGTTCTGGCTAAGAAATCTAAAAGATGGCAAAAGAGTTACAGGGCCAATTTTTTTTTTGAGTCAATGGTTGAAGCCTGTGCATACGTGAATACAATTTTGGCCCCTATTTTTAGAGAATTGAGAGCGTGATTTTGCCCTTTTTCAACAAGACTCTGCAACAGCTCATATGGACAAAATTTTTATGAGAACAATTGAAAGTGTGTTTGAGGTCAGAATTATTAGTAGAGATTTGTGGCCCCCTTGGTCCCCCAACCTAATCCCCTGCAATTTCTCTCTTGGGTAACTTAAAACATAAAGTGTACAAGACAAACCCACACACCCTAGAAGAATTAAAACAAAATATCCGCCAGGAAATATTGTTCATGAAGTACCCCTTCATAATGAAAACATTAGTGTATGGTGTGTCATGAGCAGAGAAAGTTATGGGGGCAATTTTTTTCGAGTCAAATTTGACACCCGTACATATATGAATACAATTTTGTCCCCTTTTTTTTTAGAGAATTGACAGACAGGGAGCGTGATTTTGCCTTTTTTCAACAAGATACTGCAACAGCTAATATGGCCAATATTTCGATGAGAGCAATTGAAAGTGCATTTGAGGACAGAATTATTAGTAGAGATTTGCCAGTATTTCTCAACTATGGCAAGTGATGGATAGTTTCCTAAAGAGGTGCCAAAAATGTATGGACAACGATGGTGGCCAGTTTCAGCATCTCCTTTCATAAAGTTGGTAAGTAAAGCCTTTAAAAGTAGTTTTAAAAATGTTGCATGGTTTCATCTGGGCATTTCTATGATAGCGACACACGGCAGCGAGCGCCGAGGATGTGGACAGGAAAAACACAGCGCAGCCGGTTCGTAGTCTTTTGGCTCTCTCTGTATGTTTACCACACACTGCTAATTGCTTAAGGAGAAACTATTAATATACAGAAATAAACATAACTTGTTAAATTATGATCTTTTAGTCCCTCCACAATATCACAGGACACATGTTTTTGATTGAACAGCATGTGTTTTAGTCAAAAATGTTTTTTACAGAAGGTGGTAAATATACATAAAAGTAAAACAATTTACGGAGCTGTTTCCAAATTACAGATTACCTCAGGATACTGTTTACAATTTAACAAATACATTTTGAGACTGGTTCGGTTCTGTTCATTACGCTGCAAGAAGTGGTAGATCTGATTATTTCTTTTGGAGATCTGCAAAGTTAACAGTGTACAAAGATAATCCGAAAACAAAAGAAACTTTAATCAAAAACTATAAAATTAAGCATATGAATCTGTGTTAACAGAATGGGGCCATTTTCAACATCTTCTGTCAATAGGCAGGTTAGTTATGATTTTTATTTGTTGTATAGTATTGTATTATACAGAGTGAGCCAAAAGACTCTGAACCGCCTGTGCAGTGTTTTTCCTGTCCTTGTACTTGGCGCTTGTTGCCGCCCAACGCTATCATAGAAAGGCACAGATGAAACCATACAACATTTTTAAAACTACTTTTAAAGGCTTTACTTACCAACTTTACGAAAGGAGATGCTGAAACTGACCACCGTCGTTGTCCATACATTTTTGGCACCTCTTTAGGAAACTATCCATCACTCGCCATAGTTCACGTTGAGAAATTACCTGGCGGATATTTTGTTTTAATTTTTCCAGGGTGCGTGGGTTTGTCTTGTACACTTAATGTTTTAAGTTACCCCGGAGGGGTATTTTATGAACAATATTACCGGCTGCGCAGTGTTATTCCACTGGGCATGTGGAAATATGATAAAAACATGATAACGCACTGCTGCTGCAAACAAAGTTTATATTACACACACAACGTGTATTTATTTATGATTCGTATGTGTTAACTCAGTCAGCTCGCCAAGTAAAGTACGATTTGCAGAAATATTTCCAGGTGTAAAAGTTCCGGGCCGTACAACAATCCATGAACTTTACAGTAAATTTCAGGCCACAGGAAGTGTTCAGGCTAAGAAATCTAAAAGGCGGCGTTCGGTTCTTACCGAAGAAACATTAGACAACATCGGTCATCGTTTGGAAAATTTCCCCCCAAAATTCTATGATGGATAGTTTCCTACAGAGGTGCCAAAAATGTATGGACAACGGCAGTGGCCAGTTTCAGCATTTCCTTTCATAAAGTTGGTAAGTAAAGCCTTTAAAAGTAATTTTAAAAATGTTGTGTGGTTTCATCTGCGCCTCTCTATGATAGCAGCAGATGGCAACGAGCGCCGAGGACACGGACAGGAAAAACATTGCGCAGACGGCTTGGAGTCTTTTGGCTCACTCTGTATTTCACAATTGTAAATTCATTTTACAATAATCATCTGATTATACAAAAAGTAATAAACACAGACACAGAAAAATAATACAGAAAATATACCTATATACAAGAAGGTGAGATGTAGAAAAATACAGTATTTCAGAGTGCATTTACATTTGCTCTTTTGTACTCTTGTAAAGAGTAGAAAATATTTTCTAACAGATAGGACTTAATGGTTTTTAGTTTTATCGTTTCATTTTTTATCTGTTTTATTTGAGAAGGTAAATGATTGTACATATTTTTGGTGCTACTTTCTATGCATTTGTGATTTATATTTCCTCTTAATCCACTTATGAAATAGTTGTGTTTTGTCCTAGTATTACTGCTATGAATGTTCAATTTTTGTTTAGATTATCATGGCTTTCTATAGCGAATTTAACGTATTTATATATATGTAAAGAAGTAATGTTAAAATATTAAGCACCTATACACATTTCTATGGTTTTTTCTTTTCCCCCCCTTAACATTATATATTGCTCTTTTCTACAACTTAAATATCTTTAGAATTGATGTTTTTTGTGCTGTACCTCATAGAAGAACACCGTAACTTCAGTAAGAATGTAGTAAACTTGTACAATACTTTTTTTTGTGCTGTGCTTTTTAAAATATGTATCCCAGAGTTAAGTTTTTATAACTCTCTCAACAAGTCTTTTCCATTTCAATTTGTAGTTTATGAATAACCCTAGAAAGTTTGTGTCTGTGACCTGCTGAATTTGTTTGTCTATTGTTAACTTAATGTTGACCCGTGTTCTGTTACGCCAACTTGCATCCACTCTCTCTTATTTATATTTAGTACCATGCCTAAGTTTGCTGTCCACTGATTGTATCGAGTAGTGCATTTGCTCTTTTTTGCACATCCCCTGCCCCATAATTACAATCAGTGTCATCTGCATAACCAATAACTATTTCCCTAGAATCTTTTATTGTTTTCTCTTTCTACTGCTTTCTCCAACTTCATTCCAACAGTCCACCACCGTAGCATTACAAATGTTTTGAGTGAAAATTACCAGCACATTCTGATATCTCGCCTATTCTACCATTGTGGAGGGATTTACAGATCACAATGTAAACACATGCTCATGCAGTTAAAACAATCATTTACGAAACAAGAGAGGAAACATTGCAGTGAGACTAGGTTGATGAAGGGAACAATAGTGTTAGATACATGTTACGTAAATTTGCTAAGGCGTATCATTCACGGGATGTGTACCAAACAACAAGCTTAGGAAACCAGTAAGTACCTTTCATGATAAAACTTAAAAACATATTTGCTTTAAAAATACGTATGTTAAAGCACACCTGGTGTTTGAAGGACCTGCAATGCTCAGCATGTCCCTCTCAGGTGATGGCACCATCATGTTAAAGGAATCAAACAGAACTTCAGGAGAATCTCTTCGTGTACTGAGTGTTCCTTTGGAACTCAAAATATCCTCTTCACCAGATTCTGCATCCACATGCTTTGCTTGTTTTTTCTGATACCTGAATCAAACCATTTATATGTCTTTGCAGTTTAATCAAAACAAATAGAGAGGCCGTTATATAATTTTCATTCATATCATGTACTTCACAACAAGGAGGGGGAAAAAAAAAAGGAAGAACGTGCAAGAGGTCAACACATTTTGTGCTGCCTTGAGCAAAAACTTTAGATTTCTATATGCGAGCATTTGTGAAAGGAAAATAAATTACATACCTCTTAAGGATTTCTTTCTGTCTTTTCTTCTGTTCTCTTAAATCTGCTTCTACTCTTTTTATGATATTCCTTAGTTTTTTCCGCTGTTCTTTTAAATCTTCTCCAAACCTTCTGAAGTACTCTTTTGGTGCCTTACCAAGTTCTTTTGGTTCCTCATCTACGATAAACTTAACAGGTACGGTTCTTACATTTGCTACACTCTTAGCTTTTGGCTGGAGCTGACAAAGAAATAAAAATAAATGTTAGGTGCTGCTGTGTTAGCTGAAGGCAACTTTTACAAAATTCACATTATTCTATAAGCTTTGTAATGTTTAGTTATGCATATACAATATTATTATTATTTATTACACAGCCTTTTCAAAAAATGGAACTGAAGAATTTATACATATTGCATTGTATGAGGAAAAATGATGTACCTCACTTTTAATTGTTTTACAGGTTTAAATTAAGAATTGAAGATATTGAAAGGCAAGATATATTTAACAGTTTTAATTTTAAAATGCCATTGAGTGTATGCAGAGCACTGAAAATTGTTTGGAGAAGAGAATATGTTGAAATATGTGACAAAGCAGTGAGAGAAGGCTTTGCATGGGTTAGAAAGAGGATGACAAAGCTGGAAGATTCAAAGAGCAAGGGGATATAGGAAAATGTTCATTAAATAACAATAAAGGTAATAATTGGCATATAATTCTAGAATGTGAGGGAACTAAGGCTCTTAGGGAGAAACTGGGTTCACAGATTATACGAAAAATCATTGCTAATGAAGAGCCTGTGACATAACTCAAGAACAATGACAATGGCAACCTGATTGTATGCACTCATTAACATGAAAAGGGAAAACTAACCTATCTCATCCCTAGTTCGGGACATGAGTTCAGAACTGTGATTATACCTGCCACCCCTACACCCTCAAGCAACCTTTTCCACACTAACCATTTAACAGGAATGATTTCGTTCCGAGAATGCCAGTAAATGATATACAAAGTTACTGTTATTTCTCAGTTGAATAGTGAAGCTTCATATTTGAAAAGTTATCTTATGTAAAATGTCAATAATATTATAATACTCTCTATGTACTTAAAGTAAATGCAAGAAAATGATTAAAGATGCAAAGGGCAAGAAAATAACAAATAATGAAGTAAAATTTAAAAAATCTGATGTGTTACACTCACATGACTTTCTCTACTCTTGTACACACTATTTTTAAAAAACGCCTATTCTCCATATGCTTCATGTTAATCGAGATATCGATATGTCAATCTTATTGGTAATTTTCTTGTAGATGCAAGGGGAATATGGTAGCTTTTAAGCGATAGTCAAATATTTTAACGCTGGTTGCTATGTGGTGCATTGCATTCTCTTTGCATGTCCAGGACATAAAAAAAATGAATAACGAATTTGAGAAAAAGTATAAGTATTGGAAAATTTAAGGAAATAACAAGCAATATCTCCAAAACGGTTCACTCAACAAAAGAAATGTATATGACATAAGTTGTGTATTTTAACGCGATCTACACTTTTTGTGTAGTAACATTTTGTGTATCTCTTATGGTTTACCAGTTATGCAAAAGTTGTTCACAATAAAGAATACTTTTGGAGACATTCCCAGAAAATTCGAGATATACATTTCATTTCCCATGACATTATCTTAAACATATGATATTTTCATCAAAATCGTTAGAGCCATTTTTGAGAAAATTAAAATTTTCGAAAAATCTTCCATGTAAAGGGTAGTTTGGGGTGGGGGGATTTTCTTGAAAACCTTCGTGTCGCATCTCTGGAAGATACTGAACCTAAATACCAAGTTTGGTGCTTATCCGACTGTTCGTTTTTGAGTTATGCTGTTCACACACACACAGACACACACACAGACACACAGACACACACACGGACATGTTTCCAAAAATTCTTTTTTTGGATTCAGGAGGTCTCAAAACATGTATTTCCGGTGAAATCTCGGTATCGAATTTTTGGGTGGAATGCAATACTTCCCCTACTTACTATACGTAGTAGAGAAAGTAAAAAGAAAGGAACAAAATAAGTCCTAAAAATACAAAACGTTACGTAGGTATAATCCTACTTTGAGGTATTTGGAAGTGACAGAATCAGTTTTTATTTTGCCTTTTTAAGGACTAGCTGCTTATTTAAATTATAAATGCCAGATTTTGTCTTTCTTAAATCAACTTAATCTTTTTCAGTTTTTCTATTACATTCAGGGAACTCTAGATGATGGACACCCTTTAGAATGTGACCATCTTTTGTATTGTAATGTTTGCTATCTGCTAAGGATTAAGCATTTCTCTTATCAGGTAGTATTGTAAGAAAAACATTTTGAGAAGTGTCTCAAAATAGTCAGTTACTGCTGTAAAAAAGCAGATATAACATTATTTAGTTATGATGTCTAAATTCAGACCACCATTGAAAAGTAAACTTCACAGTGATGTTACTGAATTTGATGCAAATGGGTTTTCAACTGATGGAACAGTTTTATTGTGCAAGGTTTGTGAAAATATACTTAATCAAGGAAAAGGTATTTTATCAATCAACACATGTTGACAACAAAGCATAAATCTGCTCTTGCTTTAGTTATTTCAATAGCTACTACCAGTTTCATGCAAGTGCAAAAGAACTTGCACATATGTACATAAGGAGAGGTGCTAAGTCAGCAGTAAGAGAGAAAGGTTGTGTTTGCGAGAAGCCCTTAAGTGTTAAGGAAGAAGGGACTAAGGAACAATGGGCATGGACATTGAGAATGAAAATTGTAGGAGAAAAAGAAAGAAAGGGGGGGAAAAAAAAGAACTTTGGAGAGAAAATGACAAATATACTGAAGTGTACTAGCAATCCTGCTAGTTATTGAAGGAATAAAAGTTAATCTTGGCCCAATAAAAATCCAAGCAATGCTGGAGAAAAAAAAAAGAGAGGAAGAAGAAGAAATCATTGAAAAAATGGGACTAGGCGACAAATTAAAAATTATGATAAAGGGACACGAGAGGTGAAACGCAAGAAACAAAAAGGGAGGTAGATGTAGTGAAGGAAAGAGTGGACGAAAGGGAGAGATTTAACCTAGAATTCATGGCAATCAAGGAGAGAAGAGAGTGATGGCCTGCAGAAGTAGCACAAATATTGAAGGAAAAACTTGAAACGGAAATGAAAGGTTGGGAAATTGTAGAGACTTTCAGAGTTGGGAGACAAACTGGAAAGGCAACAATTATTGTGAAGTTAGCAGCAGTTCAGCTGGTATATGAAGTGCTCAAAAGAGCAAAGAAATTAAAAGGAATGGATATTTTCATCATCAGAGACCAATCACCGATTAGGAGAGAATTACAATGAAACTTAATCCCAAAAACAAATGAGGCAAGAATAATGGGGAAAACTGCATATTAGGAACCTACAGCTTTGGATTGATGGAGAAAGAGTATCAGATATGGATAAGAGGGCCCCAACGGAGAATCAATGTGACAAATCTTACGGAAATTAATCAGCGGGTAGTAATTTCAGTCACAAGGCAACCGAGGCGAATATGGGGCATGCAGCAAGTCATAAAGAAGATGACATACAACATGTAGCCAGCAGAGATGCGAGAGCAGATGATGATGTGCTGATGTCAAGCAGAGTGAGCAACCCATCAGTCAAACGAGAAACGTCAGCAGTGATGACAGCATCAGTGACAAAGAGTTTTCTGAATTTTAAATCTAGACGAAAGAAATTTTTTAAGGCAGTGCCTAGAATACTAAGAAAAAGCTTAAAGAAAAATGGATGTGTAAATAGTCTTTGGAATAACTTGGAGAGTAATGGATTAGGAGAGGTATGGAGAACAAGAAAAAATAATGTGAACAATTTCTGGAAAATGTCAAGAAGGGGATTTGAGGACATTGAAATACAAAGGATATTTAGTCAGATAGATACCAATTGAAAATACATGGAGAAAGAAAAATATACAGATATAAAAAGCAGAAGCAGGAATATGGAGGTTAGAAGGCTTAAAGGAAAGGTATTCCACAAAATCAATGTCCCTTATGTGGAGTAAAAGATGTTGAACACACAATTTTTAAGTGTAAAGGAGCAGAAATTCAGAGGAAAGAGTGCATTAATAAGAAGTGGTTTAAAATAGATAGAAACATAGCTATAAGTGAAATATTTTATAAAGACATTAGGAAAATAAGGCAATATTTAAGTAAAGTGAAGAATAAATGGATTTGGACAGTGAATAGAGTCAAATGTTAATAACTCAGAATAATGTAAAATTAAGCAATTAATGATTAGTATATGATATTGTAAATCAGGTATATGATGGTAAAGAGCCAGGGCTGAATGGCACTCTTAATCACTTGTAATAACTTAGCACAAAATAAAAAATAAATACACATATACAGAAACTTAATTGTCATAATTCTGTTTCTTTTTCTCTTAAAGTGCAGAAACTCTTTCATTATGCAATCTAATTTTATTTTTTCAACTAGAAAATAGTAAAGGCAACATTTTATAACACAGAGCACAAAAGACAAACTAGTATTTTAGCTATAGGCCTACTATTTATTTAAGTGCTGAGTTCATACATGGTTATGGTCTGACCTTAACCCTAGAATAGGGCCACTAACGTGTATCTAAAATATTAATACACTGAAAGTGCTAGGCAAATTATTTCACTTGCAGGCCTCTAATTTATTTCTAGAAGCATATTTTATTATTTCTGTTTAAATGGATATTTCTTGTTCCTTGTACATGTGAAAAGTTTCTTGCATTGATTACTTACTGATTTCAACCCCTTCTTCTTACCAACTTCAATACCCTGAACAATCAGTCAATTTCTGCATCCACTTTGACAAACTTTGCAACAGTAAAACTCTAATATTCAAACAAAACCAGAACAGAAGAAGTGATGGAAATGATAATTCGAGCAAAGAATTTTATGACACTAATCCTTTGACATACATGCTTCTCAACTTCCTGAAAAACTTTCCCTCATCCAGCAAAGTGTAATCATTTTGCGATGACTTGAAGTTTAGAATGTATAAAATTTTAGTGCAGTAAATGTACAAAAGAATTACATGTAAAATAAATGGGAATTCCGTTTTATAAAAATCCTTGAAGACTGGTAGTAATGCTTCTTTCTGCCTCTCATGCTTAAACTTTTCCTGATACTAGAATAAACATGTATTAAAGCAAAGAACATAATTTCCTAGACTACACACAAATTCCTAGTTCATATTTTATGCTTCAAAACATTAAGTATAAAAAAAAGCTGTCACAAAAAAAGGGAATCTTATATCCTACAGCAACAGAACGCAAATAAGATAACACTTTATGTGAGAGAGTTGACTTTACAGTTCATGTCATCCATTACAGAATGTTAGCATCCATTTATGCTGGTTAATAGAGGTCACTAGTGGTGCCATCAAATTTTAAATCTGCACACTATATGCATTTTGTTGCAGCCCAGTGAAAGGGGACCATGATGGTGATGAAAAACAGACACACAGATAAGCTTTAACCTATCACAACATTGTATACCAACTAATGCAGTACATGCAGTTTGTAATCTGAAGTTACAATATAATGCAACAGAATTTAATGCTTTATCATGCCTGTGGTGAAAATTGTAAGTTTGAATCTGCCAACAAAGGTGTAAAAATGG
Organism: Deroplatys truncata; assembly: GCA_030765065.1. NCBI lineage: Eukaryota > Metazoa > Arthropoda > Insecta > Mantodea > Mantidae > Deroplatys > Deroplatys truncata. The sequence continues at coordinate 216,022,780 of CM060976.1, forward strand.
CTCCTCTGCCATAAAGTTGTAAAAAGGCCTCTGCTCCCTACATTTTAGCAACAAAGCATACAAGTTTGCAAGTATGGATATAAATGCTGTAACCTACACAGTAGCATGGGCAGCATAATATTAAGAGTAAGTGAAAACATTGAAACTGTGACTTAAGAAATAGAAGTAACAAGATTCAAGTGGAAGAAACCACAAGCATTTGTGGAATAGATGTCATTCCATGCAGGCAATGTAACAAATCTCAAAAACAGGACTGTCCTGAAAAAAATGCAGGGCTGGTGGTCACCTTAAATAATATTCTTCATACCCAGCTTTAGAGACAAAGCGCACATTCTACCATGAGACAAGCGTGATGTTACTATCAAGCACAAAATAACTCACATCTTCAAGGGGAAATGCATGGTTGCCAAATGTCTCCTCTCTCTCATGCCTTTTTTCTACAAATAAGAAAAAGTACTAATAATATACTAATTGAGATCTCTGCTAATCTTGTCTTATAGTATGCCTGTAGAAAATGCTTATAAAATCAAAAGGAAAGCGAATAAATTACCTTAGGAGTGAATTTAGAACATGATGTGGTCTCTTCTATATCTGGTGCCCACCTGACCGCCCATTTTAGGTGGTTTACTTATATAGGCAAATCGCGTCAGGAACACAACAAACGTAGCCATTTTCCCGATAAATCACATGCAAAGTGGGTACTGCCAACCTAAATAAAAAGTGAAATGCACTAAATATGCGATGTGCTGTTGTTTCTGCGAACGTGAATGATTCGAGTTTTAGACGCGCAGATCCCTCGGCTACGCCCTGTCATCGCTTCGCCTGCAACTTGCTACACTCCTCTCCTTCTAAAAAACATCCCTCGGCTACACTTTGAGGCTGAGGGCCCTCAATCTCTCGGCTACGCCTTGAGGCTGAGTATCTTACCAGCTTCGGTGGCATTATTCATATGTTGGCAGCATTACGTTAGAGCAAGCGTATGACAGAGTGACATCTGACTTAGGACACATCATTTTCATCGCTGTGGGGCACACTGTAAGAGGAGATTATTGGAGATGAAGGGAGGGATAAAGTAAATCTTATTATATATATATATATATATATATATATATATATATATATATATATATATATAATTTATACAAGCCATCTCTTATAGTCAATACTTTACATTAATATGTAATTTATGAAAATGCCACACAATAACCTTTGAACACCACAAATTTATATTTTCTATTTAGTATTAAAACTAACCTGTAAAACTTGGATAAAGCCTAAGGTTAAATGAGCATGAAGAAACAAATGCAAATCTATTTGTAAACAACAAGTGTAACCTGAGGGTGTGTAATGATTGTGATTTTAATAGGCCTTGACTCAATGTTGTTATAAAACAGGCAAACAACTGTGATGCAAAAATGTTTTGAATCTAAGTGAGACTTTTCAATTTGTTCACTCACATTATAAAAGTATAATATTTGTTATACATTATTATTATTATTATTATTATTATTATTATTATTATTATACCTCAGATTTTAGGCTAAATACCTATTTTTGTATGTGCCAATAAACTAGGGATGGGATCTCGATGCCTTTGATACCTCGATACTCCTTATACCAGGTGGTATCGAAGCATGATAAACCTATAATACTTTTTAAATACCTTTAAATTTTTAGTTTTCATTATTGAAAGTTGTTGCATTTAACTTTATGCTAGATAAGGAATTAATGTAGTTGAGACTTCAAATTATTGCCTCACACGTGTCCCCAAAGAGTTGCTGGACTACAGTTTTTGATAGACCTTCACTCATTCTACTCAAATAACATGCAGCGATAACTGAGTTGCAAATAAAGCTGATTTAGCTGATGCACTAAATCATGTTTGTGCAATAGCCTGGCTTGGTGACTCACTCTCAGCTAGTACATTTACCTACTCTGGTGACCAAAATCTGTGAATTCGGCAGAAACAAATCAGAACTTAAGAAGTGTGATAATACAGTGCATGGAAATATTTGTTCTTTTCTTCCATCTTTTAGTTTGTTTGTGTTTGTGCAAGTCAAACCTTTGTATTAAACATGCATATGCTAATGTACGAGGTGGGTAGTAGAGAGGCTTAATCCACAAACTTACTATGTTTCCGAGTGTTATATGGCTAATTACTTATTCCCAGAAGAAAAAATACATGTGTTATGGGGTAGGTGTTGTGAATAGTGGTTTATTATTTTTAGTTGTTTGAGTTTCATGTAAAATTTATATTAGTTTATATTTTCAAGATTGCAGAATAAAGAAGCATTGCTAGTATTTGTTTTTATATGGATAGAAAATCCTTTAAAAGAAAATTTTCAGACAAAATATAGTTGCATAAAAAGAGAAGCAAAGAAATTATTATTAACCTTGTTTAACAGTAGGGGATATAATATAACCTGTGGCATTATCAAAATATAAAAATTGCTGCCGTTTGAAGAATGTCAAACAAGAAAAATTTCTGAATTAGCATACAAAATTGGCTAAATGCATTTATATGAAATCTATACGCGTTTAATAGAAAACTACAATAAGAATACAATTCAGAGAACAAGCTATGGCCTTTACAATTTTTATAAAGTATTGGTGCTCAAAAATCATTATCAGTATCGAGAAATAGTGGTATCGTCCCACCACTAGAATAAAGTAAAACTACTTAAATGTCTTATGTTTTATATAAAATATAATGGTATGGAAGGAGTTTTGTGGTGCTTAAAATGCCCATTTGATCACTGAGATCTACTTTAAGGTTTTAGAGCCTTAAAATGGCTATTTTAGCTTTAGTGTTGCTTCATTAATTTTCTTTTATACCGCAATATCAGATAAAGTCTTAATATCATGGGGTTGGTTTTGATTCAAAGACTTTGTAAAAGTTTGGTTGTAGGAATGAGACATGCCAAGGAAAAGACTGGTTTAATTTAATGCTTTAGCAGACATATTCACTCGTTTTGCAGAAAGAGAAACAGAATACTTGGCCCCTCTAGGCCTCCTTGTCATCCTCCATAATCGGTTATGACTGCAGTACAACAGAAATTCCTTCCAAAGAGCAAGAAGGGTCAGTGGTTTATTTCCCCATCATGTTGAGGCTCACATACCTCATCCCCTTCATTAAAAATTGATATGCACATGTTCACAAGATTTCTCTATATTTTCTGCAATGTTTTTCAAAAGTATTTCATACAGCTCTTTTACATTGTTGTTCTAAATAATATACTGTGTTTTGCAAATAACAATTTGGGGCGGGGGGTGGCTTCACATAAGCTCTAGAGCATTTAGGTCATAATTATGTATCTGTAGTGTACAGTACATTTCCACTGGGATCTAGTCAATAAGTTTTGAGAGTATCTTTTTTCAACTTTATAAGCTCATATTATGCATTAGCAACCATAAATTCATAATTTAAAACATGAAATGTTTCTAGCCACAATAATTTAGTAAAGTTGCTGTGTGAGTTTTAATGCTCACTAAGCAAATTGCATTTCTAAATTTTTAGAAAGTGGAATGTTTAGCTTGTGTAAACTGAATTTTAGGTGCCTAAAACTGTATCATTAGTGCCTATTTTAGGCACCTGAAATTGGTTTTTAAGGGCTTAAAAAATCTGAGGTCTAATTATTGTACATCGCTAGCGGCAGCAGCAATCTAATTCAAGAACTCTTATGAGTGGGTTTCTCTTGGAAGATGTCTTATGAGTCAGACTCTTAATATAAAATCATTTGCAAACAACATCTCACATACAAAGAACTATAACTACATTAAATAAAAGGGTTTGTTGCCATTTAAATAAATATGAGAGAGGTTTTAAAAATTCTCTAAATCACCAACAGAAGTTACTGCTAGCACAACTTGGTTCTGGCATAATAATTAAGGTCATCCTTCATGAGTGAACACATGGTGTATCAGTGCTCTAGGTGGAGAGTTGCAGTGTGGGCAACTTTCATTGCTGTTCACATGTAGTGATTTTAGAATATGGAAAAAACAGAGATTACAGCAGTGATAAAGTATTTTGTAAAGAAATATATTAATGCAAATGAAATTCATGTCAATTTTCACAACACATTGGGGGACTGCATTATTTAACTGTTGCAAAGTGGATCAACAAGTTTAAATGGTCAGGAGAGCTTAGAAGATGATCCGGTAGTGGTCAGCCAAAAAAGTCACCACTCCAGAAATTATTGCAAAAGTGCACGTAATGGTCTTGGAGAATCACAGATTGAAAGAACTAGAAATTGTTGAAGGTGTAGGGATATCATCTGAACGCACATTTTAACTGAGGAATTGAATATGAAAGGATTCTCTGACAGATGGGTGCCACGGCTGTTAACACAGAATAAAAAAACTGTGATACATTCACATGACTTTCTCTAACTTTATTCTCTATCTCTACACTATCTTTATAAGTGGGTATACAAACTATTCTTACTAAAGCTTAATTTTCTATCTACTACATTTTAATCCATGTAAACCTTTGCAGAAATAGCTTTATTACACATTTCGTTATAGATACAAAGGGAACAGCAATAGTCAAATGTTTAAGAACTGGAGACTATATGCTGGCCTTTAAATTCTAAACTGTTTCCATGCAATCGTGAGAAACAACTGAATGTTGACAGGACTTTATGAGAATGACCAAGTATGAAGAATTTGAGCCATTAATAACGGATATCTCAGAAATGGCTTATTCCACAAAAAACTTATTTAAAATAAATTCTATATTTTAAAAGAAATCTACATTTTTTTGTGTAGTACGTTTTTGTTTATCGCGTAATGTTTATCAATTATGCAAGATTCCTTCCAAATAAAGAGGACTTCATAGGCTATTCCTAGAAAATTCTAGATATATATTTTATATGTCTTGTAAACATTTATAATATGCGGCATTTTAATCAAAACCATTAGAGCCACTTTTTAATAAACAAAAAAAATCTCATGTGTTACACTCACATTACTTTTCCTACTCTTGCACAAACTATTTTTCAAACACTTATTCTCCATATGCTTCATGTTAATCGAGATGTTAATCTTATTGCTAATTTTCTTGTAGATGCAAGGGGAATATGATAGTATTTAAGCGATAGTCAAATCTTTTAAGAGCTGGTTGCTATGTGGTGCATTCCATTCTCTTTGTATGTCCAGGACATAAAAAAAATGAATAACGAATTCCCATTTGAGAAAAAGTAGAAAATTTAAGGGAATAACGAGCAATATCTCGAAAATGGTACACTCAACAAAAAAAATGTATATGTGCGATCTACATTTTTTGTGCAGTAAAATCTTGTCTATCTCTTATGGTTTACTAGTTATGCAAAAGTCGTTCACAATGAAGAATACTTTTGGAGACATTCCCAGAAAATTCAAGATATACATTTTATTTGTCATGAAAATATCTTAAACATATGATATTTTAATCAAAATCGTTAGTCATTTTTGAGAAAATTAAAATTTTCGAAAAATGTTCCATGTAAAGGTTAATCTGGAGCGGGGGGATTTTCTTGAAAACCTTTTGTCGCATCTCTGGAAGTCAGGGGCCTCAAAACATTTACTAATAGCTGGAGTTGAGAAGTATTTTGCAGGCCTGGAGGAATCTAACTTTTTGAGATGGAATAAAGACATTGGAACTGTGATGGACCAAGTGTATTAGTATACAGAGACATTGCATTAAAAAATAAAAAAAGCAATGTGGTCAGTTGTTATTTTGTATTTCATTCCAAGAACTTTTCAAACCACAGTCGCATCAAAAATAACAATGAAGTATTAACTTACCATTCACTTCAATGATAATTATAGTTAATTTCATTGTTGATATTCAAGTAAAACTTTTAGAAGAAAACTTATAAAATCCTGCTGCTCTTTTAAGTTATGAACATGTAATTGTCATATAGAAGTAAAAGGATAATTCATCAAGTACATATACGAATAATACAGCTTCTATCATTATTAATCTATGAATAATAGTGGAGAGCTGGAGGTTGATAAAATTTGAATTAATAAATATAGTAAGTAGCATACAAATTTGCGACTACTTAAAATCTCCACTTGCTGTAGTACGTTTATCACTAAGGTAAATAAAATTCTGATAGTGTTTGTTCAATGAAACAGTCAACCTATGAGAATGAAAAGCCAGAACATCAGCAATCTTAATTTAATTTAAAGTAATTGTACAAGCATTTTTAATTTCTCTGCCATGAACAGGTAGAGAAGGTATTGCATTCCACCCAAACATTGAATACCGAGATTTCATGAGAAATACATGTTTTGAGGCACCTGAATCCAAGAAAAAGCATTTTTAGAAAAAGGTCCATGCGTGTATGTATGTGAACAGCATAACAAAAATGAAAAGTCGGATAATCAATACCTTCCAAGGATGTGGAAAGAACATTTTCAAGAAAATCCTCCCACCTATCTTTTCATGGAACATTTTTAGAAATTTTTTGGTTTCTAAAAAAATGGCTAACGGATTTTGATTAAACTACCACATATTAAAGATATTTACATTACAAATAAAATGTATATCTCAAATTTTCTGCGAACAGCCTGTGAAGTCCTCTTCATCTGGAAGGAATTTTGTATAATTTTGCTTAAGTGCTAAACGTTAAGCAATAGACAAAAACTTACTACACAAAAAATGTAGATCTCTTTAAAGCACACATTTTTTTTCAAATAAGTTTTTTGTGGCATAAGCCATTTCTGAGATATCTGTTACTAAGTGTTCGAACTGCTCATTTCTTGGCCATTCTCATGAAGCCCTGTCAACATTCAGTTGTTTCTCACGATTGCATGGAAATAGTATAGAATTTTAAGGCCGGCATATAGGGTCCATTCTTAAACATTTGACTATTGCTGTTCCCTTTGTATCAATAATGAAATGTGTAATGTAGCAATTTCTGCAAAGGTTTATTTGGATTAAAATGTAGTAGATAGAAAAATAGCCTTTAGTAAGAACAGTTTCTGTACACACTAATAAACCATAGAGAGTAGAGAAAGTTATGTGAATGTAACACATCAGATTTTCCTACTTGACTAATTGCATGAGGTACCACAAGATTTCTCATAATCTACTGAATGACAGCAGCAGAGGCAGAAGCACATCTTAAAAAAGAACTACACCATACTGACAGCTGAAATATTAATTTTAATTCAAATTGGCCCCTTAACACAGGGCTTCAAAGCATTCATAATTGTTTCCGTGTATCTGGGACTTCACTGCTTTCAAACTAGTTTCCATTAATTTGGGGCTCCAGAGCATTCATACTAGTTTCCATTAATCTGGTGCTTCACTGCATTCAAACTAGCTTCCATTAATCTGGGGTTCCACAGCATTTATACTAATTTCCATTAGTCTGGGGGATTCATGGCATTCATATTAATTGTCATTAATCTGAGGCTCCACTGCATTACTAGTTTCCATTAATCTGGGGATTCACAGCATTCATACTAGTTCCTAATAATCTGGGACTCCACTGCATTATACTGATTTTCATTAATTGGGGCTGAACAGCATTCATAATTTACATTAATCGGGGGCTCAACAGCATTCATACTAATTTACATTAATCGGGGGCTCAACAGCATTCACATTAATTTACATTAATTGGGGGCTCCACAGCATTCCTATGTTTCCATTAATATGGCACTCAACAGCATTCATACCAGTTTCCATTAATTGGGGGATCTACAGCATTCATACTAGTTTCCATTAATCTGGAACTCCACTGCATTTTAGCCTCTGGTTTCCAAGGTCGCCGGTTAAACCCGGCAGAGGGCAATGGAGTTAGCATGGCATCCTTAGGAAAGGAAGTAAAGCCGGTGGTCCTGTGTCGTAGACTTATGGTACGTAAAAGAACCTCAAGCCTGATAAAGTGTCCTCTGAGCATAACTTTCTGGTTCTTTCACACCCGATATGTATGTATTTATTTCCATAATGCTATACAAAAATCTTACAATTTTTAATACATTACTTTGAGTTGCTATTTTTTTTTTTTCTTTTCTTTAGTCCATCTTGCATTTTAACACTGTGGTTATTTATGCATGGTGGGTCATAACAAATTCATATTGCTTTATTTTTCTAAACCATTTTTCTCTTACTCTCCCCATATATTCTCCTACTCTTTTTATATCCCTCTCCTTTTGTATTTTCATTATCATAACTTTTAATACTTCTTTGTTAACATTCTCCCATTCTTTAAGTAAAAACTGATCTCCCCACAATTTAGTTTCTTCACATTCAATTATATAATGCAAATCATTATTTGCCTCTCCACAAAGAGGACACCTATTCAAATTGCTCCCTTCCTATCTCCCCTTAGCCTATGTGCACTTAATCTAGACCAGGCCATCCGATATAGAATGGAACACTAAGAACCATAGCCAGAACCATAACCATAACAATTTTTTTTTGTCATTAACAATTAACACGAAAAATGTTTTACAACTCCAGCTAAAAGTATCTCAAAGTTTCATGATATTGGTAGATGATTTATTGATATAATTTTTTCGCATATTTTAAGGATTTTATGTTTTCTAGCAAAAATCTTCTTTTCTGCGATAAACACGAAAAAAGGTACTTAAAAAATAAAGAATTAAAAAGTAAATGTTTACTCGAAATATACATTTAACATCTGTTCACCCCTAGTTTAGGATGTGGTATACAGGTACTTACTTATTACTTTGAATGTCCTTGAGGAAATTCTGCACATTTCAACACAAAAGAGGGATTATAACATACTACCTGGCAAGGGTGCAGGCATATTGACCTTGATTACGTCAGAGCACTGCAATCGTTGTGTTTAACCTGGTGTTTTTTTTTTTCAGTCAGTACAGTCAGCATTAAAATACAAATCGACAGAATAAGCTGGTATAAAATGACATGATTTAAAGTGTGGCAGTATACTAAACAATAAAAAATTGCACATATATGTATTTTATATACTATAAAGGCAGCCACAACTGACATCACATTTTATATATTATCCCATGCACCTGGCGAGTATATGTTGTGTTCTTGTTATCTACATCATTATACTTGCTTTGAATCACTGTGTATGTGATGTGGCTGTCGTAATGTGCTCCCATATTAAACAACTCTGCAGTTTCACATTCTTTTGATATGCCTCATCAATTTGTCACTTAGTACTTTTGGTGAAATCTTACTCATTCAGCTCGCCAGTTAACTTTTAAGTGTAATTAGTTTCAAATATGAATTTGTAGCCACAAGATGGGAAGAACTGGTGATGTGAATGTTTGAGTTTTTTTTATTTATGGACGCTCTTTAACTACTATGGTTCTTAGCATCCCATTCTATATTGGGCGTGAAAGACCGGTTATTTTGCTCAGAGGCCTCTTTATCAGGCTTGAGGTTCTTTTACGTGCCATAAATCTACTTCACGGGACCACCGGCTTTTCTTCCCTTCCAAAGGAAGCCATGCTAACGATTTTTACCCGAAAAAAATCCATTGCCCTCCGCCGGGTTTGAACCCGCAACCTTGGGAACTAGAGGCTAGCACGGTACCACTAGTCCACGGAGGACGGCATGTGAATGTGTCTTCTCATGTGGCAGAATACCGCAGTCACGGGTTTTATTCAAGTGATAACATAGCACTACGCAAATTTTGCAATGTGAGGAGAGAATGGAAACACCGGGATTCTTGCGAGTAACACAATAAAAGCAAACACCAGAAAAAAAGTGTGGAAAAGAGTAAAGAGACTAATAAAACTCATGACGAGACTACAGATCGCAATGGAAACTGAGTGTGTTTGCTGTTTTGTTTGGGAAGCTGGAGGGAAAATTATGCCGGCAGTTGTGCTCATCTCTTGTTCATTCCTGGAAGCCACTAATGCAACCACGACCAGTCAGGCTACTTTGGATGCGATTAATGAGATGAAAATTGATTAGTGTAAAGTGGAAGGTATTTGCACTGACAGTGCACCCTACATGTTAAAAGTGTAAAAAAAACTCTCAAAAGTATTAACAGGGGAACATTTCTATGACTTCACATGTTGGTGTCGTAAGTTAAATCTACTAGGTGAAATATGGCAGAACTTATTCAAGCAGCTTTTGTGTCAGAAAATTGCTAGCATATCACAAATCCAATCAAAGAATTTCATACACGAGTAAAGCCAGCAGTTCATCTTGTAAGGTCTCAGCTTTTGACTCTTAAAGTGAAATGTGAGCTGACTGCAAAGCAACAATATGGTACTAAAGTGGTAGAAATGCTCCAAACAGTTCCATTTGATATTAAACTTTAATCGAGGAATCCATGATACTGTTGCAACTTAACACAATGGAACTGAAGGCTTTCTTGAGAAAGTTGTAGATGATGTGAAGATAATCAAAGCACTCAATTTTCTCTTTGAACCATTAAAATTGGTGGCACATGTAATGTAAATTTAGATTTGGTGAAGAATATATTTAATGATTTACCTGAATTTCAGAATGAAGATTGTGATCTTCTTTTATGTTATACTGAGTTCTGCAATTTTGTCAAAGTTTTACATAGAATAATAATGAAATTGAGGTTGATGTATTACATGCTTTGTTAGCATTTAGAATTAAAGGTTTCATATGCTTTGTGAGAAAGCAATTCAATCCTTATAGCTACCAATCTTAAATATGGACAGTGAAAGATTCTTTTCCAAGTATAATTTATAATTGCGTAGTTCTAACAAGAGACATTCGATGAAATCTGAGAACATTGTAACCTGTATGTTGCAGTTTAATGACATTGAGTAAATAGCTGTAGTAAACATGAATTAAGTGCATTATTTCATACTACCCATAAGTACATCCTTAAATTAACTTATGATCAACATCTATGAGTAAATTTATATAAAATCAACTAGATGATATCATGATGGCGAGGATATGATAATATAATTTACTTGTATACATATTTTTAAAATGTGATATTATTTTTGTATGTGCTGTGTAAAGTAATTTAATTTTTTTTCATCATAAAACACAACGTGCATATTTTTATTATACAATTACCACAAAAATTTTTTGCATCATAATATGCACAGTATATTTTTATTGCGAAATTATTGCAAAATGTTGTTAAATTATTAATAAAAAAATGTGAAATTACTAGTTTCCATTAATCTAGAGCTTCGCAGCATTCGTGCTAGTTTTCATTAATCTAAGGTTCCACAGCATTCATACTAAATTCCATTCATCTGGGGCTCCACTGCAGTTGTACTAGTTTCCATTAATCTAGGACTCCACTGCATTCATACTAGTTTCCATTAATTTGGGGTTCAACAGCATTCATACTAGTTTCCATTAATCTGGGGCTTATAGCATTTATACTAGTTTTCATTACTCTGAACTTGATTTTATTTCAAGGGTCAAGGAAAGGAGAAGGAGTGTAGCTTTTTTCTTTACTTCCAATGAATTAATTTAAGATTCCATTAAATTGAATTACTTACCTCTTTTAAGCGAGTGTTATAGCTATCCACATGGTACTTAAAATACTCCAGGTATGTCTCAATATCCATATTACGTGGAGGAATGTGGAATGGCTGTCTGGCCCTAACCCTTCTTTTTTTCCATATCTTTAGTGTAATGTGGTAATTACTCCGATCACAATTAAAAGCATCAATGTCTCTTTTGTACACTTTTTTATCTTTATTTTCAGGTCTCGCCAGTGTAAGTGATAACCTGTTGCTTGTGGAAGGCACTGTTCTATGGACTTCTGTTTCCGACCTAGTAATATCCATAACATCACATGAATCTTCTTCAAAATCATCCAGTGATTCATTTTCTGAAAGATTATGCACAGTCTCAGTTCTGTTTTGAATCATTAACTGTGGACTCTTTTCCTCGTCAGAAGCAGCACTTTCATCCATTTGCTTATGTTCCATTTGCACCAATTTTCTAGTTTGCAAAGATTTCAGCGTGCTTTGATGGGAAGACTTATCATGAAGACTTTCATTCTTTTCAAGGTCTATCAGTCCCAATTTTGAGTTACTTGGCACTTGGGCAGTACACATCATTTCAGCACTGTCTTGCTCAGAGGAGGGTGACTTTGATGCTGGACTGGCTTGCTTTCTAAGCACATTAGCATAAGACTTTGACTGAACAGGGAATGTAACAGACAATGAATTAGAGTTTGTGATATTTACAGTACGCAATCCTGGAACTATTAAATTGTCTACATCATTGGAATCCACAGAATCACAAGAGATATCATCAACAACATTAAACATCAACTGTCCTGAAGTTCCCGGTGTGCTGTTTTCTTCATCTGCATCATTTTGTTTCACACCAAAGGATGTAGATGGCTTGCTGGTCTGCAACAATTAAACCCAAAACATGTTATTTATAACATATCACTCTCTACCCATTACTATTTCATAGTAATACTATAAGGTGATCTTTTATCCCTCCAAAGTACCACAGGTCAACAGCTTTCAGTACGCTCCAAAATGGTTGGTTGCAAGCTATTGTTCAGTGCCTGTCAAGGGCACAGAGGTCTCATTCCGTGCCCAAAGCACTATCCCTATTCTAAAAGGGATGTGAATGAAGGTCAGTGTCAGGCTGTCTCTCTGCCAGTGTACAAGTGTGTTTTCATTTCAGCTTAATTGAAAATGTTTTCAATTGAACAGCCTGTGCTTTAGTGGAGAATGTTTCTAGAAAAGGTGGTAAATATACAGAAAAAGTGAAACAACAGTTTCCAAATTCCAGATTATCATTTCGAGATGCTGTTTATGTGAGATTGATCCTATTCATGATGCCCCAATTATTTTCTTTGGGTTGCTGTAAAGTTAACTGTGTATAAAATAAATTATGTTTTACGTTGATATTGTAATGAAAAGAAGCTAGAAACAGTGATGTGTATTGAATTTATTTAAAGGTGAGTCGGAATTGTAACACTAACATCACTTAAGTTTACTCACTTAACATGTTTCGGGAAACCGTTGTTCCCATCCTCAGAAGGTTAATTCGACTGGACCGTGTTGTTGGTGTTTCCGTTTTTTGGACTGGATCCTGTGGTGGCATCTTGTGGTGGAGAAATGTACTTCCAGAGAGGATTTGGTGGCGGCAAATCAAAATTCATTAGATGTGTGTTGTGTTTTAGAATGGTGATCTTCTCCCATGCATCTAATTCGGCTGCAAATTTGGCTGGTTTGACTAATGTAATATTGGGTTTGATGTTGTGATTAGTGATCCAAAAATGGTGCGAAACTGCAGATTTGTCCATTTGTTTGTATTTAATACATCTCATGTGCTCCTTTAGCCTAGTTTCTAGGTTTCTTTTTGTCTTACCAATAAAGTATACATAGGTTGTTGCCTCATTGTTAGCAACTTTCGGCTTTTATTTTGTAATTCTGTTTGCTACGGAAAGCAGCTTGCTTCTATTCTCACAGCTCCTACATTCTTAAACTACGTAATACATTCACATAACATTATTATACATGTACATAATAATATAAACATAATACGACTGTAATATACACTTTATATATTATTATACACATATTGCTTTAAGGCGGGCTGTTATTTTTTAATATTATATAATTAGACTGATATCATTTAAGTGTTAAAAATACTGCCTCAAATTGCCCCCTTTTAGAAATATTTAACAATTATGTTCCTTTTTTTTTTTCTTCTTAAAGTTTTTAAATATTTTCTGAAAGTCTCCTGAAAGAAAGAAACATAACCTTTTTTATTATAACACTTGATATTTCTCACTGGCACTATTTATGTAACACGCACTGGTTTTCACAACACTGGCGTAGCAGAGTAGTTTATCTCTGGTCTGCCACATATTTGACACTTTTGAGGTCAATGATCTGGTGTTCAATGACCTGAGTACAGTTTGTTTATTCACTAACACAGCCACTATTAAGTATCTTATTTGCTACATATTTAATACTTAATTAGGCATATTAACACTTGTTACCCTTTACTTACAACTTATTTATTAAACATATTTATATTTCTAACAATTTATATCCGACTCAGTCGGATTAGCTTCTGAGGATGGGAACAACCGTTTCCCGAAACATGCTAAGTGAGTAAACTTAAGTGATGTTAGTGTAACAATTCCGACTCACCTTTAAATAAATTCAATACACATCACTGTTTCTAGCTTCTTTTCATTACAATATCAACGTAATTTATATCTTATACATTATAAGTGTAGTTGCTATTCAGATTTGTTATGTTTTTCTCACTAACAGTGGATTTTCTTCTATTACATCATTTTATTTATACTCCCTTTTGTTATATTGATAATTGGTTACATTTAGTAAAGAAATTTTAAATAGTACCTTGCATTATTTAAGTGATTTTGTGCATATTATACTGAAGTTCTTCTTCTTCTTTTCTTTTTTAATACTTCAGGCACATTCTTCAATTTAAAATACTTTACTAGATCATGAATAAATTGTACTGGACTTGAGGAAGCATTAAAATAAGGTAAAGGTAATTCATTGAGCACAGAATGATAGTTTGACATCTGATTTGTTACATTTGTCATCATTATTGTTTTGTGTTTGAGAGGCTGATGCTATGGAGAAAGCAGTAGTGTCTCTTGTATTATTAGTTAACAAAGGTGATACACTTCTTTCAGCACTTGTATTATTATCATGCATTTGATTAGCATTTACTCAACTAGTTACATTTGCATTTACTTTTGGTACACTGGTACTTAAAGTTTCAAAACTAAGTTTATCTATTTCTTTTCTACTTTCTTGTACTTTATCATTAATTTTGTCTATCATTGACATTACTTGTCCTTGCCCTGTATGTGCTTCTTTAATTCCATCTGCATTTGTTTTAGCCATTTCATGCATTTTACTTATTTCCCCTGTTAAAATCTATTTGTACTTGCACAAGATCTGCATTTATGTTTCCACCATTGTTTTTAATTCTTCAGTTTTCTGACTAGTTTCTTGTAGTTTATTTAACTCCGCGCTAGTTTCATTCAGCTTATTATTTAACTCTCTACTGGTTTCAGTTAACTTATTACTTAACTCTGTACTAGTTTCATTCAGCTTATTATTTAACTCTCTACTAGTTTCGGTTAACTTATTACTTAACTCTGCACTAGTTTCAGTTAATTTATTATTACATTCCGTTATCTTATTATTTAAGTCTTTTCTCAACTCTGTATAAGTTTCAGTTATCTTATTACTTAATTCTACCCTCGTTTCAGATACTGCTTTTAGAAGGCACATAACATTTTGTTGTGATAATTTTTCTTACTCTTGTTGGCTAGATGTGTGTGGGATAGTGTTTCTTTTATTTGTTGTTCCCTGCATTAACATATGTAAAGGTGTTGCATACTATTTCTATCTCTTTCTATACCTAACTGTGAATTTATAGATAACTGTTCTTCTACATGTAACCTATTCGTTTTCTCTAGCTCTGATTGTAAATTTACATTGTAATCTGTAATGGCTGACCTATCCTCCCCTATTTCTATCTCTTTCTATACCTAACTGTGAATTTATAGATAACTGTTCTTCTACATTTAACCTATTCGTTTTCTCTAGCTCTGATTGTAAATTTACATTGTAATCTGTAATGGCTGACCTATCCTCCCCTACTTCCATATTTTCATTGTTTTCTGTTTCCATTTTATTTTGTATATTTGTTGTATATATGTTGTGATCTAACCTTTATGCGTGTATCAATGAAATACAAAAGTTTTCCCAAATTTGATATAACTATTAAAGACAGATCTTAAAAGTGAATGGTAAGTGCATAATACAATGTAAAACAAGAGACTGGATATCTAAGATTAGGAATAAGGAGATTAAAAGGTTCCTGAAGGAATTTAGAAAGGGAGAGATTTTACTGAACAGAACAGCCACTTCTGGTTTAAACAAAACACTTAAGCTTTCACAGCCAGCGTCAACATTATAAAAATTATTATTAAAATTCCTAAAACAAACTGGGCTTTTTGGAGTGGTCTAAATTATAAAACATCGCCTGATGTTTCGCCCGACATTCTGGCGAGCAGCTTCAGATGACACATTGAGCGGCTTCTGGCACCAACTATTCATTAATCAGTAACCAACCTGCATTTATACCAGGGACAGTACAACGTGCACTAATCTGATTGGATGACGGCTAGTCATTGCATTATTTGGCCTGGAATTTAGCAATTAGAGCAGATGTGTTTTTGTGGTTTAGTATGCAATTTATTCAATGCCAGTAACCAGACTTTATGCAATCAGGTTAATTCTTTTTTATTGACGTTGTTACGATGTTTAAATATTTCTATGGCCTCAAGATATAGCCTGGCATGATAGTAAGGTGTTTTGTTGAGCACTTCTGTCTCGTGAAATCTGATATCATGGCCTTGTAATACTGCGTGTTCTGCTACTGCAGACTTCTCTGTCTGTCCTAATCTGCAGCAGGCTTTATGCTCCTTTATTCTTGTATTGATACTAAGTTTTGTAGTACAAACATAAACCTGTATGCAGCTGCAGAGTATGTGGTATAGTCCGTGTATGGATAAACGGTCTTGTTTATCTTTCACAGAACGGAGACACTGTTTTAGTTTGGTAGTAGGAACAAAGATGGGCTTAATATTGACTTTCTCTAAGAGTTTGCCTATCCTGTCAGTGACCTTATTTACATAGGGGAGGAACGCTTTATTTTGCTGTTTAAGTTCTGCTTCCTTTGGAGTATCCTTAGGTCTTCTTGGATGTGAAGCATGTTGTATTTCCTTTAGCCCATAACCATTTTTCTGAAAAGCCTCCCATATATGTTCTCATAAATGTGTTTTGCTCATGCAGTTAGTGCAAGTATTACAGTTCAGTTTTGACGGGGATGATGATTAAAACTTTTTTGAATATAACGATCTGTGTGGGTTGGTTTACGGACACCGTATGTCCCAGAGTCAGGTCTTCCTTTTTAGTTACTAACACTCCAGGAATACAATCTGTTTTCCTTTTTCTTCCTCCACAGTGAATTTTATATTCTGACTGACTTTATTGAGATGTTCAAAAAATTGCTTGAGTTTTTCCTCACCATGTGGCCAGATCACAAAAGTATCGTCAACATATCTCCACCATATTTTTGGTTTTAAGCTGGTAGAATTAAAAGCCTCTTGCTCAAACTTTTCCATAAATAAGTTGGCCACTGCAGGACTTAAGGGACCCCCCCATGGCTACTCCATCTGTTTGTTCATAATAATTTTTATCCCATTGGGAATATGTTGTCGTCAGAGAGTGGCGGAATAAGGCTGTAATGTCCTCCGGAAATATCTCAGAGATGTATGTCAGTGCATCATCTATTGGAACCTTAGTAAAGAGGGAGACCACAACAAAACTTATCATCTGGTCGCCTGGTTTTAGTTTTATTAGTTTTAGCCGTCATCCAATCAAATTAGTGTGCGTTGTACTGTCCCTGGTATAAATGCAGGTTGGTTACTGATTAATGAACAGTTGGTGCCAGAAGCTGCTCAATGTGTCCTATGAAGATGCCCGCTGGAATATCAGGTGATGTTTTATCGTTTAGACCCCCCGGTTTGTTTTAAGAATTTTAATAATAATTTTTATAAAGCATTTAGAATTAATGTGAAAGTAGATGTTTAACATACCTGTTGGAAGGATTTCCTATTAATTTCCTTCCGATTCTGCTCTTCTTCTTCTGCAGTATCCCTTGACAGCTTGATTACAGCCCACAAACTCTGTTTATCTGCTTCTGTCATTCCTTCTTCCAGCAACCCCAAATCTAAAATATAAACACACAACAATGATTTATGTGTTACAGAATCATCATACTAGCATACTTGTCAACCTCCTGAGATTGAAATCTGTAAAACTTTCTCTTGTTCGGAAGGGATAATAATTTTGTGACATGAAATTTAGAATGCATAAAATGTTCAGTGCATTAAATGTACAAAAATTACATGTTAAGTGAATGGTAATACTCTTTTATAAGAATTATTGAAGGCCTGATAGTACTGCTTCTTTCTATCACACATGCTGAAATTCTTCCAGATATTACAATAAACATCTCTTAAAGCACAGCACATCATTTTCTTAGCTTTATACAGGTTTCTAGTCCATATTTCATAACATGAAACTATATTAAAAAAACTGTTACAATAAATGGGAAACACATCCCACAGCTATAGAATGCAAATAACATAAATGGTTTACATGAGGGAGTTGGATGTTACAGTTCACGTTGTCCATTACTGAATGTTCACACCCATTTACTGTTGGTTACAGAGGTCACTAGTAGTACAATCTAATTTTAAATCTGCACGCTGTGCATTTTGCTGCAGTCCAGTGAAGAGGACCATGATCATTATGAAGGATCAACACACAGATAAGCTGTGCAGTACATTCATTCTGTAATCGTAAGTTACAATATAATGCAATAGAATTCAATGCTTTGTCATGTCCATGGTGAAAACATGTAATACTTTGAATTTGCCCACAAAGCCATAAAAATACCTCCTTTAATGTTAAGTTGGCATTTTATGAGCCAACTGTAAAATTTGGCAAGTATGCACTAGTTATTTTATCTCTATTATAATTGAAATATCACCAACCTGCCAAATGCTGGCTAATATCTTCTTCAGATTCCTCCATCTTCTCCATTTTTGTTCCTTGGTGAAGAGGTTTACAGTAATTCCTCCTTAAAAATAAAAATACATAACAAATTATTATATTCAATCTGTAAGTACACTGTGTGAAAAAAGTAATGGGCTGATTCTTAGAGCTGCTTTCTGAGCATTCTACACATAATAATATTGTTCCCCTCTGCATTTTGACTTGGAATAGCATATTGAGATAGGTATGTATGTTACTACAGGGAGAGCCAAAAGACTACAAACTGGCTCCGCGATGTTTTTCCTGTCCGCGTTCTCTGCACTTGTTGCCATCTGCAGCGATCTAAGCAAGGCATGGATGAAACCGTACAACATTTTTAAAACTACTTTTCAACTTTATGAAAGTGTGTTTGAGGACAGAATTATTAGTAGAGATTTGTGGCCCCCCTCGATCCCCCGACCTAACCCCCTGTGATTTCTATCTCTGGGGTAACTTAAAACAAAGTGTACAAGACAAACCCACACACCCAGAAGAATTAAAACAAAATATCTGCCAGGAAAGTGCCAGTATTCTCAACGTGAACTATGACGAGTGATGGATCGTTTCCTAAAGAGGTGCCAAAAATGTATGGACAATGACGGTGGCCAGTTTCAGCATCTCCTTTCATAAAGTTGGCAAGTAAAGCCATTAAAAGTAGTTTTAAAAATGTTGTATGGTTTCATCCGTGCCTTTCTATGATAGCAGCAGATGGCAACAAGCGCTGAGGACGTGGACAAGAAAAACACTGCTCAGCTGGTTCATAGTTTTTTGGCTCTCTCTGTAGAATGCAAACCTTTAGAATGGATAAGATATCAGGTTCTTGGAGTTACCACAAAACTAGAAACAGGCCCTAATCTAGTGAGAAAAATATTGCAAAAACCACGAATTAAATGTTGATTCCTAAATTAGAAACCAGGAAGGGCACAAAAAAGTCTTTTTAGGCTGAGGTGCTTAAAGAGAAACCTGCTTCTAAAGTACCATTACTATTGCATATGTGTGTTGGCGCAAATCTTAACCTTGCATTAGTAATAGAGTGGTTTGTTTGCATGTCACTTGTCAAGCACCTGGTTTAATCTCCATGTTGGAAAAGTACCTTTTTCCCTTGAATAATAGCAATTTGATTTGTTTCATACAACAAGAAAACATTTTGGCTCCAAAAAAGGAAATCTAATACATGGCATCCACATGACCTCTCTGCTCACTCTTCTACAAACTACTCTTAGAAAAGCTTGTTCTTCTATCTACTTTTCAATACTCAACATGTCACACAATCATTGCACATTTACACATATTTTTCTTTTAGGTATAGGAAAGGTACTTTAGGCTAAAGCAATTAAAATTTTAATATGCTGTTCACTATTCGATGGCTTTGAAATTCCATAATCTTTGCATGAGCACAAAAATAGAACCAAGTATAAGTATTTGAAAATTCGAACCAATAAAAATGAATATCTCAGAAATAGTTAAAGTAAGAAACAATTTTATTTACATAAATTGTGTGATTTAAAGAGATCTACATTTTTGAGTATCGGTACCAATTCTACAAAAGTTTTTCTGAATGAAGAAGACTTAACAGTTAGTCTCACAAATTCGAGGTTCTGTTAAATCCGAACTACTTGAAGACGCAATATTTTTTTTAAAAACCGGAAGAGGATAGTCATTAGTTTATACAATCCTGATATGTATCTACATACTTTTGCACCTCCCTACCTCTTGTCTATAGTGTGTGTGTGTTACCTGGCATGGATTAATTCCTTTTAATTAGGGACCAGCCGAAAACTGGGAAAACCCTTTCATAATATATACATACATTGTAGCAAACATTCCCCACCAGAAAGACTTCTCAACTGCAATAATAACACAGACTAGTTTATAACTGCAAATGTTTGACAGCTATTATAAGAAAGCAGCTAGCCTTAATAGTTAACATATGTTTTGTTGAGAGGAAAAGTATCCCTTGCAACCCAAACAGCAAGCCAGGATTGTGTCAAGTTAAAGGAGTGTTTTATTTTAGTATGTTTGTAGCCTTTTTGTGAACAGAGTGCATTACAATGGTTGCATATCTTATTCCTAATTTGTTTCAACAATGAGTGTTAAATATTAAGAGGAAATTTGTTACCATTAAAGGTGAAATTACAAGCTTTACAAGGCTGGATAAAGGGGAGACAATTAAAAAGCTTGCAGCAGAACGAGGTGTTGGGGAAGTAACAGTTGGAGACTGGCGACGAAACAGGGATTAACTGGAGTATTCAACAAAGTGATAAGATAACTCTTTTAAAAGTAAGTGTATGAGGAGATCAGAATACTACAAAACTAGTGAAGCATTGTTATCTGGTTCAGTCAACAAAGCACAAAGGGAAGTCCAATTTACGGCCCAATGTTGCCAAAAAAAAAAAAAAAAAAGCATTATAGTTTAGAAACAAGTTTAAAGACGATTTCAGCGCGAGTGTAGGTTGGTTACAGAGATGGAACAATATGTATGGTGTACAACAGAACAATATGTATGGTGTACAACAGATTGAGATTTGTGGAGAAAAGCTTTTTGGCGATTCTGAAGCTGCAGTGAACTTCTGTAAAACATTTGAACAACTCATAAAAAGTGAAAACCTCACAAATGATCAGATATACAATTGTGACACAACAGGGCTCAACTTTAAAATGCTACCTTCTAAAACACTTGCTTGCTTCATGCAAATAACGTCATGCCCCTGGCCACCAAAAAAGTAAAGAAAGAGTGACAGTACTTGCTGCATCAAAGGTACACACAAATTAAAGCTTGTTGTCATAGGCAAGTCTGTAAAGCCAGACATTTCCTTGTCTGCTCTGTCTATCTCTTACAAGAACCAAAAGAGTGCCTGGATGGACAGTGGAAAATTTAAGAAGTGGTTTTATGAAGAATATGTGCTGGAAACTAAAAAGTTTTTGAAGAAAAATGGTTTGCCTAGTAAAGCAATCTTATTGATACACAACGTTGGATTGCATACAGATGAAGAGAAAATGCAGTGTGAGGGAATTCAGGCTTTATTTCTGTCGTCTAATGTCACAAGTTTGACACACCAATGGATCAGGGGGCTTTGGAATGCTTAAAAAAACTATTGATGCCACCTGTTGCAGTCAGTTCTACAAGCAACGGAAGAGGATGAAAGCATCACTAATTTTTTAAAACGAGTAACCATGTAGCGTATTGGTTAGCAGAGTCATAGCATGAAGTGAAGCCTGAGATACTTATGAAATCATGGAAGAAAATTTTAGAGAGCAAACTGACTGGTGAGAGGGAATTCAATGGTGATGAAGATGATGTACACCTGTCACACCTAATCGCACAGCTTCAAGGCAGTAGTGAAAGTGAACTTATGGAATGGATGAAGAATGAAGAACAGTTTGAACTTAAGGAAACATCAATTGTTGAGATGTTGAATGAGCCAATAGAAGAAAGCGAGGCGAAATACATACAAGAAAGAGGACCAAAAATGAGTCATAATGAGCATATTGCTGTGCTGGAGGCAGCAGTGTGCTATATAGAACCACCACCACCACAGGCAACACCATGTTATTTGATGGTGTGAAATTCCCACACAAAGTGATTCAGCATCCAAGCAGAAGGTGCTTAAAGACTTTTTGAAAAAATTACCCCATGTAGGTAGGTATGTATGTACATATTGAGTTTCTTTCTATACAAAAACTTTAAAAACTTACAATAAATAATTTCACCTTGATTTAATGGTCTCATTTTGACTTTAATGAGTTTTCCTATGGTGCTCCGTATAGTCTGAGTTATCCCAAATCCGAGGTACTTTCAGCCTCCATTACCTCGTATTAGCGAGAATCTACTGTATTTGCAGACAACTCAAGATTTTGTGACAGCATGTGCGAAACTACCTGCAGGCTGCCAGTAAGCGCTCCTGGCCTGGTATATGGGTTGGGACCTTGACCAACCTTCAGAACAATAAGCGTACAATGAACCCATTATGAGCCACTTCCCCAGTTTTTATTATTCCAGAAGATTCCTTTGAGCCGTTTCAGGAACTTTCCCTTCTAGAACATTTTGCTTTGTATGCGGGGTCTATATAAAATTTAAATTGAGTATTTTATCTATGGACGCTCTTTAACTGCTGTGGTCCTTAGCGTCCCCATTATATATTGGGAATGAAGCATCAGTTATTTTGCTCAGAGGCCTATTTATCAGGCCTGAGGTTCTTTCACGTGCCGTAAATCTATGATACGGGACCATCTACGTCCCTTCCGAAGGAAGCCATGCTAAGGCTTTTTACACCCGAAAAAATCCATTACCCTCTGCCGGATTTGAACCCGCAACCTTGGGAACTACAGGAAATCACTACACCATGGAGGATGACAGGGCCTATATAAGGGAATGCTCTCACCAATGAGGGAGTTCTGTTAGTTAGGAAGTTACAAAGTTAAGTGCAATCAAGAAGTCAGAGTTTGGACAGTTAAAAATGGATAGTGCTGAGTTTATCCATTTGTGATTCGAATTGACAGATCAGTTGTGTTCTGTTCTGTTCTGAGTGTGTGTCAAGTGTAGAGTTTGTGCTATACTGAGCACCTAAATAACAAATAAAATGTGTTTAGCAGCAACTAGTGTTCGCATGCATGCATATGCACACACAGTCTCTCTCTCTCTCTCTGAAATCTCAAAATCAAATTTTGGGTGGAATACAATACTTTCTATATTCACTATAGGTAAGCAGCCGAGAAAGTAAAAAATAGAACTAATTACCACCCAACTCTTGTGGTTTTAATTAAGCTTCACTGTGATTGAAACATGTATTCCTTATTCACCCAAAAGATAGTTTTCTTGAAATAAATAAATACAATGAAGAACAGCAAAATAAGTGTTTTTCTTGGGAGTTTTATTTATGGACACTCTTTAACTACTATGGTTCTTAGCATCCCATTCCATATTGGACATAAAGACCAGAAATTTTGCTCAGAGGCCTCTTTATCAGACTTGAGATTCTTTTATGTACCGCAAATCTATGACACAGAACTACTGGCATTATTTCCCTTCTGAAGGAAGCCATGCTAAGGATTTTTACGTCTGAAAAAAATCCATCGCTCTTTGCCAGGTTTGAACATGTGACCTCAGGAAAATAAGTGGATTTAATACTTGTCCACATGACAACAGCTCATGGGAATGGAATCTATGAGTGTCTGGAAATACTGCTCCCAGACAGCAAAATGTTTCTGCTCTGCTACTCTACATTAAAATTATATCTTCCAGATGGTGAACTGAATCCTGCTCTCCTAAGTGACAGCAGCCATACTAATCACTAGACCAAGAGCACCACCTTCTATGTGCTAGCTCTCCATTAACAAATTACAATTCTGTGCAGTAACACAACCTTTGTATGATGACTGTATTGCACCTTTAATGGTTTTGTATACATACATAAAATTGCTACTGTGTTACATTCATATTACATTCTCTAATCACTCTCCTGCAACTATTCTTACACAAGCTTATTCTTTTATCTTCTTGTTAATAAAGATACATGTTCGCAGAAATGGTTTCTTTGCACTTTTTTTTTTGTGTAGATTTAAGAGGAATACAGCAGGCTTATGCGATAGTCTGATTCCTAAAAAGTGGGTCACTACATGATGACTTTGAAACTGCTCTATTTGCATGACTGTGAGGGAGGAGGAGGGGACTGATAATAATTTAGCACCTGAACAAAGTATATAAGTATTTGAAAATTCAAATCAGCAACAGAGTATCTTGAAAAAATCTACATGTTAAACTCACATGACTTTCTCTACTCTTGTGCAAACTATATTTATAAACGCTTATTCTCCATATGCTTCATGTTAATTGAGATATCAAGATGTCAATCTTATTGGTAATTTTCTTGTAGATGCAAGGGGAATATGGTAGGTTTTAAGCAATAGTAAAATATTTTAACGCTGGTTGCTATGTGGCGCATTCCATTCTCTTTGCATGTCCAGGACATAAAAAAAATGAATAACGAATTTGAGAAAAAGTATAAGTATTGGAAAATTTAAGGGAATAACAAGCAATATCTCGAAAACGGTTCACTCAACAAAAGAAATGTATATGGCATAAATTGTGTATTTTAACGCGGTCTACATTTTTTGTGTAGTAAAATTTTGTCTATCTCTTATGGTTTACCAGTTATGCAAAAATCGTTCACAATGAAGAATACTTTTGGAGACATTCCCAGAAAATTCGAGATATACATTTCATTTCTCATGATAATATCTTAAACATATGATATTTTAATCAAAATCATTAGAGCCATTTTTGAGAAAATTAAAATTTTCGAAAAATGTTCCATGTAAAGGGTAGTCTGGGGTGGGGGGGATTTTCTTGAAAACCTTCGTGTCGCATCTCTGGAAGATACTGAACCTAAATATCAAGTTTGGTGTTTATCCGACTTCGTTTCTGAGTTATGCTGTTCACAGACACACAGACGGACATGTTTCCAAAAATGCTTTTTTTGGATTCAGGGGGTCTCAAAACATATATTTCCGGTGAAATCTCGGTATCGAATTTTGGGTGGAATACAATACTTCCCCTTACTATACGTAGTAGAGAAAGTAAAAAATCTGATGTGTTACACTCACATGACTTTCTCTACTCTTGTACAAACTATTTTTACAAACGCTTATTCTCCATATGCTTAATGTTAATCGAGATATCGAGATGTCAATCTTATTGGTAATTTTCTTGTAGATGCAAGGGGAATATGGTAGGTTTTAAGCGATAGTCAAATATTTTAACGCTGGTTGCTATGTGGCCCATTCCATTCTCTTTGCATGTCCAGGACATAAAAAAAATGAATAACGAATTTGAGAAAAAGTATAAGTATTAGAAAATTTAAGGGAAGAACAAGCAATATCTCGAAAACAGTTCACTCAACAACAAAAATGTATATGACATAAATTGTGTATTTTAACGCGTTCTACATTTTTTGTGTAGTAAAATTTTCCCTCTCTCTTATGGTTTACCAGTTATGCAAAAGTCGTTCACAATGAAGAACATTTTTGGAGACATTCCCAGAAAATTCGAGATATACATTTCATTGGTCATGACAATATCTTAAACATATGATATTTTAATAAAAATCATTAGAGCCATTTTTGAGAAAATTAAAATTTTCGAAAAATGTTCCATGTAAAGGGTAGTCTGGGGTGGGGGGATTTTCTTGAAAACCTTCATGTCGCATCTCTGGTAGATACTGAACCTAAATACCAAGTTTGGTGTTTATCCGACTGTTCGTTTCTGAGTTATGCTGTTCACAGACACACACACGGACATGTTTCCAAAAATGCTTTTTTTGGATTCAGGGGGTCTCAAAACATGTATTTCCGGTGAAATCTCGGTATCGAATTTTTGGGTGGAATACAATACTTCCCCTACTTACTATACGTAGTAGAGAAAGTAAAAATTGACCTAATTGTATGCTTTAATGAGATCTAAATTTTTATGAAGTGAATTTTTGTCTATCTGTCTGTCTCTCTCTCTCTCTCTTTCTCTCTCTCTCTCTCTCTCTCTCTCTCTCTCTCTCAGGTTTACCAATTATATAAAATTAATTTTGAATGAAAACTTCACTGGCTATTCACAGAAATTTCAAAATATAATACACATTATTTGTCATACAATATGTTAAACACATGTTATTTGAATAAAAATAATTAGAGCCATTTTAAAGAAAATCAAAAGATTTTCTAAGTAAAGGAGAGTACTTTTTTTTTGAAAATCTTATAAGGTGAATATCTTGGAAGATACGAACTTATCAAGTCTGGTATTTATCAGAAAGTTTGTTTTTGGGTAAACTGTTTTCTCTCCCTCGCTTGCACACACATGCAGACCTTTTTCTAAAAATCTTTTTCTTGTTTTCAGGATAACAAAACTTGTATTTCCAGTAAAATGTAGATATTGATATTGAATTTCTGGGTAGATGCAATACTTCTATTTACTACGCATAAGTAGTGGGGAACGTAATAAGCAGAGCATATTTATTTTTTCCTGCAGAGTTGCAGTCAATTCCTCTGGAACACATTACGACAAGATGATGTAGATTGAGTCACACTTTTTTACACTCACCTTCACTAATTAAAAGTTATACAAAACAGGAAACGTTTTCGAGGGCATTCGTCCTCATCGTCAGCGACTGGGTGACTAAGGGTCGCTTTCTCCCGTGTCCTCTTCTTCCTCATCCTGAGAATTCTGATCCTGTTGCCATCTGGTGTTGGGGGCACTAAGTTTTAAGACATTGTTCACAGGCCGGATTTCAAAATTAATGACGTTGCTGTTTTTGATGATGTGTATTTTTTCCCAGATGTACTTTAGTTTTTCCTATCTAGTATTTCTCACATTCCTCACAACTAATCTGGTAAATTCCGGATTTTAATGTGAAGGCAAGTGTAAAAAAGTGTGACTCAATCTACATCATGATGAATAATTCACTGTTAATTATGCTTCTGTTTTTAATCTTTAACCTTATGACAAGTTTCCTAAATAAAAGAAACTTCAACTACAAAGTAGTGTATCATCTGTAAAATTCCCTTGGCATCTTCAGCAAGTGCAGTGTTCTACAACAGGGACTTCTAAGCAACCCATTACTTTCTTCTTACACAAATGCACAAGTTTATTATGCAGTGTAAGTTTGTTACCACTAAATTTTAAATACCTAGTAGCTGTTTCAAGAAGTTTTTCCTTTCTGAGCTCACTTTATTATGGTTCCCTATTTATTTTAAATCGCTTTAACTATGTGGTCATATTGCGACAGATCTGTTAACAGATAACTCGTGGCTAGGTGTGTGGCAGAGTTAGCCTTCTAGGTCTCACCCTTGTACAATGCCATCTTGCTTCGTTGTGTTCACAGAGGTCTTAGTGCTAGGCAACTGTACCTCTGCTTTTATACATGATGGCAACTTTGACATGGGTTCATAGAGACCTTAGTGCTAGTCAATTGTATCTTTGCTTCTACAAGTGCTGGGCAGATGACATTAGGGTCCTGTCCATCTGCTTTCATTATCTGTGGATATATGGCAAAGTATCTGTTATTACCATCTGTTTTTATTTTTACTATTGTTTTAGACTTAGGATGGAACTTTGGGTCATGGTATTAAATATCCAATTCAGCAATTACCTTGGTGACTACGGGGAAACCCCCCCCCCCCGCATAGAAAAGTCAGTTTGTTCAGCCAACAGATTTGAACCCGGGACCTCCTGAATGCAGGCCACAGCTGCTGCTGCTGCTGCTGTCTGAGCCATCCTGCTTGGTCTCCATTACAGTTGTACCTAATATAAAATTATCTGAACTTCAGTTAATACTGGATATTGCTTTAGAAGTCTGTTTAGACTAGCTGAAGCATTCATTACTTAATTAGGCAACTGAACTTGTTACTGAAGTCAAATTAATTTAACCCAATATTACAAAAATGTACATTAATAAGCCCCTCCTTTCTTCATAGGTATTGAATTTTAAGGCCCTTCGTTAAACAACTGCTTCAAGTTTCGTTGTGGAGAAAATCCAATTTTCCATTGTGCATGTACTTTCATGATCTTAGAGATTCTTTTGTTATCATGGGTTCAGGAGAAATGAAAATAAAAATTTGTTGAATATCACTAGAAAGTGATGTACTAAAAATGGTATACTATGGGTTAATTCATTCTCACATTGCATACAGTATTGAAATATGGGGAGCAACTAGTAGCTCAAAATTAAATAGAATTTTACTTCTGCAGAAAAAGTTTGAAAATCGCCAATCTGTAGAAGAAATATTTAAAAAAACAGCAGATACTAACCGTGATTTCATTGTATGTATATACGGTTATTCTATTAATAAAATCAAAAGGTGAGTTTGCACTGCTAAACAAAGATCATTACTACAACACTAGAGGACTGAATAATTACCATAGAGAGCATAAGGCTAAAACTTCCCGTTATATTAAGTTAGCACAAGAAAATCAGCTTAAACAACACTCGAAAAATATCTAATTAAAAATGCCTGTACAATTTATGAACTGTAAATATAGCCTAAAACTTGTAACATGAAGTCCACAGGCAATAAAGGTGCCATCATCATCATCATCATCATCATCATCAGAATATACAATGTATGCGGAACAAGTTACTTGATGCAGAGTTACTGCTTGTGGAAGATTAAAATATATAGATATCTGTTTAAATGAAAATTGGCTAACCAACAATAAGTTGCTTGAATTTACATTTAACAGCAATTTAATCTAAATCCTTCTCCACAGTGTGAGCAAAGCATGTCTACCTCACATTCAAGAGGTTCTGAACTTTAATTTCAGTTAGGGCAAGTTACTTGGATAAGGTTTCTTTCAGGGTTTTCCCTAACCTGTGAAACTGAACGTCAAATAACTAAATTCTACAGACCCCAAGCCCATTTGAACATCATTTCAACGGTTTCATGCATTCACTGTCCAATATGACCTACTGAGTTAAACGACCTTAATCTAAAAATAAAAAAGGTGCACTGAGAACTATGACTAGCATTTAAAAAAGAGAAAGTTGCAGGGAACATTTTAAAATGAATGCCTGCATTAACTTTGCCCTATGTATACATAAAACAAATCTTAACATATAAAAAGCCTAATTTTGATAATTTTGCTACAAATTCAGAAGTTAATGTTTATAATATGCGGAATAAAAATAAGTTGCATTTCCTTACAAATAAACCAAATGAATTATATGCGGAGTCTTTAAATACAACAGTCTACAATTATATTTAACTAACCTTCATATCCAAGGAACTTAGGAACTATGTTTGTGTTTCAAGAATTGAGACTACTGAAAAGGCTGAATCTCACTCTTCTACAGATTATACACAATTGTTATATTTAGTCATACACATTAGTTTAGTTTTAATGCTGTGCCTATTATTATATCACATTACATGTATAATTCATTACTTTGATATTGTATAATTATCTGCTATTTTTGATGAATCCCAAAACATGTATCTGTTACTATGGATGAAATAAATTGAATCAGTTGTGACTCTTCTTTTAAACATGTCAACTAGCTCTAGATATTTCCAAGAGTTGCAATGCGCACCATTCGCCATATTTTCAAAGCTGTCAACATTACTTATTAAACCCCAAACCACAAATAAATATCCCAGATACACATGCACAACATAATGCGTTGTACAGATATCTGTGCAACACATGTTTCATTGTTACGAACTTCTGTTTCAAATTTTGACCCAAAAATGATTTTCCTGGCTTGCCCACCCCACTCTGCAGAGAGATTATGGGTAGGAAAGTTAAGTTAACGTTTACTTGCTTCACGAGTAAAGTTGAACCTTGCCCTGCTGTGCAGTAACAAAGAGGTGCGTATGCAATTTCTGTTCAACAAATGTCTTCTATAAACAAGATTGCTGCATTATGAATGCGATGCTATTCTTCATCCTGTGGTTAGAAGGGGCCACTGTTTCCCACAATTCTCCTATAAACAAGGACATGAACAATTTACGCCATTCATGGCAGTGGGTGCATGGTTTGCTAAATTCAAAGTAATTCCTGCTCAAGTGTTTCTAATTGCCCATTGTATCGCACACAAGCCATCCTATGAATTCAGTGATGGAGTGTTCATTTGAGATCAGCAACTAAGTCATAGGACAGTGGCTGATTGGTTCACTATTGCTGCGAGGTTTGCAGGATCTCCAATGACACCAAATTTCACAAGGGAGCATAGGGGGTCCTGGTCACGTTGCGCAGATAGATGAATATAAGATCAGCTGAAAAAAATTCAATTGTGAGAGTTGTGGAAGGAAATTGGATCTTTGGCATGATCGATGTGACCATGAATGAGGTACGAATGGATATTCGCTCAAATAATCAGAGATGCTGGAACTTTTAACCAACTAATATCTCAACATGTTGAGTTTGCCAGCACCATACATATTGATTGCTGGAGAGGTTATTACGGTTTGCTGCACATTTAAAGGTAAACCATTGTTAACTTGGTGGATCCGGTGACAATGAGTACACCAAATGTAGAATCGTATTGGCAAAGTCTACAGTTGCCTAGGTGTGCCATTTGATGTGACAAGGTGGACAAACATCTGTCCGAATAGTTGTGGCACCAGGACTGCAAGAATCTAAAAATAGACCCCTTTCAAGAAATTATTGAGGACATTAGGAGCATGTATCCTATAGTGCAGTGTTTTATGTGTGCTTTAGATTAAGTTTAGAGCAGGAAACTGCAGTGTTATTTAGTCTTAGGGCTAGTTTAGGCTCTTTTCATTAATTATTGTATACGTACAACTTTTCTGTGCTGCTTTAATGTTCTTATAAATACTTGTATCACCACCAACATTGCTCATTTGGATATCAACATTTAGATAAGTTTGTTTCATAGTTACTTTTAATTTTCTTTAAGTAGGTGGCATCTTCTTGTACAGCTGATATGTGAGCCCTCACTTCCTGTGCATGCGGCTTTCCTTGGACTTAGAAAATAACTTGGTTGACTTGTTTGAAAGAACAGTTGCTAATATATATATATAAAATGTGTGTGTGTGTGTGTGTGGGGGGGGGGGTGAAAGCAAAATTGCTGCTTGCTCCTCTGTAGCATACAAACCCATTGCATAGACAAAACAAATATGATACTTATACCTAGGGTTGCTACCTTTCAATGAAGAAAATAACAAACACCTGAAAAGTTTCAAATGTCATAATTGTCTAATTTAAATGCTCACTATGTAAACTAGCTTTAATTGATGCAATTATGTGCACTGGAGAGAGGAAAACCGGATTTTTTTATTTTGGTGTCTCCATGCTTCGTTGACATTGGTGAAAAAGTGCACCCAACAAATACCTGTATAGTCCTAAAGAAAACAGTGCCAGGGCTATATTTTTGAGGGGGGTTGAAAAGAATCAAGTTTAGAATGAGTTGTTATTATTATTATTATTATTATTATTATTATTATTATTATTGATTATTTTTAAACATCTTCCGAGCTCCATTTATAGTCATTAAGGTGTAATTTCAATTAAAATTAACATGAAGAGTGTTAAAAATAATGTATTATTAACCTTAAGCATAGACACCTTATAAAACAAGTCTTATGGTTTTTGTGTTACTATTTTCATAACAAAACCTGCAGTAATAATTTTAAGACACAGAAAGGTAAATGAGTATTTTACAAACTGTTTTGTTTTTCAAGTTACCCTACACCAAAGACAAGGTAATGATTTTTGCACACATATATGTACTTTTGGCACAAGAAGGTGAACAGTGCAAGGCAGCAACTATTTTCAAGTATGTTTAAACTTAATTTGAAACCAGGAAAACCAATAACGGAGCCTTCTCATGATATGACAAGAGTAGTTGCAGTTTTAGACAAAAAACAGATTATTCATTTTATTTCTCATTGTGAAAAAATCTAGGGCTTTGTTATAATAAGTTTAAACTTTTGATTTCTTTTCAAAAACGTACTGGAGCAGCTTACCATAGCTTGACTACACCCCTGACAGCAAAAAAAAAAGTATGTTTTTGGCAAACAAGTTTGACCATGGAGGCACTGACTGCTGTTTTTTACTATTGTATTGAGTTAGTAAAAGAATATAAAAGGAAACTTAATGGGACGTCATATTTTATGGGATAATTGCTCATAATACAGGATGCAACATTTTAATCTGAAATATGCAATGTTCCTTACAATAAATGATATGGGATGTTCTGTACAATAAACATTAAGTTTTATGTGCCTTTTGTAAGGTGCAGCAAGTGAGAAAATCAACAACTTTACATAACCCTGTGTTTCCATTTTCCTCTTTTCAATCGCAACATCCAAAATCCCACCTTCCAAACTGGTCACGGGAGTGCAGCAACCATTTATAATCTACTCAGCCACAGTGAAACATCCTATTTTTGTAGATTGACTGTTGAGCAAATTCTGTGCAAAGAATACGATCTTTGCTATTACTTAAATAAATTTGCAAAACTTGTATGTATGTATGTCCGTCTCTATACCCGGAGCCCTATACCCTACTACTTCCATCGAAAGTTCATTTACAATCTATCTATGGTTGCAAATTACTTGATTTGTGACACTATTACCACTTACGTAGTTCACTTACCCGAAAATGTTTAAGTGTTAAGCTAAATCATTCAACGTCACTTATATTTGCTGGTACATTCCATAAACAAACGTTGCAAATGTTACAAGAAATTCATGCAAACATTTAGGTATAGAATACACAATCGGAATACGATTGACGTTTGGTTTCTTCCATGCTTTTGATCTAGGAAACTAAATACAGAATGACACCAACGTTTCTCACAGAAGTCACATCTCTTTCTTCCGTTTTTAGCGTCATCACTATCATCAATTTTCTACAACGCCATGAATTATATTTTATTAGCAATTAGTCACTCATACTCCTAAAAAGGAACCACTCACACACTTCTGCTTATATCACAGGCTTCTACGCTTATGTATAATTCTGTTGCCATCACTGCTTTAGGTATGATCCAGACAGCCGTGAAACCAATGAAATCATAACCTTTGTAACATTGACTTTTACATAATCGGTGATCCACGTCAGTGACGGTGATGTATATGCAGCGAACTTTAATACATGGATTGGAGCATTGAAGCAAGACTTCATTACCTAACCCATTTGCAATTTGGAGTGTTAGGAATTGTCTGCTGCAACCGCTGCAACTGGGACTCCTGTCTGTGAAGGAGGCAGTTCTTAGACAAATATTAATAAATAAAATGGCGCGTGTATTAGTTGGAGTGAAACGAGTAATTGATTATGCTGTAAAGGTGAGATATTATGCACAGAAAGAAAACACTTTAATCTTAAGGTCAAGTATCCTAGCAAATACAAAAATAGTAGTATGGAAAAGGTCAAAATAATAAAGTGGCATATATGCACTAGCTACACATCATGAATTCTTCAAGAGAGTAATTATTTGGAAGAGTTAAGTAATGGCCTAATCAACAAACCCTTCTATATTATTACAAAAGTTTCAATGACTTATTTTTTTCAGTAGAACTGTGTAAGGTAATAGCTAGAAGGAAGTTCAGCACAGAATCACATCTATATTAATTAATATGACCTTCGTGTGCAAGTATCATACATATTGACCAGCAGTTTATTTAGTAGTTTTAACTTTGTCACAACTGCAGCAGTTGCAAGCAATCATAATAACAACATAAAAAACAATGTTCTGGATTAGAATTCCCCAACTTTCACGGTGTCCTCTTTTAGGAGTAACCTGACTTGTTCAGGTTCTTAGTTTTAGCTGGCAGCAAATTATGGTGTATTTCTTAAACACTCATTTTGGCCTGTTCTGTTAAGTGCTCTTTGCTAATCTATAGAACTGTAATTTAAGTTTTTTGTTTGTTTTTTTAAAGCCAGAAGTTCCTTTTGGATTGATTAATTACATGACATTAAATATACCATCTTGATTTACAGATTCGTGTGAAGTCGGACAAAACAGGAGTTGTTACCGATGGTGTGAAACATTCCATGAACCCATTTGATGAAATAGCTGTAGAAGAAGCAGTCAGGATGAAAGAGAAAAAAATAGCGCAAGAAATAATAGCAGTTTCTTGTGGGCCAGCTCAGGCACAAGTAAGTTAAATGGAGGACCTAGTTTTATTGCTTTGCTAGTAGATACATAAGACAGGATAATTTCTGATAATTATGCAGAAGTTGGGCCATTCAAAAAAATATGTGAAATGTAGTGTTACTGGTGGAATCTTTTACTGATTATATTTTCACCAATTTTGTTTGTTGGAAAGTTCCGTTATAGAGTTAGATGCTAATTTGTTACATGCGCATAACGTATATATGACAGAAATCAGAGCAGCAAGCATTAGAAGCCAAAATATGTTGTGTACTTACAGTAACATCAGTTATGTAAACACTAAGCATAAGACTAACCTCAGATTAAATCTAGAGAACACAAGACTCCTTGTTAATTGAGGCCTCCTGCTCATTCTATAAAATGCATTTTCTACTAAGTATTTTTATGACTTTTAACACACTTCTCGTTGCTTTAAGTAGTTTATTTTTTTAGGTAGTTAGGTAGTTCTCTTTCCCCTTACTTTCTATTGAACGAATGTTTAGTGTTCCTCTGAGCGCTTTTCTATAGAAATCATGCCTATTTCTTACATTATGAGTATGCATATGGCTATTTTTGGCTACTTTTTTGCTATTACATATTTTATACTTTCATACACATATATACAAGGAACTGTTAATATTCCACTTGTTTTTAAAATCTCCCTACAAATATGTCTGCTTTCCAAATTCACAATCATTCTGATTGACTTTTTCTGTAGTTTAAATATTTTATTTACTTCCCTAGCTGTAATATTTCCCCAGAGTGTTATACCGTATTTTATATGTGAAAATATGAGGGCATAATATACCTGTTTCAATGTTTTACTATCCATGGTATTTTTAACCTATCGCATTATGTATAAACCCTTGTTTATTTATTTATTATTATTATTATTTATTTTTTTTTTTTGTAATATGCATTATATGTGGTTTCCAGTTTAAATATTTATCTATAACTCCCAAGAAATTTGTGACCTGTACCTCAGGAATAATTTCTCCATCTACTTTAAGATTAATTGGTTCCATGATTTACTCTTTCAATATGAAGTTAATCCATGCTGTTTTTTTCACATTGTAAATGTAAAAAATACTCCTTCAAAATCCTTAGTATATTATTTGCCTTATTTTCTACCTCTTTGTTTGTATGATCTATGATTATTATTGTTATGTCATCTGCATAACCAATTGCCTCCATTTCTTTCTATTAATTCAAAAATACCATTTATATATATTAAAAATAGAAAAGAGCCCAGTTTTAAGCCTTGCGGAACTCGGTTTGAAACCAGATTTTATCTTATTTACCATACCCTTTTCATCTTTTTGCTTTATTCCCACACACGGCTGTCTGTTCTCTAAATAAGATGAAATCCACTCTTTTGCTACCCCACGTACCCCATGTTTTTCTAACTTATCTACAAGAATGTTTATATTTACAGAGTCAAAAGCTTTTGACAAATCTAAGAATATTACAATTACTATTTCACGGTTGTGTAACACATTTATAATTAGATTATTTGCTTTATCAAGTGCATTTATTGTTGACTAATTTTTTTGAAACCCATATTGCCACTCTGATAATATTTTATTTTTTTCAAAATATTTCTGTAACTGTTTTAAATATATACCCTCTGTTACTTTTGATAAGACTGAGCATAGTGTTATTGGCCTATAATTTTCTAAATTTAATTTACTTCCTTTTTGTTTATATATAGGGCTTACAATAACATTTTTTAATATGTCTGCAAATACTCCATGAATTATTGAGGAATTTACTAAGTGTGTTACTGTTTCAATCACTTCATATTTTATATATTTTAGCATTTCATTTGATAGTTCATCTAAACCTGCAGATTTCTTTGTTTTTAAGTTATTTATTTCTTTTAATACACATTCTTCTATGACTTCAAAAACTGCCATAAAATTTAGCTGATTTGTTTCTACTATTTGGTTTATGTTTTTTGGTTTTGAGATTTGGTTTGGTTTTAGTCACTTTGTGACATTTACGTAATAGAAATTAAAAATGGTACATATTTGTTTTGGACCTAACACATTATTATTATCATTATTATGATGATTTATCTTTATATTTTCTACTTGTTTACCATTATAGTTTTCATGCATTTGATTTACAATATTCCATATTTCTTTTGTTTTATTTTCTGCTTTTTCAATTTTTTCTGTGTTATAATTTAATTACCATGTTCAAAATCTTGTTATATTTATCTATATACTGTAGTGATTTTTCATCCATGCTTGGGTGTTTTATTAAATTTTAAAAACCTCATCCTTTCACATATTTTTTTATTCTTCTTGTCATCCATACCATTAGAGCATTTCCCTTACCAAGCAATGGCCAATGGTTTCATGTTCACAGAATCTATATTTTCACCACTGAGAATCATGCCTGGAATTGAATTGATTAATAACATGGGAAATCAACTATCATAATGCAAATTATACAACATTTCCTTCAAAATAATTCCCTTCAGCAGTGACACACTTCTCTCCAGCAGGTGTAAAGTAGCTGGAAGCCATTTTGCAAAAAAGTTGTAGTGCTCTTGTTGCATTTATTATTTTTAACAGTCTTCATGTTAATTTTAATTGAAATTACACCTTAATGACTATAAATGGAGCTCGGAAGATGTTTCAAAATAATCAATTATTGCTTTATCAGCGTTTGTTGATCTTTGTTCCTTCAGATGAGTTTTTACTAGCATAAAAACAAAGAAGTCAGGTGTTTACAGATCTGGAGGGAATGGAGGATGCTCCAAAGCAGTGATGTTTTGACTAGTACTGATCAGGTGATGATGCATTGTTGTACAAAAGAAGCCAGGTGTTTTATGCCCATATTTCCTTTTTAATGTATCTCTGAGGCAACAAAGGATTCCCACATACAGTTCTTTCATTACAGTATGGCGTGGAATAAACTCATTGTGGGACAATGTGTACATGTTCAATGTTTGGCTCATAGGTTGCAGTTTGTTGGTCAACCGCTCTGTGGGACATCTTTGTTTACTACTGCAGCCATCACTGAAAAGCTTATACCAGGTATAAACTGGTTTATTTCATTGCTGCTTCACCATAAGCTTCTTCGAGCAGCCTTAATGTTTCTGAAGGAGGTTTGTGTAAGAATACACAAAACTTTGTAGCCGACATTATCAAATGTGATAAATGAATATGCACAAACAACAAAAACTAGTTGCTATGCAAAGGGAACAATTGTTGTTATGAAAATTCTATAGAAGTTACATAATGAACATTACCTATAACTAATAAAATAAGTATAACATTGAATTTAATATTTTCTTCTTTTTTTTAATGTTTTTGGCATTGTTCTGGATGTTCTTGCTTCTGTTTCCGTTTCAAAGCATTATGTGAATATGCTTTTTCTTCCTCCATAAAACTTCTCTAGCTATCACCTCAGCTGCTTTCTCACTAGGTTATTATGTTAGTAACTGCAAACTGTAGTGTTGGAAAACTTTTTTAGCAGTTAAGGAAACATTAAGAAGCAAAACTAGAGATGCACAAGAACTGGAATGTGACATCACTAATACTCTGTGACCTACTTTCAGGAAACGCTGAGAACAGCACTGGCCATGGGTGTTGATCGTGGTATCCACGTAGAAGTTGCAGGACCAGAGTATGAAACACTCCAACCAATACACGTGTCCAAGATTTTAGCTAAGTTGGCTAAGGATGAGAAAGCTGATATTGTAATAGTTGGAAAGCAGGTGTGTCCATTGTTTAATGTTCCAGCATTAAATTCCAGAAATTACTATTCCTCATAGAGAAGTAACAAATAGTATTACAAAAATAGAGGTAGCTCTGAGTAAAAAATACATTATTGTATTTAATTATGGAGAGAAAACCCAAGGATTTTCCCTGCACTAATAATAATAATAATAATAATAATAATAATAATAATAATAATAATAATAATAATAATAATAATAATAATAATGTATTTCTTCAACATAGATATACCCATACATATTAATATTCAGCTGGATAACCTTATCACACTTTTGTGTAATTATTATTAAACCCACTCCTGTCAGTTGATGACTATCTATTGGTCTGTATGCTTTAACATTGTATTTATCTTGCTACCCACTATCTATTTCCATAGAATCTACTTCATTTTTTATATTAACAATCTGTAAATTAGACCATTTCTCCAACCTTAATTTTTCTTTCATTGTAATGTTTCTTCGCATTCAAGAATCACATGCAGTAATAATCTTCTTTCGCTCCACACATTAGACATTCATCTAAATCTCTAATCCCTGTTCTAGCCCTTGCAATTTCTTCCCTGGCAGCTTTATCTCCTTTTTCCACATAATTTTCCCCTTTTCATTCTAACTTTTAACCCTCCTGTGAGTGTCCAGTAACCGTTTGTTTTTAACACTACCAATTGAATTTTAATCTCATAAATTTTTAATTTAATTTCTTTGCAAAGCTTCTTTCTTTTAATTCTCTATCTCTCCAAGACATCGCTTCACCAACTTTAATTACTTCAATCTAAATGTTATGCTGGGTAATGTTCTTCTGAGAAATCGGACATTGTTTCAAAATATTTTGTTCATTTCCCATGTAATTTAGGAAGAATCATCAGAAATAGATATTATATTGATAGGTATATTATTTTAAATGTACTGCTGCTGTAATTCATAATACGTATTGTGTAATTTGTATAAAATCAACACATTAACTTAAAGCTGATTAGTACCAATGAATTAAATAAACATACAAAATTTTATAAAAGGGCAAACAGATATGCGAATGGTCTGATTGTGATAAGCACAATGTAGAAATGTAGTATGAATGAATGTTTATTTCTCAACACTCACAATTACATAATTAAATTACATTTTAAACTATAACAACATGTGAAAATATTAGGCTATTTACACTATAAATTCACTTCTTAGTTGCTTGCCTATGCTAATTTATAGTCTTGATACACACAATTCCTGGTTTTCTGTGTATTGATGACCCACTGTCTGCTTGCTTACATTATGTATCCGTTTCATCTGCCTTTACTCCCATCTTCTTTGTAGTCATTCTTAACCATTCTCTTTGACTTTACCCAAATAGTTTCTTATAACTTTTATATTTTTATCCTCTTTTACAATCAGAACTTTCTTATTAATACTTCGCCATCCAAGTTTTTCCATTTCTGTTGCTAAACTTGTTCTCTTCATGTTTTTGTTTGATTACAGTATAATATATCGCGATCACTTCACCACACATTGGACATTTTCCTATACCCTTGCATGCCTTATGCCTTTCAAGTTTCTAACTCATGTTCTTGCCCATGGAAATCCTTCTTGCCCTAATTTATTACATATCTCTTATGTACTTTTCCCTCTCCCATACTGTTTTTATTTCCTGTATATCCTAATGAGCTTTTCTCTTTTGTACTGCCAAAAATATCGTGTTTGTCAATATCTTCCAGCCTTAATTCTTCTTCTTTCCAAAAGCCTCTAATGTGATATTCTGTATTTATCCACACATCTCCCATACCTATCTGTTCCATAACTTCCTGAATTTTTAATAACCATGACCCTTTCCATTTACTTTTCTCTTGTATATGAAAACATTCTTTGATAATATCACTCTCCTCCAGATTAAAAATTCTATATAAATATTATATTCTCTAGTGAAAATTTTGATCTTGGTGGAGTACCTACTTAATTATAACTGTGCTGCCCCATTTGGTATTGTTATCGGTAGACCTAAAATATATTTGCAAAAATATCTATTGGCTTTTTAACCTCTCTCCAAGCATCTTCTACATGTTGTTTTCTACTGTGGCAGTGTAAATTCTTTTAAGCCATTTGACATTTATGTCCAGCTATTTTTTTAAACATGATCTTTTTTTTTTTTTTTTTTTTTTGGTCACTCCAACTTCCGTTAGAACTTAGTTACCCAGTGGCGAAGCATGAACTAATTAATAGGGTAGGCAATTTCTTCTTCTGCTCCTATTTTGGGACAAAACTTTTTCCGATGAACCGACTGCTTGCCCCAGCCAACATGACCACAGAACTTAAGTTACAGTTTGTTAGTTATTATTTATAAGTTTGTAATGCTTTGTATTTGTGCAGCAGTATATAATTTTGATTATAATGTGCTTTAAAGTTTAGTCAATTGGTTCAAATTAATTGCTAAAATATGTTTATACAGAGCGGTCTCGCAGCCATCTGGCTGGTAGTCGCGATGCGTCTTCCGCATGCTATATTCAGTGTATCTGTTTATTTTTCTCATTATTGATATTGATATATTATTACTGATTTTATGATGATTATTACGATATATTGATTACTTTTTATTTTATCAGTACTAACCTTTTTCACAGTTGGTGTTGAAAGTGGTGTCCTTTGGCAGATAAACATTCTTGGCACCTACTGATGAAATTACCATTCACACGCATAAGTTCTTGTTGTGTAATTTCTCTAATTTCTGTTCTTATTTTGTTTTTAAGATCGTCTATGGTGTGAGGATTATTCTTATAGATTCTATTTTTGAGAGTTCCCCACAGATAAAAGTCGCACACAGTAAGATCCGACGATCGAGCTGGCCATAACCCTTTAGTTTTTCTTCCGTTAGAACCCTTCGTTTCTTTTTACAACTTACAACATTAAATGATCCCATACTCTTCACTTTATTCACTAGATATCTGTTTCTCTACTCGGAACTGGAAAACCAGGAAATTTATCGTGAAATTGTCTACACACCTGTCTACATGAGTTGGTTTTCACATACGTGTCATACATAAAAAGTCTTTGTTCAAGCAAACATTTGAGTTACCATTTCTGGGTTGTAATAATCCGATAATTCAATCGCACACAAATACACACGTGTCTCACATCTATACACAAGAAGCAATAACAGCTGACTGAAGCCCGCTGCAATATGTCCGATAAGTGGAAGAGCCCGTGGCCTTGAGTTCATTCAGACGTGTTGCACAAGACTGCCATGCAATTCCTGGCCAGAGCGCTGAGGGACCGCTCTGTAGATAGTCAATTAGGGCTACCAGTAGGGAATTACACAAAAATGCAGCACACTATAAAATGTTAAATGTAAAAAAATTAAACTTCAAATCAATATGTACATACAGATTTTATATTTTCTTAAGTGTTCATGTAATAAAAAAAGTAACAACATTTGCCAAAGAACTTTAACAATTATACTTCCGCGAATAACATCTTTCACACCCAATATAAAATGGGATGCTAAGAACCATAGCAGTTATAGTGTGTCCATAAATAAAACTGAATTTTTTTTTCATGGATAACATATTTTATACAAAATATCTGGCTTTGACATATGATCGTGATATTCTAAACAATTTGAAAGCTTAAAGTTATATTTTTTACAA
Source organism: Deroplatys truncata (assembly GCA_030765065.1). NCBI lineage: Eukaryota > Metazoa > Arthropoda > Insecta > Mantodea > Mantidae > Deroplatys > Deroplatys truncata. The sequence goes on from CM060976.1 coordinate 216,064,341, forward strand.
GAACAATAACTGACTGAATCAATCAATGGCCTGTTTCCTTATTTCATGGAAGTGTAGATACATGGAAGTGTAAAAGAACTCTCTCAAAATTAGTGCTGTGTGCAGGAATAGCAAAGAAGTTCCACTATTTTCAACAAACATTTTTTTAATGTTCCTAATTAATTTGAAACTAATGAATGTTTACATTTGACAATGTAGCACATTCCATATTTTTCAGAAATTTCTCATGGACAGAAGGTGAAATTATAGGGTAAGTCCAGGATTTTTCATGCGCCTGGCTCCACCAGAATTCAAATTCCACAACCAGTCATAGTAAAAGGAGACAGAAGCCAATCTGTCTACTGGGCAGAGAAATCTGGCTATAGGAAAACATTATACTGTTACCAAACATCTACCGCAGCATTTATGCATTTTTATGTTCATATGAGAGACCTGTAAATTCCTGAAGGTAGTCGAAGACTTACAAAGTGGGAGATATAATGAAGCTGTATAACGCAAAAAGTAATAAAATGGCATAATAAAGCAATGGACTTAAATAGCTTTTCATTCATAGGATATCTTGACTACCTAGGATGTCTATTGACTACCCTGTCTCCCCTGATCTTACCCCTATAGTAATAAAATCTCCTTAGCACTTCTATATCTCTTCTGTTTATCTGCCATTTAGAAGTGTAGTAAGTTATGTTTAGGTTATGTTGCATCCCGCATCTATAGGATGATCAGACTCCTTAAACATGAAGTGTTTTCATACGAAACAATGAACTAGTTGAAGTTGTAACAATGCATTTGTAATTTACTCAGTAAAGAAGCAATACTGAGTAAGTTACGAGTAAGTGAAGTGCAGAATTACAACTCCCAAGTTTATTGTTTCATAGATTTATACAATTTCATTGGTGTTATACATGAAATGTTTTAATAAAACTGACTGTTTTTAAAGCAAATTTTTCAGTATTGTTTAAGGATTTACACCATGCTATATTAATACATGAAGTCCAGAGGTATTAGATATTAAAGCCTATTTCTTTGGTGTTTTGTCACATTCTAAGTATAGTATAATTTTTGCATCTTTTGTTGTAGAGAATGTAAGGAAATCTCCATTTGAAACAACACTGATTGCTATTCCTGGTGTCCCTTAAAAGACATGATATATCAAAGGAAAAAAATTTTCATTGCAGGCAATTGATGATGATTCTAACCAGACGGCGCAAATGATTGCAGCACATCTAGACTGGCCACAGGCTACCTTTGCTTCCAAGGTGAGGTAACTGACATTTTGTCATCTTATAAATACAGTTACATTTCATAAGGCACCATTTTAGGCTGGCTCACAACCAGAAGGTAACCAGGACAAGAATGACAAAACTAAAATACATGTATTACAATGTGGGCATTCAGAATTAATGGATTTCCCAGGAACGGGAAATAATATTTTTCAAGTTTTTTTTAAACTTTTTTGTTCCTAGGAACAGCATATTGGATACATTGTTCATATTAAACTCCTCACTGTAGACATCATTCAAGGTAGCTGTGATATGAAACACATGCCCTTACACGCTAGTTGCAAGTTGGAGAAATGAATCCAGAAGAAATTCTAGCAAATGTGCACCCTGACTCCCTCAAATCCATTGAATTTGGTTCTTCTAGCTAAAGCGTCATCTGTAGTTTGTTTAGTCAGCAAAAAACAAGTAGCATTTAATAAAGAACAACAAATAACTTGAATGTACGATATTAATAAAACAATGATGCTTGGTACTAGGAATCAGAAATGGTGATCTACATTTAGAAAATGTGTACTCTATCAAATTTTGACATTGGTTAACCTGCATTATGTTAGCTGAAGGAAGTAGGTGAAAAAAATATCATTGTTCAGCTACAAACAAATGATATCCCAATGCATAAAATCAACTTTCAACTTTGCTATCAATGGTCATTGATATGCTTTTTCATTTTAGTTCCCGAGATATTTTGAATCAAAATGTTGATTTCTGTTTTGCTTCATTGTGAATAAGCCTATACTCATTTTTCTTTCTTTTGATGAATCTGTAGACATATATGAACATTTTTGAATTTATAATCCTGTACAATATTAGCTGTGCTCAAAACACCATTGGTGTGGACTATGATGCGTCCATTGTTGCATGTTGTCACTACAAGAGGTTCAGGTCCGAGGATGTTTGTTCGGTCGACTGGAGAAGGCACCATCTGCTTGGTTCCGGGTGCTTCCTCAGGTGAGGTGGCTCAAAGCAATCAAGCTGGGTTCGTCATCTCAGTTTAGCTGAATGTGGAAGTCCCAGTAGGCCAGACAAAGCTCCTCTTGGCAGGGTGAGGCACACTAATGGTAAGACCTCTGAGATCAAATGCTCGTCAGGTCATCTCTACGAGGTCCCCGTGGATAAGAGGAGATGGTCAGAGAGGCCATAGCATTTACTCCACTGACGAATGAGTCAACTATCCTTCCGGTTTAAAGGACATCACTTTGATAGGTAGTGAGGATCAGTTAAGACTAATTGCCTGCCACGCCTCTCAGTCTATTCATCACAGAACCATGGCCTGCACTAATTACTGGTAATTACATTTTACTGTCAATGTTCAGAGATTTGTGGAGCAAATCATAGATTTATGCCTATTGTAATTGCGTGGTGCCATCTAGATTATTGAACTTGACGTAATGTACATCAGCGCTGCTGTGGAGCGCATGTGAACTACTTGCATATCATTTGCTATTATCAATATACTAGTGCTTATGTGGCGTGCATCGAGTCTGTGGTGAACTTGTCTGTCTTTGTGGTGGAGTGCCGTTACAACCATTTACAGAAGCGATGCAATATTAAACTAGAAACTTCAATAAAGAATGCTTATCTTTTTTACTATAGTGATTAGGGATGATGTAAGATGTTTTTTATACTTTTACAGTTAGAAAAGACAAATGGAGAACTGAAGGTCACAAGAGAAATAGATGGAGGTTTGGAAAACATCAAAGTGAAGCTGCCTACTGTCATCAGCGCTGATCTCAGACTAAATGAACCAAGATATGCTACATTGCCAAATATTATGGTAAGTTGTATTTTAACAACCTAAAGTTATGCTTAATCCGATGAAAACTGCAAAATAATAAAAAGGACATTTTCTTTATAAATTTGCTGAGCAGCCTTTCTTAACAGCATCCATTTGAGCACATGATCAACTGCAGCCTGATGCAAGAAAACAGTAGGTTTTTATTTCTCAAGCTAAATGTGACTTAGATAATAAATTTTGGTTGCATTTCAGAAATCCTCCCTGTCTTCTTTCTCTTTTGTTGTCACATTCCACTGCAACCTTGGCAAGAATGGCATTTAGATTTTAGTTTTCATTATAAATTACAAAATCTTTACAAACGCAGTGAAGTGTAACAATGAATGGCTCTGATCTAGCATCTCAGCTTCAGTATTATAACGGATTATCTTAAAAAAAAAATTATAATATGGGAAGCTGTTGCTTCCTATTTTCTCAACTTCTCGAGGGCAATCTCATCTCCAGAAAAAAATCCATTGATCTGCATCCATGTCAAGTAATTTGTCAGTGGATCACATCTAATAATGGAGGCAACATGTCCCTGAAACATGTTCAAAGTTAATTCTTTACCATAGTGAAGTTTGAGTGCCAGATAAATCCATTGTTAGTTTTTAGTAACAAAATGTCCAGAACAAAATATAATATACTTGTACTGGTTGGCCACAATATGAGTGCGTTCGGTGAGAAGAGGAACTAAACAGTTACAGAACAACTGGGCAGGGAATTGGAAGGACTGTCAAATAAAGAAACTACCCGCAGTTCTGAGTGGCATTTACTAGTAAGGTAGCAGCCTACAAATATACTACTGTTTTCATTGTGCAACTGTACGTTCCTCTATTACTTTGGTCCTCACTTCCCTCTGATCCCTAGCCTTGACGATGTTACACAATGTCAACAAAACCAGTGGCATCCTCCTCCAAGTGCACTGATATTGTGGTTGACTAATCACACTGCACAATTACACTAAACCTAATATTGCGTCTCTTAACAGCTTAGTAAGCAATCTTAATGATTCTTCTATACAACTCAAGGCTTATATCATTTTTCTATTTTATTTATGGTAAGCTGGGACACCTTATGCTGCACTGACCAGCAAACAGAAAAAACAAGGGCTGACATAAGGAATGACACATTAAGTTTGTTTTGTATTCTGATTGCTTTTTCATACTTATCTAATGTTTGAATGTAGCACTGTCTTCAGATGGGAGAATTTAACCATTTTCAGAATTGAATTTGTATTATTTTTTCCTGGATTGTTTATTTTCTAATGAAAGGACTTAATATTGCTCTTCCTCTTACGTTGTTCTCTGTGGTCTAGTGCTCTAGCCTCTAGTTCCCTAGGTCACGGGTTCAAACCTGGTGGAGGGCGATGGTTTATTGGGAGTAAAAATCCTTAGCATGGCTTGCTTTCGAAGGGAAGTAAGCTGGTGGCCCTGTGTTGTAGATTTATCGCATGTAAAAGAATATAAAATATTTTAATAAATACACATTAAATAAATTATATTCTTCAAATTAGGTTTTATTTTATTTTTACTATTATCTCTTTTATCATTAAAAGAACCAATCCAAATAAAAATATAATTTCATCTTTCAAAATACAACATTCATACAATTGCTATTAATAAAGCTTCAAGCCTGACAAAGAGGCCTCTGAGCAAAATTTTGGGTTTTTCATGTCCAAAATAGAATGGGAAGCTAAGAACCATAGTAATTAAAGAGTGTCTATAAATAAAACTCTTTTTTTTTTTCCTTCGTCTTGCACTAATTCTTAAAAAAAGATTCACATTACATCTTTAAAATGCTTGAGATATTTGCTTTGCTATTTTTATTATTTGAATTAATCAACTTTGATTAAACTCTTTGTCCGTACCTGCTTATAATAAACCAATCACTCACATATCTGACATTTAGTGCCAATTAATGTACAAAGCCTGTCATAATTATGATTAATAAATAATTATTACCAAAGCAGTTGTTAAGTCTCAATGTAGGTTTCACAAGTTCTCTAAGGTTGTTGGAAATTACCAGTAGCATCATTTTCCTGGACAGAGTACAAAGTTTGCTCTGCTAAGATGTCTGTCTTTTGAAAATATGTAGCATTGAAAGGGCTCTTGCAAGTCAAAAATTGGGTAAATGTTTTAGTACTTACCAATCCTGTTTTTGCAGAAGTGCTGCAATAGTAACAACTGTATTCTAGCAAGCATTCATGCATTATCTGTCTTTGCATCACCATGCATCAAATTTAATATACCCACCTTCATATTTCATGCAAAGCAAAGCAGTATGACCATATGCTTTCATAATTCCTGCATTGCATTTCTACCAAAGCTATTTTTCACAAACAAGGTTGCCCTTTACAAGTATAAATCAGTAGAGCATTCACCGTATTGGCTTTGAATATAAGATGACCCTGAATTTTAAGGTTTTCACAATTATAAAATATTCAGGCCATATTGGAATACCCTGGCTTCATTTCTCCTGCACAAATTGAGTGAGAAGCATATCAATTTTGTGAAATTTCCTTGTCTGTATGCTTTCCTTGGCATGCCAGCAGTTATAAACCATTCTTCATCTTTTAAAGTCGTACATTACATTCGGAAGCACCGAGATTCATTGCAGCCTCTACATCATTAGTGGTTTGCCTCTCGTAATTTGAAGTTTATATCATAACTTCTCTCTCCTTTGTCCACTGACATGACAAAAATGCTCTCCTTTCTACACTACCTGACTGGAACACTGACCAAAACGGAATGTATTAACACAACTTTGCCACTCCAAGCAACAATCATTCAGTTTGGAAGTAATCATCAAAGCTGAAGAAATTCTAGTTTATTTCTTACCTTGAGCTCAGCTGTGAAGTGCTTGTTGACTCCCACTGCTCAAGCCATTAGTCCTTATAAAACTGAGTTTCTTTAAATATTAGACTGTACGTATAAGAGGACTATGGTTTTTAAAAGCATATTTTAAGGTAAAAATAATGCCTTATATTTGGGGCAATATGGTACTAAACACAACTGTAATTTCTTGTACTACTGTTACTGCCAACTTGGAGCCAGACAGTAGAAATGGCACATGTTAGTTGGTCAAGGTTAGCAGTGGTATTACTGTCCTTGTATTTCAAACCCAAATCATTGCACAAGAATATAACATAAAGACTGGTATATTTGTTTCAGAAAGCTAAAAAGAAGCCAATAAAGAAAATGACACCGAAAGATCTTGGTGTCGACACTGCCCCTCGCATTGAAGTGGTGAGTGTAGAAGATCCACCCACTAGACAAGCAGGAGCCATACTTCCCGATGTTGATCAGTTGGTAGTCAAACTAAAGGAAGGAGGACACATATAATAAAAGTGTAAGCAAGCCATATGCAAGGAGACTGATGATGGAAACAGCTGTCTGTGAAACATTATCCAGTAAGTATTGATGTAAAAGCTATATGTCATTAAACAAGTGAAATTGTTGAAAAATTAACATATTAGAAACTTAATACATTGCATCGGAACCGTGCTTGCAACTTCAATAATGTACTTGGGAGGTTACAGTGAAATGAATTAATTGAGATTGAGACAACTTCATTACCTGGTTTATTTATGCAGAACATGTTTCAAAGGGTCTCCCTTCATCATCAGCCGGTTTTGGATGTTGTAACTTCCACTGATGGCAGAAGTATATATTGTATATCGAAGTTCAATAAATCCTTTTTGTGTTTGTATATCAAGATTTTTTCCCAAGTTGATATATATAGCTGCTGGTCTGTCAATTGTTAATTTGGTCTCTCTTCTTATTTCATGTTTTTCTCCCCAAAATGTGCCGCAGTGGATGGTTTGTTTACCTGTTTGAATTGTATAATACAGTGTATCCAAAAAAGTATTGTCATACTTTGAACCGTATTGCGGCGCTTTGGACGAAGTTGGTGACATTTGGAAGAAAAGCTCAAATTATGTTTTACTATACCTCATAGCCATTGAATGTGGCCCCCATGAGTGATGCTGTAGACATCAAGGCAATATTCCCATTCGTGCCACATACGTTCCAACATATCTGATGAAATGGACTGGATGGCAGCAGTGATACAAATTGCATTTCTTGCAGGTTTTGAGGCAATGGGGGTACATACACAATCCTTTATGTAACCCCATAAAAAGAAGTCGCAGAATGTCAAGTCAGGCAACCTCGGCGTCCACTTGTAGCAGACATAATTTCCGGCACATCCAATCCATCTTCCTGGAAGCTGCTCATTCAGATGTTCCCGAACATGTAAATGCCAGAGAGGAGGTGCTTCATATTGTTGGAAAATACCATTCAGTGAGCATGTCAAGATAAGTTTGGACAGTTGACAGTGGCCTCTTGAAAGAAAAATGGGCCATAGATTTGACGTTTCAATACGACACAAAACACATTTACTTTAGGGGAGTCTCTTTCAACTTCCAAAATGGCATGTGTTGAAGTAATATTGCTTATGTAATATGTTTTTACGTAAATTATTAGAACGCGCCAACATTACGTAACTTCCTCGTTTCCAATAATGATAAACAGCTCACCCCCCTCGCTGCATTATTGCGCTATTATTGACAGTTTCAGTAAAGCCGTATAAACTTATTTCCCAACAATATTTACAATTAATAAACATCTGAAATCAATGTCACATAAAAATGCATATTCATATTACAATCATTATTTACATTTAAGTAATTTGTGATACAAATTACCGCATCAGTGTGACACAAAGGTACCGCTTCAAAATTGACGTGTATGTAGGATCTTGATGTTGAAACCTTTGCCTAAAAGAACGCTGAACTTGCACCAGACTTTGCGTGCTATGGTATTCCAACATATACCAACTATGTTCTTGTGGGTTCGCCATAACTCCTTGAAACTTCTTTAATAATAACACAATTTTAAAAGCAAACATTCACATGTAACCTGCATGCTAAATATCCAAGAATGAACCCATATCAACTAATCACAAATGTGAGTGAATTTAGTTTCTGCGTTTGATTCCTGCGATCCCGTCCATTGTTGACATGCACAAAAATATTTGATTTTTTTTCTTTTGAATGTCGTCAATTTCATTTAAGTACGATTATCCAAGGCGACGTGGTGCCAGTTTGGAGTATGACAGAACTTTTATGGATACACTGTATTAAAGTGTTCTTTTAATCTCACTTCAAAGCTGTGTATTTTTGTCTGTCCATGCAAATGTTTTTTAAGACATTACAGTGATCCGATATTAAAATTTTTTTTGTATCAATTTATGCTTCAGTCCATTTTCTAGAATCTTCTGTATGACTATGACATTCTTTTTTGTAGTAATTTCTTTTAGCCCTTTTGTTTCTTCAACTTTATTTTTAGATCCAGCAGTTTTTTTTCTTCTCTATTACATACCTACATCAGTAGAGGAAGTGTTCCACTCCATCAAAAACTTCAATATCAAGATCTCAATGGAAATGCACGTTTTGAAGCTCTCTGGATAAATAAAATTAAAAAAAAAAAAAGAAAATACACATTTTTAGAAAAAAGGTCCATGTGTCTTGAACAACATAACTGAAAAATGAAAAGTTTGTTGAATACCAAACTTGGTACTTAGGTTCAGCTCTTCTAAGGATGCGACACACAGATTTTCAGGAAAATGCCCCGCCCCAAACTACCCTTTACATGGAAATTTTTTTCATTTTTATTTTCTCAAAAATGGTTCTAATGATTTTGATTAAAATACCATGTGTTTAAGACATTTGCATGACAAAATGTATATCTTGAATCTTCTGCAAATAGCCTGTGAATCCACTTCATTCTAAATGACTTTTGTATACTTGGTAAACCATGAGGTAGACAAAATTTTACAACATGAAAAACATAGATCTCATTAAAGCACACAATTTGTTAAATAAACTTGTTTATGGCATTACAATTTCTGAGATATTCTTTGTTATTGGTTTGCATTTTGAAATATGCTTTTCTCAAGTGGTAAATCATCATCATTTTTTTGTCATGGTCAAGCAGAGAGAACGGAATTTCAAAGTCATCGCATAGCAATCCACTTTTAACATATTTGACTATTGCTTCAGCCTACTGTAGTTCCCTTGTACCTACAACAAAGTGTTTAATAAAGCCAATGTTTATCTGGATTAATATGAAGCATCTAGAACAATAAGCTTTTTTAAGAATAGTATGTAAGTGGTAAGCGGAGAAAGTCATGTGAATGTAACACACCTTTTTTCTTACTGCATTTACTATTATTCCGTATTCTGTATCACATTCTGTTTTGCTGAACTGAAAATTTATCAATCTGTACGTTAAAGCTTATTTCTCATAACCTTGCCCTGCTGACAACCTTTCCCTGATATCCTAATGCTTTTGGCACTATAGATGTGGCTTTCAAACCATGTGGAAACCTATAATAAACATCATAATTGCCAGGAACATAAATAACATTCAAGCATTCTCACTGGCAAAGATGGATTCTTCTCTGCGAGTAGGTTAAATACATGCCCCACAATGATTTTTTTCTTCGCTTCATAAAGGTTCACCCTTCCTATGCTTTAACGAAAAACTCGCGGTAGATTCTGTCATTATCAGTAATTACTGCACAATGAAAGATCATAATTAACTCTTGCACTCAGTACAGCACACCTTTGAATGGCGACACATGACAAGTCCTGTGTACTGCAAGGTCAGGCGATAAAAGTGATATACCAAACTGGCCCGAAAATACGCTGCGCTTTTGGTCCAAATTTCAGTGACAGAAAGTCAGGTTGTGGCTTATGTTTGCTATTAAAATCTATGCTCATTTGCAACAATACAGCTAACTGAAACTGGTGGATTTTGTTACCCAACAATACAAACTTTTACAGGCACTTTGGTGTTAACATTGTGTATATCTATCTAGCTTCTATTGTACGTTCTGGATGGCAGCGAGGATGACATATTATGGGGGGAGAATGAAGAAAAAAGTGAGAGTAATGAGGTGAATAATGCAAAATATGGCAATGTGATGTACCATAATTGCTAGGAAAAATCTTCACGTACATGTAAGTACAAGAAAATGAATGTCTGTACTCATAAAATACACTTGATGAAAGTGGAGTCAACCTAAACACTCTTACTAGCTTCACTCACCTAATTATTTTGCAGAACATGTATCGTAAGCATGAGCTCACATCATCACCTGCCTGTTGGATGAACTGAAGTATTACAAATTGTATATGTTTTAAGCCCCACGTTGATGCGGCAATTTGCGATGAGATTCTTACAAATGTTTGTTTACATCACGTATGTTGAAGCCATCTTGTGACGTCATTCGTTTGTTTGGTTCGTAGCTCCCTCTGGCGTAGCAATTAGTATCAATTAGTTTCCTAAAGAATTTAAAGTTTTGTATATTGTCCTCTGGCTAGCTGTTTAGGTCGACATTTAACTCTTGCAGGGTGTGAATCGGAGAGGAATCTTTTATCCAGAAATTATACTGACGAAGAAATTGGTTTTATAACTTTTATTGCCGAACACGTTCACAAACACTTTTACAAATTGATTTAGATACTCGCCAAACTGAAACTGTTTGTAATAACTTCTTATTTATCACTTTTAACTCGCATACTTCAACTTTATGTAATTTTTTTAAATGTATAATACTTTATAATAATTCTCGTAATTCTGCTGCGTGTAACTTGGCGAAATGAATGAACTGAGAGACCGACGTGTAGAGTACTGAGAATTCTGTTGAACTGGGGGACAAGCTACCTCGAACCTACACTATTTATAGGCCTGCATCAAGATACGCCTAAAGATTATAAATGAACTGCTATTGGCTAATAAAACGCGTCAACATTAGCGTCTATTTTAATATCCAATGAAAACCACTAATACATATTGCTTTAGGAAATGTTCTAGAAGCTTCTACCGAAAAGGCGCGAAACATTACGTAACTTCCTGGTTCCCGGTAATGATAAACAACTCACCCCATCGCTGCATTATTGCGTTATTGTTGACAGTTTCAGTAAAGCCGTATATTATTATTTACCAATAATAATTACAATTAATAAACCTCAGAAATCAATGTCACATAAAAATACATATTCATATTACTATCATTAATTACATTTAAGTAATTTGTGATACAAATTACCGTATCATATGCCCCACTAGAAACATAATTATAAATATTTATAACTTGTTTAGAAATTTTAAAATTGTGTTTTTAGTCTCCTAAATCTTGGAACACACGTTATCACTTTCACTTAACACTTCACACGCATTTAACACACGACATATGTTTTACCTCGCCACTACTTGCTGGCTCTGGTTTAATTAATTTAGATATTAATCTGACATCACAAAAAATTTTTTTTTTTTTTTTATAGCAAATATTTTACCCTAAATTATTTAATCACTGTTTCAAAATTGTTTACTCTCTTACATTGTTGACAAAAATTTATACATTTAAGATTTTTGTAATTATTACACATATTTACCAAAATATTCACCCTCTACACAAATATTTACATCTCTTAAATCTAGGCATTGTTTTACATTTTCTGTTTGCTACATAAGTATTTGTTATTGTTTTTTTTTTTTATTATTATTTTTACCCATATTTGTTATTTTGTACTATATTTTAACAATACTCTTTGGAATTATATTTATGTACTTTTACTTTAATATCATATTAAATTTCAATTATTACCTTCTTCTTTTCAAATACTGTTACAGTTACTAAAAAATGTTATTTTTTTCTTTTAAATATTTATTTCTTTTAATTTTTCTATTTTTTTTTTTTTTTGATTAAATTTCTGTTTTCTCATGACATATACATTTAGTTAACCCTCTTACGTTCCAATACATTTCTCTGCAAGTCATCTTTAACTATCCAGCATTTACTTTACATCTCATTGCTATTTACCCTCCTGGATCAAATTGTGTGTGGCTAAACATTACTCGTAGCTGTATCCTAACCTTCAAATTTTTGTTAATGAATAACCTCTTGTATTCATTTGAAATTTCATCCCATGATAATATTTGAAAACAATCTACAGTTTCTTGAACAACACATCTTTTAACAACTTTCATTTTCAATTCTTCTACTATCTTTTTAACTTGAGAATGCTCTGACAAATCTGTACTAAACTGTACTGGACTGGAGTTTTCATTTTGAATATCTTGGCACAATTTATTTCTTTGCATTACTGACTCATTTTGTATTTCTGATATTTCCCCTCTGAAATTAACTTGCGCCTCATTTACATCTACATTCATAACCTCTTTCATCTCTCTTAGCTCACTTGAAATATTACTCACTTGACTGCCTAACTCTGTACATTCTACATTAACCTCACTTTTAGTATTAACCTCACTTTCTTTGTTACCTATTTCCATGCTCATATCTAGCATTTTCTTTGAAATTTCTCCTGTCTCACTTGCTATTACTTCCTCATTTTCATCTCTCATTTCTAGCATACTACTATCTAGCTTCGTAACTTTCTTTTCAATTTCTTCACTGCTTTGATCTACTTTTTGCTCTAATATCTCATTCCTCCTACCAAGACTTTCTCTAAATTCCCTATGATCTTTGTTTATAGCTTCTCTCAATTCCCTATGATCTTTGTTTATAGCTTCTCTCAATTCCCTATGATCTTTGTTTATATCTTCCCTTAATGTTTCAAAAAAATTTCTTATCATATCCATCATCATTCTAGCATCAATAGTAATATTTCCTGCTATTCTATTCTTACTTTCTGCACTAACATTTCCTCCATCAGATACTACATTGTTTAAGCTATTTTCTGTATCCTGTATTGAATTACAGCTAACTGTTACATTATCTCCCTCCATCATTGTTTCTTTACACTTTTTTTTTTTTTTTTTTTTTTTTTTTTTTTAGAATTAAAATCACACTTTTCTAACCTTTCTGATGCAATCTGCTGATGTTGCTTAGATGTCTAGCTGTCTGCCCCATTCTCCTATGTTTGTATGTCGCTTCTGCGTTGTATTATGATGAATCTACGTCGTCTCGATGTTTTTGTAGTTGAATTACCCTGTTGTCTCGGAATCTGCGTCTTGTAGATCATTTCACTTCTCCATTCATTCCTTCCTGGTTATGTTGATTCATTCCTGGTCGTGTTCCTTTCCTGGTCACTTCGCCTTCCTTTCCTGGTTATCGCGCCCCACGTTCTGGGTGCCAATTTGTAACGGTATAGCTTACGTAATATGTTTTTACATAATTTGTTGTTGAGCCCCACGTTGTGGAACCAATTTGTAACGGTATCAATGTTACAAATGTTGTGTGTTTACTTCACGCGTTGCCATCTTGTGACGTCATTCGTTTGTTTGGTTCGTAGCTCCCTCTGGCGTAGCAATTAGTATCAATTAGTTTCCTAAAGAATTAAAAGTTTTGTATATTGTCCTCCGGCTAGCTGTTTAGGTCGACATTTAACTCTTGCAGGGTGTGAATCGGAGAGGAATCTTTTATCCAGAAATTATACTGACGAAGAAATTGGTTTTATAACTTTTATTGCCGAACACGTTCACAAACACTTTTACAAATTGATTTAGATACTCGCCAAACTGAAACTGTTTGTAATAACTTCTTATTTATCACTTTTAACTCGCATACTTCAACTTTATGTAATTTTTTTAAATGTATAATACTTTATAATAATTCTCGTAATTCTGCTGCGTGTAACTTGGCGAAATGAATGAACTGAGAGACCGACGTGTAGAGTACTGAGAATTCTGTTGAACTGGGGGACAAGCTACCTCGAACCTACACTATTTATAGGCCTGCATCAAGATACGCCTAAAGATTATAAATGAACTGCTATTGGCTAATAAAACGCGCCAACATTAGCGTCTATTTTAATATCCAATGAAAACCACTAATACATATTGCTTTAGGAAATGTTCTAGAAGCTTCTACCGAAAAGGCGCGAAACATTACGTAACTTCCTGGTTCCCGGTAATGATAAACAACTCACCCCATCGCTGCATTATTGTTGACAGTTTCAGTAAAGCCGTATATTATTATTTACCAATAATAATTACAATTAATAAACCTCTGAAATCAATGTCACATAAAAATACATATTCATATTACTATCATTAATTACATTTAAGTAATTTGTGATACAAATTACCGTATCAGAACTCTCGATTCATATTGTTGAAAGCCTGGGGTGTCCTCTGGAATAGAGGGTTGTGTGCTTCTGGCAAATCAAAGTGCATGATGCGGTTTTCAAACTTCTTTATGTAAATCTTCTCCTATACTTAAAGCTCTTTGGGATGGTTTCAGCAACTGGATATTGGTGTCTATTTCATGGTTGTGAGACCAGAAGTGAAAAGCAACTGCTGATTTGTCGGTCTGTTTGAACTTTATGCAACGCCGGTGTTCCTTGAAGCACGTGCCTATGTTCCTTTTTGTTCTTCTGATGTAAAACTTCTCACAGTTGTCACATTGGATCCGGTAGATTCCTGACTTTTTGTCCTGGAGTATGGGATCAGATTCTCTTGCTTTAATGAGATTCCTGATGCTAAATTTGTTGTAAGGTGCCAGGGTGATGTGATTCTTGAATATTTTCTGAAATTTGTAAAAGAGACCTGGGTGGAATGTGAATTTTCTGAAGTTGATCTTTTCTGGAATATATTGAGATTGCGATGCAAGTTTTGTAAATATGTTTATAGCACCACGTTGTATATAATGTTTCTCACGTAATGTTGTTTACATCACGCGTGTAGCCATCTTGTGTGACGTCATTCGTTGGTCTTGTCCGTTTAACTCCATCTGGTGTAGCAATTTGTATCAATTAGTTTATGAAAGATTTTAAGGTTATGTATATTATCTTCCGGCTAGCTATTTAGGTAGACATTTAACTCTTGCAGGGTGTGAAGCGGAAAGGAATCTTTTGTCTATAAATGATACTGATGAAGAAATTGGTTTTATAATCTTTATTGCAGAACACGTTCACGAACACTTTCACAAATTAATTTGGATACTCGCCATACTGAAACTGTTTGTAATAACTTCTCACTTTTAACTCACGTACTTCAACTTTATATATTTAACTGTATAATCCTTTATAAGATTTCTCGTACTTCTGCTGCGCGTAACTTTATGAATTTAGAGACCGACATGAGAATCTTGTTGAACTGGGAGCTGACGTGTTACGTGTTGAGAATCTTGTTGAACACTGGAGACGATGTGTAATGTGTCGAGAATCTTGCCGAACTGGGGGACGCTCTCTTTAAATCTACACTATTTATAGGCTTACCTCAAAATACACCTAAAGATTATAAATGAAATGCTATTGGCTAATAAAACGCGCCAACATTAGCGTCTATTTTACTATCCAATGAAAACCACTAATACATATTACTTTTATAGAACATTCTGGAAGCTTTTACCGAAAAGGCGCGAAATGTTACGTAACTTCCTGGTTCCCGGTAACGATAAACAACTCAAACCCTTCATTGCATTATTGTGTTATTGTTAACAGTTTCAGTAGAGCCGAATATTATTATTTACCATTAATAATTACAATTATTAAACCTCTGAAATCAATGTTACATAAAAATACATATTCATATTAAAATAATTATTTAAATTTGAGTAATTTGTGATACAAATTACCGTATCATATGCCCCACTAGAAACATAATTATAAACATTTATAACTTGTTTAGAAATTTTAAAATTGTGTTTTTAGTCTCCTAAATCTTGGAACACACGTTATCACTTTCACTTAACACTTCACACGCATTTAACACACGACATATGTTTTATCTCGCCACTACTTACTGGCTTTGGTTTAATTAATTTAGATATTAATCTGACATTACAACAAATTTTTTTTTTATAGCAAATACTTTACCCTAAGTTATTTAATCACTGTTACCAAATTGTGCACTTTCTTAAATTGTTGACAAAAATTTATACATTTAAGATTTTTTTGTAATTATTATACATATGTACCAAAATATTCATCCTCAACACAAATATTTACATCTCTTAAATCTAGGCACTGTTTCACATGTTCTATTTACTACATAAATATTTGTTTTATTTATTTTTACCAATTTTTATTATTCTGAATTTTATTTGAACAATACTCTTTGAATTGTATCTTCGTACTTTTAATTTAATATCATATGAAGTTTAATCTTTGCATTCTCAATTTTTAAATCTTGGAATTGTGTTTACGTACTTTTACTTTAATATCATTTTAAGTTTCAATTATTACCTTCTTCTTTTCAAATACTGTTACAGTTACTAAAAATTTCATTTATTTATTTATTTATTATTTTTTTTTAAAACATTTCTTTTTTTTCTTTATAACTTATTTCTCTTTTCAAATGGCATATATATTTAGTTAACCCTCTTACGTTCCAATACATTTCTATGCAAGTCGTCTTCAACTATCCAGCATTTACTTTACATCACATTGCTATTTACCCTCCTGGATCAAATTGTGTGTGGCTAAACATTACTCGTAGCCGTAACCTAACCTTCAAATTATCGTTCATGAATAACCTCTTGTATTCATTTGAAATTTCATCACATGATAACATTTGAAAACAATCTACAGTTTTTCTGGTCCAAACATCTTTTGACAACTATCATTTTCAATGCTTCAGGTATTTTTTTAATTTGAAAATACTCTGATAATTCTGCAATGAACTGTACTGGACTGGAGTTTTCATTAAATTTTGGAAGTGGAAAATCACTTAAGATATGATTGTAATTTTGCAAATTCCCTACTCCCATATTTAAATTCTCTAGTGTAACTTGTGCACTCTGAGTTTCAGCATTAGCTATAGATGAAGCTGTCGCATCACTCACATTATTTATCATACCTGAGGAACTACCTCTATCATTATTTTGTACATCTGACACATGCACATCACATATATTTGCCCTTGAATTCAATTCTAACCTATTTACAGTACCCTGCAGATTTTCTATTGTCTGTTCCAATTTCTTATTATTCTCATTTTGAACAGTTTGGTGTTTGTTAATTTCAGAAGTTAGCTTTTGATTCAAATCTTTAACTTCATCAGACAATTTATTTCTCTGTTTTTCTGACTCCTTCTGAACTTCAGATATTTCCCCTCTGAAATTAACTTGCACCTGTATTAAATCTGCATTTGTAGCCTCCATCATCCCTTTTAACTCACTTGAAATGCTACTCATTCGGCTACCTAGCTCTGTACATTTTACATTAACCTCATTTTTTTGGTTAGATATTTCCCTGCTCATGTCTAACATTTTCTTTGAAACCTCGCCTATCTCATTTGCTATCATTTCCTGATTTTCATTTCTCATTCTCATCATACTACTATCTAGCTCCATGAATTTCTTTTCAATTTCTTCCCTGTTTTGTTCTAAGCTTTTACCAATATCTTCTCTTAACTCCCTATGACTCTTTTGCATATCTTCCCTGTTTTGATCTATTTTCTTTTCTAATTTCTCATTATTCTTACAAATTTCTTCCCTTAATTGATCTGTAATACTCTTGCCAATATCTTCCCTCAATTCTTTCTTATTCTTATCTAACTTCTTATCAATATCTTCCCTCAATTCTTTCTTATTCTGATCTAACTTCTTATCCATATCTTCCCTTAATTCCCTTATATTTCTCAGTATTTCCATAATCATACTATTATCAGAGTGAATATTTCCTGCTATTCTATTCTCACTTTCTGCACTAACATTTTCATCTTCAAATCCTAAAAAATCTGGACTATTTCCTGTAACCTGTATTGAATTACAACTAACTGTTACATTATCTCCCTCCATAATTATTTCTTCTGTATTCCTAGCAGCCATTGTTTTTATTATCCTACCATTCCTCAGTAACATTTAAAGTTGTTTACCTTTCTGATGCTGTATGTTGCTGTTACTTTGATGTCTCAGCTTTCTGCCCCTTTCTCCTAGGTTTGTATGTCGCTTCTGCGTTGTGTTGTGATGAATCTACGTTGTCTCGATGTTTTTGTAGTTGATTTACCCTGTTGCATCGTAATCTCGGAATTACGATCGAAGTCAGTCGTCCCTGTCGTTTCTTGAATCTGGGTCTTGTAGATGATTTCACCTCTGCATTCCTGGTTATGTTGATCCTTTCCTAGTTAATTCTGCTACTTCCTGGTTATTCTTGTTCCTTTCCTAGTCATCTAGCTCCACGTTGATGCGCCAATTTGCGAGAGGAACAAATGGTATATTTACTTCACTTTAACTGCCCCACGTTGGGCGCCAATTTGCGATGCAAGTTTTGTAAATATGTTTATAGCACCACGTTGTATATAATGTTTCTCACGTAATGTTGTTTACATCACGCGTGTAGCCATCTTGTGTGACGTCATTCGTTGGTCTTGTCCGTTTAACTCCATCTGGTGTAGCAATTTGTATCAATTAGTTTATGAAAGATTTTAAGGTTATGTATATTATCTTCCGGCTAGCTATTTAGGTAGACATTTAACTCTTGCAGGGTGTGAAGCGGAAAGGAATCTTTTGTCTATAAATGATACTGATGAAGAAATTGGTTTTATAATCTTTATTGCAGAACACGTTCACGAACACTTTCACAAATTAATTTGGATACTCGCCATACTGAAACTGTTTGTAATAACTTCTCACTTTTAACTCACGTACTTCAACTTTATATATTTAACTGTATAATCCTTTATAAGATTTCTCGTACTTCTGCTGCGCGTAACTTTATGAATTTAGAGACCGACATGAGAATCTTGTTGAACTGGGAGCTGACGTGTTACGTGTTGAGAATCTTGTTGAACACTGGAGACGATGTGTAATGTGTCGAGAATCTTGCCGAACTGGGGGACGCTCTCTTTAAATCTACACTATTTATAGGCTTACCTCAAAATACACCTAAAGATTATAAATGAAATGCTATTGGCTAATAAAACGCGCCAACATTAGCGTCTATTTTACTATCCAATGAAAACCACTAATACATATTACTTTTATAGAACATTCTGGAAGCTTTTACCGAAAAGGCGCGAAATGTTACGTAACTTCCTGGTTCCCGGTAACGATAAACAACTCAAACCCTTCATTGCATTATTGTGTTATTGTTAACAGTTTCAGTAGAGCCGAATATTATTATTTACCATTAATAATTACAATTATTAAACCTCTGAAATCAATGTTACATAAAAATACATATTCATATTAAAATAATTATTTAAATTTGAGTAATTTGTGATACAAATTACCGTATCAAGATAAATGATCATGTTAGGTAAAGAACTAATATGTACCACACAACAACCTATTCATTGACAGCAGCCAGTGAGAGACGACTAATGCACGTGGCCGTTAAGAGATACGGGGCAAAGTTATGTGGAACAGACCTTAGTGTATTGATCACTGTGTGTTTGTGGGCTACTGAACTGAACCTGTTCCTTTTATATAGTTGTCTCTATGCATGGTTCCCCCCCACCCCACCCCGAGTGTGTCAAGCTTTTAAATCCAAGAATGGTAACAATTATTTGTTTTCATTGTGAATTGTATGCTTTGCTCTTGCATGCTCAGAAGTTTTAATGCATCCTTAACATATTTTTTTGTTCAGAATTGTAAAACCGTTAGTGTAATGGTAGCAGACTTGGTTCATCTGTTGAAAAGCCTTTACAACTTGAATTTCAAACTGACTCCTGAAGAAATTGGCCAGAAATGCCATTAATGGATTGCCCATGGTTAAGCCTTTATTTTGTTCATAGCATTTTCCTCCAAACATGAAAAAAATTTAACCAATGCACAATTTTATGAGTTCTAGTAGCTCCTCCAACTCTCATTTCAGATTGATGGTGAATAATGACTTTTTAGTAATGTCATGGGTTTCTCTTGGGGCATACTTGGAAACAGAGAGACCAAACTTTCTTTTACTGTTAGTGAAAGGTTTTCAATCTTCTTTATCAATTCTAGTAAGTGGTTAATGTCTAATGTGTCAAATCTTGGGAGTTTTGACAGAACAGCAGCTCACTTGAAAAAAAACTTTTCATATGCTAACTTAAACAGGATTTAATGTACTGTGATACTCAAATAAAAAAAATTAGATCACAAATGAATATACCTGCCACCTGAGCAAGTCGTAACAGCTGATGATGAAGGGAACACCTTTAGACATACCAGGTTATGAAGTTGGATGTGAAAAATTCATCTCGGTTTATTAATTTAACAAACTTCCAGACCACACAATTGTTCTGTTGCTAGTGCAGATGTTTGATGCCACATATTAGATTTTAGAGATTGTAATAATACCTGCATATTATAGAGGTTATTTACAATATAAGATTTGTTTTAGTCTAAGAATATCACATAAAGTGGGCTCTTGATTATTATCCATGATAATGGAGGGCAAAAGAGCGGATAATCCAAAAACTGTCACAACTATTGGTATGTATTGACATGAACTATGATTATACATATTAAGATAGTTACAATGCAGAAATTAGTATCTAACTCACCATTTTGTAGAAGGCATGTCTGTTTATGCAATCCATATTTGACCCACTTTGCATGTCAAAGTTTTTTAACAATATTGTAGTACTTTCTGGCCAAAAGTAAGCTATTTACACTTCACAAAAGCTATGCTATCTATTTATGCACAAATATGCCAGGAAGATCTATCAAATCCTACTGAAAAAGCCAATAATTGACTTCTCACTTTTATATATCCTCTTCAGTGCTGAAGAACTACGGGTTAATATAGGATATCAAATATGTGTGGAAGGGAACATTTTCACCACCTCTTTCAGCATGGCAAGTCTTAAAACTTATAGACTGCTCCTATAATCATGGGAGCAGGTGGACTTGTATAAGGGCAAGAGCTGCCAGTTTCTGAGTAATTTCCATAAACATCAGGGCATGTCAAAGAAGTCTCTGTTATAATATTATACTCCATTCTACTTTTCTTAACTCACTCATAGTTTATTGTAAGCATATGAAATTCAAAAGTTTCAAACAGGAGACAGAAACCCCAAGTGCGCTGAAAATATTGTTCTTTTGGTACTAAGAAGTATGTAATAAATAATTTTTGTAATTCCAGCTTCTGGTGCATACAATACACCTTTTTTCTTCGTGAGTAATTAACATTAACCTTTGTTATGTGCATTCAAATTTTCATTAATGAAGTGTTTTCCTTTTGTTTCACAGGTCAAGTTGTTGCCACATAAAGCCTACATCTAATCAAACAATCTTTGTATGAAATTCTAATAATGTACAGAAAGCTTAATGCCATCCTATCAATAATTGCTTAATCATTGTGTTGTTAAAAATGAAATTTATGCACTATTTTGTATACATCTGTTGAATAAATGATATGAAATACATTGTTCACTGCAGATTTATTACACAATCTTTCATTCTGTGAAAAAGGACAAAATTTGCTACTTTTTAAGCAAATTTTACACTTTATTATTTATACTCCTCTAGCTTGAAGCTGAATAATTTTCATAGTTATAGTTATTTATTGTGCTAATAGTTTTACAAATTTGATTGTCTACTGCACTTTGACCCTGGTCACTCATTCAGTAGACAATCACTACAGTTTATTTACATTTTACAATTTCTTGTCAATAAATTATCTTGCTCTTTTTTTTTCTCCCATGTCCCATTTCCACTTGTTTTTCACTTTTCATTTATTGAGTACTTAACCATCACACATTCACTATAGTTTTCCATTCAAAGTAAGATGCGCTACCTCTTACTTTTCTCTTTCCGCTGTCCAAAGCCATTTATTTTTTACTTTACACAAAAACTGTCCAATGCTTCTAGCGTCCTTGCATATCATTTCAATCATAAGTGTATTTCTATCCCCCTTCAACCACTTCTTATTAAAAAATTCATTTCTCCAATTTTCTGTTCCTTGGCACTTAAATACCTTGTGTTCAATGTCTTCACTACCACCACATATCGGACATTGGTTCTGAGGAATACCCTGGCTTAGCCCTTTTAGCCTCCATGCTCCAGTTCTTACCCATGCAATAGATAGCTCTCTCTTCTTTATTTACTATGTCTATATATTTTTCCCTACCCCATGTATTTTTCATTGGCCTATAATAAACTAATGAGCTCTTTTCGGCAATCTCACTAAACATGATTTGTATTTCTATATCTTCCAGTCTTTTCCTTGCCTTTTTCCAAAACTTTTTCACGTTTTTTCTCTCCTTCTCCATATATCTCCTAACCCATTTTTCTCCAAAATGTTCTGCAATTTACTTACCCATTCATCATTCATTAAACTATTCTCTTGGTATTTTTTCTAGATTTAAAATTCTGAACCAAAATTTCAAAGCTCTTTCCATTATCTTCCCCTTAGTTGTCACCCTGCCCATCTGTAATTGTGCTACCTGTCTTACAATTGACTTCGGTAGCCCTAGTATTTCTCTACAAAACATCCTGTGCACCACATCTATACTTTCCCATCCTCTATCTAATCCCCATATTTCTATACCATACATCATTTTTGCCTCCCAACCATCTTGTAAACTTTTTCCAGCCATTTAACATTTATATTAGGTACTTTATATTTGCAGCTTCTAATTGCTGCCATCGCCCATTTACCTTTTGCCAATGCAAACTTCTTTTGTTCCTCCCATTTATTACCTCCATCTATTTTTACTCCTAAATAGATACAGCCACGCACTACCCTGTAATCTTTATTCTCTCCCTTCCACTTTTCATATTTGCTTAATTTTCCCCCCTTTTTGAAAGCCACAATAATTTTCATAAGCATTTTGTAATATTTCTACTAAGGCAGTGGCGGCCGAAGATTGAATGCTTTGATAATACCAACCAGCTGCCAACAATGATTTAAAAAACACACAATTGATTCATTCTGCTTCCATAATGCAAGCTCTAGCGTTCCAGACAAATACAGCTCACTATTAAATTTAGCTATAGTTTTTGTTCCACTTCTTCCTTGTGCTTTCATGAAAGGTTTCAGAAATTGCAAGGAATGAGCATTCAAATCCTTTTGATTTACTACCATTCCCTATGGAAAGCTTTGCAGGCTACATTATTGGAAACAAGTATTATTAAACACACAGGAGTGCACTTGAAAGACCTGCGAATGGCGAGCAAAATAGATTGTTGCCTGTAGTCGACAGCAGTGAATAGATCCCTTACATAAATTTGAGTGTTTCCAATGAATGATGAAGCAAGCAAACAACAAGCACTCAGAAATTTACATCACTCATGCTATATGCAGTGTTTGGTTAGTGCTCTGTTGCTGTTGTGAAAGAAGACTGCTTTTTCCTTATGTAAACATGAATGTCTAAGATTCACTTGTGTTTGTTTACCTCAAGCAGAAGTAGAAAATAAAATTAAAACTTAGTCAATTATTAACCCTGCATAGACTAAATTTGGAGAAGTAAGAGACAAGAATGCCATTATATACACAAGATTTACTCAGTGCTTTTCATGTAAAACCATGAATATCTTAAAAAAGACTGCTAGGTGCTGATCTTGTAAGACACAAAAGTTCCCAGACTAGTTCTCACACTGAAAGTTCATGTAACTTATGAAATTAAGTAGACCTTTCAATGTTGAAACAAATGCAGCAGACATACAACCACTTAATATGTTTAGCAGGCTATATTTAACTTCCGTAATTTAAATAACTGTCGATTCTAGAGCTGAATATGGATTTTTGATTCTGCTAAGTGACTGTGTGTGCATAGAAATCTGAGCTGTTGTAGTTTAGGAGGAAATAATGGCAGAAATATTAGAATGACATAGAAAGAATTTGTTTCTGCTACTAATAAGTTGTGGACAGAAAAAACCAATGACTTTTGATAAAAGGTTTGCAAAGAAGCTTAAAGATTCTCCTCATATGCCAGGGAGATTTATATTGGCAATCTCATTGTTGGAAATATGAATGCAAATTTGAATCATGTAACTAATTTAGATTTAACATGCAGAAAACATTGATCTTGCTTCAAATGCGTAGAATTTTACGACAAAATTCCTGAATATTTCTGTGTACTGCAAGCAGGTAAATTTGCCTGCATCATTATACAACAGCATCGCATATGGATGTTACAATATACGTATGCTAGGTTAGATTTACTATGTCAGTTTTATTAATATATATTAATATATCTGCCAATTTTATTGCTTATCAGTCCCCCTACTACAAACATGTACTATGCGAGTGCATTTATATAAAAATAGATAAAACATCTGAAAAGCATTAGAGCTGGGAAAACTATGAGGCAATACACACACACACACATATATATATATACACACACAAGGGTGGTCTGAAAAGTTTCCGACCTCAACATGAAGCTGGCAGCACTCGTAAATAAAAGCTAGTGAATTTTGTTGTTCATCTGTTGACAATTACTCATCAAAGTTTCAGCCATTTTGGATGCTCAGTTGTTATGTAACAGTCGTTTGAGTGAGGTGATGTGAGTGTTTTTATGAAAATGGACAAAATCAAGTATCGAGCTGTCATTAAATATTTGTTTTTGAAAGGCAATACGCCTACGCAAATCAAAGATGAGTTGGATTCTGTGTATGGGGACTCTGCACCATCATTTACCACAGTCAAATTTTGGGCAGCTGAATTTAAATGTGGCCGTAAGAGCTTGGGAGACGAACGTTCGGGACGTCCAAAAATTGCAACTACCGACGAAAACATCACCAAATGGTGCTAGACGACGGCCAAATTAAACTGAGAGAGATAGCAGAGGCTATGAACATGTCAAAAGAACGTGTTTATCACATATTAAATCAACATTTAGACATGAGAAAGCTGTCCGCGCGTTGGGTGCTGTGTTTGCTCGTTTGACCAAAAACGTGTTCGAATGAACATTTCCAATGCTCTGTTGGCGCAGTTTAGGTGCAATAAATCCGAGTTTTGGTGCCAATTAATTACTATAGATGAAACTTGGATGCACCATTATATGCCCGAAACAAAAATACAGTCCAAACAGTGGACTGCAAAGGGGGAACCAGCTCCAATAAAAACAAAAACTGTTTTTGCGGCTGGGAAAGTGATGGCAACTGTTTTTTGGGATAGTAATGGAGTTATTTTAATCGATTATCTTCAAAAAGGAAAAAACCTTTACAGGAGCATACTACGCATCATTACTTGACAAGCTGAAGGCCGAACTTGCGGAAAAATGGCCACATTTGCAGAAAAAGAAAATCCTGTTTCACCAAGACAATGCACCGTCTCCCACCTCAGCAGTTGCAATGGCGAAAATCCACGAATTATGGTTTGAACTGCTTGACCATCCGCCTTACCAGATCTAGCCCCAAGCGACTTCTTTTTGTTCCCTTATCTGAAAATTGCGCTCGGAGGACAGAGATATTTGTCAAATGAAGAGGCAATCACCTTCGTGAACAATTATTTTGCAGAGAAAAACGCCAAGTACTATTTGGATGGGTTACAGAGATGGGAGCATCGCTGGGAGAAGTGTGTAGAGTTATAAGGAGACTATGTTGAAAAATAAAAAAACAATTCTGTAAAAGTGTCTTGCATCTTTATTAGATCGGAAACTTTTCAGACCACCCTCGTATATATATACATGATGGATGCATGCTCAGCCTCATAACTTAAGTCACTGCCAAAACCCTATCTGAATCAGTAGATATTGATCAGGTGCTTGTATTGGCTAGTTAAGCCTGTGCATCTCTCATTTATGCTTTCAAATGATGTAACTAAAGCCTAATTTTCAGAGAGCCACTTACATAGAACTACCTTAAGAGCTAACAGTTTGTAAATTGTGTTCAGCATTGTGTAAATTTGTTACATGTGTGTGTAAACATTACAAGCCATTAGATTACAAAAGGAAACAAGGAGACAGACAAATTTTTAAGTGGTCATGAGTTCTAATCCCAGTTAGGGCGAGTTACCCGGATAGGATTTTTTCTGGGGGTTTTCAGTTATTCTGAAAAGATGAATGTCATGTAACTCTGAGCTCTATAAACTCCAGATTGCATCTCATTTCACCCATCAAGGGTCCCAGCAAAACTGTGAACCTAATTTCCCTGAACACAATTTTGTATTTGTGCAATTTTTAATGCTCCTATGTAATGCAAACTTCTTTCTGTACTTTTTACAGTAGTTTTCAAACTGATTGCCCAATACTTCACCTAGCTATTCTATAAACTCTAGATTAAGTGATGAATCCAGCCACTGAAAGTTGAAAGATATTTTTGGGGGATGGCCACCAAAGTCTTATGATGGAGTAAATCAATCTGAAACTGCAGACAAAAGATGAACAGCCTTCTCTATAAAATGTGAAAGCATTTAATTTAAAGCTCATCACTTCAATGTTTGGGAGGGGATTTTAAGGTGCAAAAAATGTTGCAATTCTCCTTAACTTTAGTTTTTCATCAGTATGAATTACCAGACATGTGATATAGCTTTAAAAAAATTGGTATATGTCGGAAATTGTTTCATATATTCCCTGACCATTTTGCAATTCCCTGACTTTCCAGGCCACTAGGAATCCTGCTCATTTCATTCATCATCTGATATGACTTAACCTGTTACAGGACGCTATTAAAAAGGTTTCAGTATGGGAGATCACATCCCAGTTCCCAGTATGACAAGCAGAGATGTTAATCATTGCAGTATGGTAATACAAAGTACAATGTATGCTACAAATGCCAATCTATGTACATTAGTCACTTTGTGTTGATCTGGTAGTTAAAACAGAACAAGAGTGCTTGCTGTGACCAGGTAGCAATCCCCCCCCCCCCAGGTGATAGAGGGCAAGTGAAAGAAAACATAAGTGCAAGCGATCATCCATCGAGAGGCCAGAAAACTCGAGCTTCAAAACTTGAGATAGCTTGTTTGCAGTCCACTAGTGCATTTGTCGAAGTGTGAAATAAAATATAACTCCCTAACTTTTACAATGCAGAACATCAGTAAATGCCTTAATGCCCACTGCAGCAATTCTGTATAACAATGTTGGGAACTTTACTTACAAATGCTACCATGTTAAGTACTCTATCCTCTTACATGTCCACACCTGCAGAAGTGGAAGTTCTGAATTCTTCTGTACATGTCCAAGACTTGCCAATGCTTACCAGGCATGAATCCCTACAATAATAATGTTGCATTGCATCTTTGTTAGCTTCTCTGAATAACTAATGCCATGTGTGATATTGCATTCCTTAATGGGAATTAATATTTTATTCTTGTTGTATGTGAGATGAAAAGTGTTTATGAATATGGATTTCTGTCTTGTTTTATCTAATTAGCACCATAAATGAAAAAAATGGTATTCAATGAAGAAGTGCTTTGGACAGTATGTAGATGGAGACCTACTAGTATTTCTTCTGAAACAGAACTATGAAACAGCTTCTCTCAGTGATATCTTCTCGAAAAGCTTCAGAATTATGAACAAAGCAAATGTTGGTAATTTTTCCCTTCTTTTCTGTACCTGCAGTAGTATTAACGTTATTTGCCAGAAATTACTGGTAAAAGTTATTTGCATTCATTAATTTTTGCCGACTTCCTCTGTTTACAACTTTTATGAATCTTAACCTCTTGAAAAATTCTCTATGGAACTATAAAAGACATTGACTTCAGTGTAAGAATGTAGACAGTACTGCATTATTTGATTTAACAATTGTGTGAGTTGGCATTAGCATTTAAATAAATTATCTGAAACATAAAAATCTAGCCTTATCCAGGATCTATGGATTACTCAGAATTCACAAACCTGGCACACAATGAGCAATTATCAACAACATTGGAGCCCCAAAGTGGTTAGGTGTGCAATTCAGTTGATTTGAAATCTGAAGAATGCATGCAAAATAGTTAATGAAATAAAACATAACAACAATAGTAGAGGTTTCATTTGATGTCCACTCTCCGTTCTGCATTTCTGCCACACAAACTAGAAATTCACTATGAAATTGACTTAAATCCATAGCCATCCTCAGAAAAACAGAGGAATACATCAGTCTGAATCAAACTTTGTACTTAAGAAAATATCACATTCACAACCAAGCTTACATATATACCAGGCAAGTCAGCTGCCCCTAGATATTCGTAGCTATGCAACCCACAGTTTAAAGGCTAACGTGAAATTGACCCTTTCAGAAAAGAACTGTTATTGTAACTCTGCCCTTCTATTCAGTACTATACGCAACTAGCATTAATGATTAAAGGCCTGAATGAGAACCAAAGACCTGCGAAAGCCTTAAAAAAGATGGCGTTTCATGGATATAATGCTTGCAAGGAGATAGAGGAATGTTTTCCTGAAGAGTGGGATAGACTACGTGGGTTAGCTTAGGGAATGTGAAGCAAAGGTTAGCTTCGAATCTAATACAAACATCAAATTGTTTTGGTTCTTTTTTTTTCTCTCCTTGTGTTTATTTTCTGTATTTTAGTGTACTAATTTATTTTTGTTTTGACTCTCTTGAACCAAAGTCACAAGAATTGCAATCAGATAATTGTGTATCATGTTTACCCTAATAATCTGTACTGTATCTGGGGTTGTAAACCGTGTTACGTAGTTAGCTTTCATTCTTTTGGGTGCATATCAACGATATTAAATCTAAGAATTTTCCAACAGCCATGCGGCTAAGAAGATAGGTAATGTATCCTCTTTTATCTAATAAACCCCTTACCATCCAGATCTTTCTTGTTTCATTTATGATAGTATAAAGCTCCTTTCTCCCATTCTGAACCATGTAGATATCCTTTTGTCAGATATCCAATAATATTTTGCATTTTCATTTTAGCTGCGTCCCTTGTCATGGCCTCGCCTTATTAAATTTGTTAACTACCTGGTACCTTTTTAGCGAGTGCTCTATCCCCTTGAGCGAGTTGTTTAGAGGCTACGACATATTTGGTGGAGGGCCGGGCATAATGTAATTTTTTTGAGATTTTTAACTGTAAAATGTTTTCTTTTCACTAAAATGTAACGGTTTTGGTCCTCCACGTGGTCGTTAAAAATGTAAATCTGTTTCTTGGCTTAAGGGTAAGGGTTTTGGTTGTATCATTTGTGGTTTCTTTATTCTAAATTCCTGTTGCATTGTTTTCTGAAAGTTCCGTGTCTAAATTTCAATTTTAAGTTCATTTTTATATTTTTTTCCATTGTCTGTCGGTGGCGTGACGCTAAAACTTCTGGCTCATTTTCCCCTTACCTTGGCTTCATTTCTACTCAATTCTGTTGCTGTGATAAATCATTCGTACTGGTCATTTTAAAGTACATATTTTTGTGAATTGTGAAAATTGGGAGCTATTTGCAGCTTTGATAATGTGGTCGTCACGTGTCGATGTGGTTGGAGACGCTGTTTGCTGTGCTTATTAGTAGTAGTTCTGGAAGCTTGTAATTCTATATTGCATTGATTGTGATTTCCTGCTCTTTACTATATTTTTGGGGTGCATTTTTCGTGCAACTTTTATGTATGCAAGTGTGATACGTAATCTCTGCGTGGTCATGCAATTCATCACTAATTCTAGCTTGTGAAACCAATCTTTTCCAGCACGTGTTCTGTGCGTTTATTTACATGTGTGTATAATAGGTCAGATGCATCTGTTTAAAAAAAAAAAAAAAAAAGCAGGAATTCATTTTTGTGCATCGTACACTGGTACGCATAAATTGCGAGTTTAGCATATTCTGCTCTCCTTGAGAGAATTTCAGCGCTGGTCACACTAGGTGTGACGTGTTTTTCTTTTTAACTTCCAGTTCGAGTTTTCTCACTGAAGATATCACTTTGTTAATTTGTTTTCTCTTCCATGTGTACATTCTGTTTTAAAATCTTGGTTTTGTGTCCAAGTGGCTTGTGTGTCATGTCTGTGTAAACAATATGCTGGTATAATTTTCTAATATTTCGCCGTGGGCGCTTAATTGTATTACTCCTGGTATTGGTTTTTATCTGGCTATGTTCTGATATTTCTAGTTACATTCATGCGATGCTATAAGTGCTTAGTTTGGTGTAATCTGTATTGTGATCTTCCATATTCTGTTCATTTACTGGTTGTGTTTATTTTTGTTTTGTGCTGCCACTATGCCTAAGCGACGTACTACGCAGAAATCTGATGTGGTTATTGCTCCAGTCAGTGAGCATAGTGAAGTAGAATCTATTTCCAGTACTAGTACACCTGTTGTTACTCAGTTATTACCAGTGATGCCTAATCCGCCTGTTTCAGTAAGCACAATGCAGTCAGCTGTGTGTCGTCCAGTCATTGAACCCTCTTACTTTGAGAATTCCAGTAAGTTGTCGGCATATGAATTTCTTCAAAATTTTGAAATGGTCGCTGCTGCTAATGGTTGGTCTGAAGAAATGAAATTGAAATGCTTTCCATGTTATTTACGAGATACTGCTGCATCATGGTTTCAAACTTTTCGCCATCGGCATCCTCGCCATGATTGGTTTTGCTTATCTACACAGTTTCTAAATGCATTTCAGATGACTAATCAGAGTGATATTTTGGAAATGAAACTCAGACAGCGGGTACAATTAGATGATGAACCTGTTATTAATTATATCTATGATGTGTTATCTTTGTGTGATCAAGTAAACCCAGCTGTGTTGCAGTTAGAACAAATCAAACACCTGCTTAAAGGTCTTAAACCTCTTTATGTACAGCCTTTGCTGCCATTGAATCCTCAAACTGTTGATGAGGTGATACAAATCATTCGACGAGTGGACAAGGCACAGTTTTATATGCAGAACCGAGAACATCTAGTGTCTGCCCAATCTCAGGCTGCGGTGGTTACACCACCCTTTGCTGTATTTAATAATGCATCTGTTCCTGCTGTTACTTTACCAGCTACTGCTCAGCTAACTAATGCTTCTTCTCTTGGGGACGTACCTGTCGCTCCCATGCACCAGCTGATTGATCGTGTAGAACAGTTATGTAACCGAGTTAACCAGTTTCAGTTACCACCTGCTGTACCATCTTCGGAGAGAACTTCACAGCTTCCACGGTCATCTGACTTCAACCGGCGGGACTCATCCATCACATGCTATAGATGCAACAGGCAGGGCCACCTGGCTCGCTTTTGCCGTAGCGGCTTTCCTCAGTCAAAAAACGACTGGCGCCGAGCCTCATACGACAAGACTTAGCAGCATCACCACCGCCCACCAGCATGGCTGCACCTCAACGGGATGTGGCTGCATTATCAGGTCAGATCTTACAAGTTACTGGTCATATTGCCCAGACAGAGGTTTCCATCTTGCTCGATACAGGAAGCGCAGTGAGTATTGTGAATGCTGCACATGTTCTTGATCACTTTACATTGAAACCCATAGAGATGTTGCTCCGCACTGCAGGTAATAAGTTACTTGATGCGCCTTACCACACTGTTCTAGATTTTTATATTAATGATGTTCTTTTTCAGGAGGATGTATTAGTTGTGAAAGATTTGTCATGATTTAATTTTAGGCAATGACTTTTTGCATGCACACAACTTGATAACTTTGAATTCTTCCGAGAATGATGCTTTCAGTATACCAATCACCCTAGTACAAGGTCCTTTTGTTGATATGGCAGTGAATCCTTTGCAAGATAATGAACGTAATGATTCTGGTGTTAAAATGGCAGTTGTGAATGATGTGAAAATTCCACCATTATCTACATGTTATATAAGAGTTAAATCCTCGTCAGACATTAGTAATGAGGTTATGTTTGAATCTGCTGTTAATATAATGCAAAAGAAAAACCTTTCAATTCCACCGTTGTTGTGTCATTCTGCATCTGAACTTACCATACCAGTGCATAATAATACTGCAGTTCCACAAACATTGTTTACAATACAGTTTTAGCTAAAGCTTATGATGTTGCACTAGTTCAGAGTAATTCTGTTTTATCATCAGATGTTACCCCTCTGCCAGCTTCAAATTTTAATTTTAATGTCAATGGTAAACTACTAGAAACTCAAAAGGCTGAATTGCATTCATTGTTATTGAAATATAGTGATCTTTTTGCCACCACATTGCAAGAACTTGGTACTACTGATGTTGCAGAGTTTGATATTAAAGTAACTGACTCCAAACCAATTAAACAAAGACCATACAGAGTTCCCCATAAACAAAAGGAAATCATTGCTGAAGAAGTCAAAGAAATGCAAGATGCTGGAATTATTAAGGAATCGCAGTCCTCTTGGGCTTCTCCTGTGGTGCTTGTTAAAAAGAAAGATGGTTCCATGAGATTTTGTGTTGATTATAGGAAATTGAATGCTGTTACAGAAACCACCTCTTTCCCTTTACCATTGATAGATGATTTGTTAAGTTATTTGGGGGAGGCTAAATGGTTCGTCTCATTAGATTTGCTGTCAGCATATTTTCAAGTACCTATTGCAGAGGATAGCCAGAAATATACTTCTTTTGTTACTTTTCAAGGTCAATATCAATTCACACGCTTGAGTTTTGGGTTGGCGAATGCTCCTAAGTTCTTCAGTTACATCGCAGACAAGTTGTTAGGTGACCTGAATTTTAAAAAGGCAATTGCATATTTGGATGATATTGTCGTTTTTGCTAAAACCTTTGATGAGTTGTTACAAAATCTTGAAGCTGTTTTTCAACGACTGGATCACCATAAGTTTAAACCAGAAAAGTGTTTCTTCGCTATGCAAAAGATCAAGCTCTTAGGCTTTGAAGTCTCCAAAGATGGTATTTCTCCTGATTCTGATAAACTAGTTTCCATTCAGAATTTGCCTCATCCTAAAAATGTCAGAGATGTAAGGAAAGTTTTGGGATTATTTAACTTTTACAGGAAATTCATCAAAGACTATGCAAATATTGCTCAACCACTTATTCAGTTGACTAGGAAAAATAAAAGTTTTATTTGGGAATCTGATCATCAAG
Source organism: Deroplatys truncata (assembly GCA_030765065.1). Lineage (NCBI taxonomy): Eukaryota > Metazoa > Arthropoda > Insecta > Mantodea > Mantidae > Deroplatys > Deroplatys truncata. The sequence continues at coordinate 216,097,176 of CM060976.1, forward strand.
CTGCATTTCAAAAGTTGGACTCATTAGTTTCTGCTCCCATCTTAGCTCACTATACTCCTGGTGCATATACTGAATTACACTCTGATGCCAGTGGACAAGGGGTTGCTTCTGTGTTGTATCAAAAGATTGACAATGTGTTGAAACCAGTGGGCTATGCTTCGAGGACATTATCCAAATGTGAATGTAATTATAGTGTTCCTGAGTTGGAATTGTTGGCCATCTTGTTTGGACTTACTCACTTTCGCAGTTTTGTCTATGGCTATAAGGTTAATATTGTGTCTGATCATCACTCCCTCTGTTATCTGAATAATTTAAAAGATTTGACTGGGCATCTGGCACGATGGAGTTTGAAATTGCAAGAATTTGATTATACTATTTCCTATAAATCTGGTAAAAAAACATCATGATGCTGATGCTTTATCACGATTTCCTGTGTTGCAACCCAAAGAAAGTGACCTTGAACAGCTTGAAGAACTCCCCACATGTTTATTGTCTTCAGTTGAAGTTGCTGACCAACAGAAAAAAGATACTGTGTTACTTGAGCTTATCAATGCTCTCCATGATCCTCCGTCGGCCCCTGCTAAGCTTCAGAGACAAATTTCAAATTATACTCTTAAATCAGGAGTTCTTTATCGCAAAAATGCTGGCTCTACTAGCCCTCTCCATCTGCTGGTTATTCCAGAAGCACTGAAACATGAAATTTTATCTTCGTGTCATGATGATCCTCTTTCAGGTCATTTAGGCTTTTCAAAAACATTTGCCAAAATTCACTCCAGATACTATTGGATTGGAATGAAGAAAGATATTGAACATTTTGTACGAACCTGAAAAGGACCTAAGAATCAAAAGCCAGCAGGTTTATTACAACCAATTCCTGTTACTTCTGTAGGCGAGTGGTGGGGTATTGATTTGCTTGGGCCTCTTCCACGCTCTAATTCTGGACACAAGTACGTCGTCGTTGCAACCGAGTATGCTTCTCGCTGGGTCGAGTCTGCATCGCTTCCTTCAGCAACAATTCCCCAAGTTGCTAAGTTTATTTTACATAACATCATCTGTAGGCATGGAGCCCCTGCTGCCTTGTTGTCTGATCGTGGCTCAGTTTTCCTAAGTGAAGTGAAACAAGAATTCTTAAGATCTCTATCAGTGTCTTCTAATTTTACTAGTGCTTACCATCCAGCTTGTAATGGACTTACTGAAAGATTTAATCAAACCCTCTTGAATATGCTTAGCCATTTTGTTGACACTAATCAAAAGAACTGGGACTCAATTTTGCCCTATGTCATTTTTTCTTATAACTCAAGTGTTCAGGAGTCTACTAAATTCTCACCCTTTTTCTTGATATATGATCGAGAGCCTTCTTTACCTAATCAGGTTCAGCTGCAAGCTACTTCTAATGACCATTTTGTGAAACAGACTTTACAAGAGATTCAGAAGGCATGTGAGGTTGCTGTTGCTAACATTACAAAGCAACAAGTGAAACAAAAAGAAGCATTTGATGCCAAACACAGAGATGTGGTTTACAACGTAGGTCAATTAGTCAAAGTTTTTACTCCTATAAGAAAGAAAGGTAAATGTACAAAGTTGTAACATAGATATTTTGGTCCTTTTGAAATTATCCGACAGATCACTCCTGTTACCTACCTTGTTGGTCGACCTCATGCCCCTCGTACCAAACATCAGTGTGTTCATGTATCACGCCTTCACCCTTACTATGATCCTGTTGGTCCTTATAGACTGTAAATTTTGAGTTTGTAATGCTATTTTTTTGTTTGCCTTAATGTTGGCATGAAGCATATATTACATGAAACTGGAAAGTTGCACCATTTTGTGGTAAAAAGCATAAGAGAAACAACCTGTGAGTGTGTACTTAATTTTGTTTGATTTTCAGGAATGTTCTGTGACAGTATTGTTTTTGGTAAAGATGTGATTTGTTCTGTTGCATTCGATTTGGTTTGGTTTGGGTTTCATTATGATGCTGTGATCTTTTATTTGCAGAAAATTGTTGCATGAATAGTGTGTGTGTGTGTGTGTATGTTTTTGAGGTTATGTGAGAGATAAGTAAATATTTGCCTCGGTGGAAGTGCCTAAGAGTAACCCCGATGGTGGTAATGTGAGAGAGGAGATGAGATGAGTTGATGTCAGCTTCGGTGGAAGTGCCAAAGAGTAACCCCGATAGTTGAAGTGTAAATGTTTGATTTTCAGGAGGGCTACATGTACCTGGAAATTCGATTTGATGTGATGATTTGAGATTTTGCTTATTGGTGTTGCTGAAATGTGCCCAGTATAGCGTGTGTGATGTATTCACACGAGAGAGTAAATGTAATGAAGTGTATGCAATGAGAATATTTTTTTTTGTGTGTTTATGCAACAAGTTTATTACCACCTTATATAGTGAGTTTTAATACCATCTATTTTCCAGCTTAATCTTGATTCGGAGGATGTGGATGCAACAGTATAATGTCATGTTATTTGTGTCATTCCTGAAATGTTAATGTGATTTCTTTAAGTTTATGCCTATGTCAGGTATTTTTGACTTTGCAGCATGTTGAATGAGACACGTCAGTGAAGATGTTTTATTTTCTCAGTAATTACTGTCTACGAGAAAGTTGAAAGCTAAGACGATGATGATTGAAATACTAATGATGATGATTGAGATGGATAAGATAGTAATGTAGAGGAGACTATCTATTTGACAGTAAAACATGAGTATTGTAGTTAAAAGAATGTAATGAGGTGTAGTTTGATGTAATGTTTGATGTACGTACTGTGGATTTATTTTTGAAGTCTGTAGTAATGCACACAGTAGTTTTGGTTAGTTATTTAAGTGAGTGTTGTGTATAATTTGGGCCTTGATCAGTATGAACGATTTCATTTCATTGTCATGTATGAATGTATTGTAAGTGCACTTATTTCTTTTCATTAGTAGTACCAGCTGGTTATAAATAACATTGGGATCCCAAATAAGTTTCTATATTTGTGTTGTGTTATTGTATGTAAACAATGAATGTCAGTGATGTAATATTTATATATTCTGGTCCTTTTGTATCTCTGTATTTGAATTCTAAAGCAGTTTGTGTTAAATTTTGGATGGTAACCCCTTGTAAAATTCAGTTTTTATGTCAACGTGTAGTCATTTTTTTTCTCTTTGCCCATACTAAAAGAATTGATTGATTGTAAACCTTTTTGGCATTTTAAATCTTTTTATTGTAAATGACATACTACTTTTTTATATGTATGATGATCTTCTGGAGCAGCATTTCTACCTTTCTGTGATTTCTGTTATAGTGACTTTGCTGAATCTGGAGCTCGAGTGTCAAAATGTACCCCCACTGGATAGTCACGCCAGAGGTTCCAGAGACACCACAGGAGAGCTGTCGTTCAGCCACTACACTGCAGTGGCATAAGGAGCCACTATTTTGGGGGGCAGTCCAAGCCAGCAATTGCCCACCCCCCCACATCTTCAGCGACCTGCAGCACCTGAAAGATTACAGCTGAAAAACAATTCGTCGTTGTGGGTGATGTGGAAATCCCACCCACAAACAGTTACGTTGGATCATCCATCCAGGTGCAGTGTAGTGTGCATGTAACAGTGGCAGCATGGTGTGTGTGCGTGTGCGGGGTACTCGTACATAAGTGATCTGTAAAAGCAATTCGCCGACACTTGAGACTCCCAAATATGCCAATCAGCATTGCCTTTAATTTCTTCAAGACATATGTATACTCCATATATTCTCACAGATACTGCTTGTTCAATTATCTAACCTTTTGTATGTCATGTTTTATTCTGTATTGTAATTTTTTTTCTCTTTCTCTTTTCCATAAATAAAATTCTCCTTATGTCGACGAGGGCATCGATCTAGGTGGCCAGGAGATGTGGCGTATGCAGGCATTGTTAGTGCATACGTGTCCGTTGGTCGCTTGGATCGGGGATGACGTAAGAGTGGTGGGGGGGGGGTAGTTAGATGGCAGTAGTAGTTTGTATGGCGTCCCCCATGCGGTAAGATAGCGTGACTTGGGTTTTGGCTAGGCAGTCAGTCAGTGAGTAGAGGCGAACCGGACAGGACGTGGTGTTATGCTGTCTCCATACAGGCATGTATGGCGGCCTCGCCCGACAGCCATGCGGCTAAGGAGATAGGTAATGTATCCTCTTTTATCTAATAAACCCCTTACCATCCAGATCTTTCCTGTTTCATTTATGATAGTATAAAGCTCCTTTTTCCCATTCTGAACCATGTAGATATCCTTTTGTCAGATATCCAATATTATTTTGCATTTTCATTTTAGCTGCGTCCCTTGTTGTGGCCTCGCCTTATTAAATTTGTTAACTACCTGGTACCTTTTTAGCGAGTGCTCTACCCCCTTGAGCGAGTTGTTTAGAGGCTACGACAATATATATATATATATAAAAAGAAAAAGTCTAGCAATCCCTACTGGCACTCCTGATGCATCTTTCTATGAGCTCTCTTGAACACAAGGCTTTTAACAGAAATGCCAAACCTGCACCAATAATTCAAAATATTTGAATTGCTTCACAGATGCACACAAATGATTCTCTGAAATCCCCGAGCATACAGGAAAAAAAGTTTTATCACCAAAGCAGAAGCCAAACAAAAATGTATTTCTAGACCCAAAGATCAAAATATTTGTTGTTGCATTCACACGACACACTATTCACCCTTCTACAAATTATTCTAACAAAAGCTTATTCTTCTTTCTACTTCTTGGTGATTGAGATAAACTTTCATTACACATTCACACATTTCATTGTAGGTTTAGGAACAATACAGTAGGCTAAAGTGATAGATTTTTAAAAAGTGGATTGCTATATGATGGCTATGCTTACGAGAAATAAGTATTTGAAAATTCAAACTAATAACTAAGAATGTTTCAGAATTGGTTGATGCTACAAAAGATGTTATTTGACATAAATTGTATGCTTTAATGATAATTACATATTTTGTGTAAACGGTTTACCATTATACAAAATCATTCCGAATGAAAAGGACTTCACAGGCTATTCCCAGAAAATTCAAGGTATACATTTTATTTGCTATGCAAAAAAAACGTATTTTAATCAAAATTGTTAAGAGCATTTTTGAGAAAAAAAAAAAGTAAAAGGAATTTGGGGTGGTGGGGATTTTCTTAAATCTTGATGTTGCATCCTTGCAGGATGCTGAATGACTTTGTTTTTGAGTAATGCTGCTCACAGATCCCCGATTTTTTTTTCTCTCTCTTTAATTTTTTATTTATTCAGGAGACCACAAAACAATTTCCAGTGTAAGCTCGGTATTTCACTGAAAATAGTAAGATTTTTGGGTGGAATCTAAGACTTCCTCTACTCACTATAGTTAAGTAGAAGAAAAAGTAAAAATGTAAAAAGAAATTTCAAGTTTGGCATTTACAGAGAACTCTTGCCTACAGATAACTATATAAAATGCAAATTACAATCTGAAACAACACTAACATGCCATCTTCATTAGTCTGGTACATCAGTTAACCACATTTCACTCAACAAAGAAAAGAATATTTTCTAAATAGCAGTGCTATTCAGAAACATTAAACAAGTTGAAGTTTCAACCAAAAAATGCCAATTATGTTTTGCATTATACACTCTTAAGATCTTCAGTAAATCTTGACGTGCTGAAAATAGCCTACTTTGCATACTTCCATTCACATTTATTGCATGGTATAACATTTTGGGGAAAATCAAGCCATACTAACAATTTTTATAATACAAAAGATGGCAACCAGACTAATGCTAAACCTTTGGAGAGGCACATGCTGTAGACCTTAACTTCAAATTATTAAATATTTTAAGTTCTATCAATTTACATACCACTGGTAATAACATATAAGCAGTTAAATAGTTTTAACATAAATCCAGACATTCATGATCACAATACTAGAAGTAAATTTCAGTTACATGTTACAGGGCATAAAAGAACTTTAGACGAAAAAAGTCATTATAATAAACTCCCTCCATTTTTTAAGAAATCAATACCCTTAGCAACTATTAAAAAAAAATTGAAGCTCTTAATACAAGGTCACTTTTATTTGGACAAATATTTTCTAAGGATATAGTTTTATTATGTATATTTATACCATATACTATGTATTAGGTTTGTTTTTGTCAACATTCATATTTTGGTTATTTCATGTCCCAACACATTAGTTAGGATACAATTTTTTTTATGTCCATTCATTAATTGTGTATGTAACTTTATTCATGTTGTTCTTATTGTATTATAACATTTGTTTAAATTTGATGAAGCTATCTGTATTAGAAATCATAGTGAATAGTCATGTGAAAAATTCTATACTGGAAAAATGGTTTAATTCTGAATTGTGGTACATTGACCATGGAGGGGCTTGGAAGCTTAGGTTCACATATCCCAATTGAGAGGGGGGGAAGAGGGGGGAAAAAAAAAGGTCTTTAAAGAATACACCTTCTAGCCACCATGTATATCACATCCAAAATGCATCTAACAAAGAAACTACAAGATTGCGAACAATTCTATACAGGAAAAACGTAAAGGGAAGTGAAAACTTAGGAATATCACTTTTGGCTGGAGAACCGTGAAACAGATCCTGAAAAATTACTGCTCAAAATTTGGGGAAACACACAAATCTTGAAATAAACAATGTGAATTACTGCCAACAGTTGTGCAATGATTAGAAAAGAGCAAGATCAACTTGCATTAACACCTGCCAATTTCTTGAAGATAAAAGCAAACCAGCTTTCAAAATGTGTCCCAAATAATTTCAAGCAAGTAATATAAAGTGTTAATACCAACATTGAGCAACATCACTCTGATGTAGCATTTGAGGTTGACATTTTGAAGTATCAGATTCAAATCCCGAGTTGACCAACCATTCTAAGGGTCTATTTAAAATTTATTGTTTTTCTCTTCTGTACCATGTACATACATAGAGAAATTACTGCATTCTACTAAAAAATTTGATGTCAAGAATTCACTGGAAATACATATTTACGCCCCTGAATCAAAAACATTTATAGTATGTGAACACCATAACTCAAAAACGAAATGTTAGTTAAACACAAAACTTATTATTAAATTCAGTATCTTCCAAAGATGTGTACCAAGATTTTAAGAACACCCTCCTAACCCAAACTATCCTTTACATAGAAAATTTTTCGATATTTTTTTGATTTTCTCAAAAATTGCTGTAACAATTTTGATTAAAATAAAATGTATATCTTGAATTTTCTAGGAATAGCTTGCGAAGTCCTCTTCATTCTGAAGGAATTTTGTATAATCTCGTATAACTGGTAAATGTGAAGCGATAGACGAAAACATACTACATAAAAAATGTAGATCTTTTAAAAACACACAATTTATTTCAAATAACTTTTATGTAGCATCGGCCATTTCCGAGATATCTGTTATTAATTGATCATTCTCTTAAAGTCCAATCAACATGCAGTTGTTTCTCATGATTGCATGGAAATAGTACGGAATTTTAAGGCCAGCATATAGTGTCCATTTCTTAAACATTTGACTATCGCTATTCTCTTTGTATCTGTAATGAAATGTATAATGTAGCTATTTCTGCAAAGGTTTATTTGGATTAAAATGTAGTAGATAGAAAAATAAACTAGAGGGTAGAGAAAGTCATGTGAATGTATCACATCAGATTTTTAAACAATGTGTCGCTATGTGATGGCTTTAAAATTCTTTGCTCTTTGCAATGACCATGAGGAAAGAAGAAAAAAAAACTGACTGACTTTTCAGCTGAGAAAAGTAGTAATTATTTTTTGGGTGGAAGAGAAAGCTGCACACTCTTCAGTGTATCATCAAGTTGCCACAACATGCTACAGATGTGCGTCCATGATGAAATTGTGAAGCCATGTATTTTGCATCGTTAACTTTACCAAATGCCATGTATGAAATGCAGTATATCCAAAATAAGTAGTCACTGTGTGTTGATTGAACATTATTAACATGTAGAAAGCGAACCTGTGGTCTCAACCACAGAAGTATCCTATGCTTTGCAACAGCGCTAATGAGAAGACACATGGAAGGTAGCATGTTTAGTAATGCCATACAACTTGCTGCAGCAGTTACACAACTGTATTGCGTATGGTATAAACAATGCGCTGTGCATGTAGGACTTAAAAAAATTTGGCATTCAAGACATGACTTTCTTTTTGTCCGTGGATGTACATTTTGAAGCAATGAATGTATCTGGGAAATATAAGAGTTTCTTTTTCCCAGGCATTTTGTATTATATTAATTTTACTGTTTTGCTAAAAATACTGAGAACCACCATAAAACATTCAACTGCCAAAGTTTCTTCAGATACAAGTTCTTCTCCTTACTCTGTATGCACAGCATGCTTCTATGTAATGAAAGAAATAAAAATTGATTGTGCAAGTTTGTGACGAAAAACAAGCTGGAATCAGGTCACTTCATCATATAAGCAAACATAAGAAAATAATGTAGTAAAATATGTATATGGTAACCTTAAGAGGAGCATAAAATAAGTACTTATTAAATACAGGTATACACAGTGCGGGCGTTTTAAGGTGAATACAGAGACCACCTATATACACTGCCGTTTGTGAAAATTGCAACACCAAAAAGGAAATGCATGAATTCAATGAATTTAATACCACAGGTTAGGTATTAAAAAAGTAACAAATGACGAACATTTCAAATCTATACATGACCTTTGAACCCTAATATTCAGTATTTGATGTGGCCTCGTGCGCTGCAATTACGGCTGCTATATGCCATGACATTGAATCAAAAAGGTTCTAATAAGTTCCCGAGGGATTTCCCTCACGCAGTTTGTATTCAAGCCCACAAATACATGACACTGGTTACTGGAGGACCATTACACACCAGGTGCCGACCAACCATATCCCAGACATGTTCGATGGGCAACATGTCAGGCGAATGTGCAGGCCAGGGAAGCAATGGTACCCGTTGCTCTTCGAAGAAGGCTTGTACATTCCTCGCAATATGCGGCCAAGCATTGTCCTGTTGAAATGTGGCCTGCAGATGCCTCAAGCAGGGGGAGTACCTCAGGCTCTACAACCACCGTTAGGTACCGATTGCTGTTCAAAGTGCCCTCAATTTGTAAGCGGCGAGATCGGTTGTTGTTACCAATGGTGCCCCAAACCATCACACCTGGTGTTTGTCCGCTATGCTGCTCAACAATGCAGCCCTCTAGGTTGCGCTCACCACGGTACCGCTGGACACGTTGAAGCAGGACTCATCCGAAAAGACTATATTTTGCCACTCAGCATTCCAGTGACTATGTTCACGTGCCAATTGCAGTCGGAGGAACTTGTGGTTTTTGGACAATAGAAGCCGACATAATGGCATGCATGCAACAGTCCAACCTGCAGCAGACAGCGACGAACCTTTGATGCAGACAAGTTCGCACTTGTTGCAGTGCTCCAGCGTCGAGCCAACACTGTGGTTGAAGCTGTACGGTCCATTATGGCCATGCAGACAAGATGACGGTCATCCTGTGCTGTGGTCATGTTCCGTGGTCCAGTACCTGCTCTTTGCTGTGTATGACTTTCATCTATCCACTGCTTCCACACACGCATCACTGTCATAGCAGTATGCCCTGTACGAGCCGAAATGTCATGGTATGACAAACCCGTTTCCTGGAGACCGATCATTCTGCCTTGTTTGAACTCGTTCACATGCCGATATGCCTCCCTTTGATGCTGATGAGGCATACTGGCACTAACTTTATTGTTTCCACCTTGTTTGACAGCTCTGCACTGACTACACTGGGTGTAACACTGACCTTGTTGAACCGACACGAGAGGACTCTGCTCGGCTATGTTATCTCATCTCTGTACAAACCTAATCACTTATTCCTTGCACACTCTTCTACATTTACATCCAGTTTGGAGTTATTCGGGAAATTCTTTCTTGATGTTGCAATTTTCACAAATGGCTGTGTACTTAGCACTATGTACTACAGTGACCTTGGTATTTTTATAATGTACAACTCGCAATACATGATGTGTTCAGGGTTATCTATCAACTGCGCTTGTGTTGTAAAGAGAGTTGACATTGTGCATCTCAAAGGTGAAAGTTTATTCAAGACATCTTGTTGCATGTGATTTGCTTAAGAGTATTATGTCTTGTTATTAGTCCATTACAATGCCTGCCGAAAAATTCATGCTTTAACAACAAATTTTCATGTACAATACACACGTAAAAACTGAGTCATGTAGACAGGTGTGTGAACAATTTTGGATAAATTTCCTGATATTCCAGTTCTCAGCAGAGAAACTGTTAGACACCTGATTAATAAGTTTAGGACAATGCGATCGCTAACCCTAAGAAGCAAAAACTAAATGTTCCAACGGGGGAAAAAATTGATGAACTCGGTGGATCTATTTGTAGGGAACCCTAAGAAAGAAAGGAAAAAAAATAAGGTTTATATGAACAATCCCCACACCAAAGATGAACCTAAAGACAATAATTAAACAGAAATTATGAACATTACACAAGAACTACTTATGCGTCGTAAATGGAAATTTCATTTGAAAATGCTAGTAGTGTTTTCACGCAGATGGACACCACTTCCAAAACCAATTATAACAAGGTCATTATAGTGCATATTTCTATCACTCATGAGTAATGTGGGAGTTATGGAACAAAAACAGTCCCCTTGGTGTAATAGCCAGTGTGTGGAGTACGCATGCATGTGATCCATGGCTTCACCATAAAGTGATTGCACCTGTATTACTGATATATTAATCATATTGTATAAGGTTTGCAGTAATAAAAAATTACACTTTAAGTCAGGAATCAGGATTTAATAAAATATACTCATACATTAAGTAAAGATAAAAATATATGTGTCTGAGAGTATATCTCAGAACATCAGAGTTTAAGTTTTACATTAGTCTTTCATGTTCAAACAAAAGAGCATACGCTCAACTAAAAATACTTTCAATGTTATATATTTGCTGCCTTTTAGCTTCCCATGGATACTTAAAAATATCATAGCTTTATTTGATTATAAAAATAGTTTATTATAGAGAACCAATCATCATCACATTTGTTCCTATTATTACTGGTGCGATAAAATCCAAGCCATCTTATTCAGGTTTGTGGACTGCGCGATGCATTTCTATCCAATCATTTGCTGCAAGGAGAAAGAAAATGTACATTAGGTAAGGCACCCACAAATTGCAGAACATCTGTCTATGATAGATTAGAAGCTGTATATGCCCATGTGGAGCCATTCAAATTGAGTACTGTAGCATGATTCTGAATTTATCACATGAGCCTTGGCCAACAGCAACCCTCTTCATATGAAGCACTTCAACATATTTTTACAGGAGCATACAGCATCACTCATATGGATAATATAACACATAAATACAAACTGCATTCTCACAACCTGCTTTTCAAATGAGGTGGGAGTCAACATACTGAATTTACTGGGACCATCTTACAGATCTTCTAAGATTATTTTGGAAGTCCCTTTATTTTTGTAGCATAATAATTTATCCTTTGCGGTTTAAATGCAGGCATAACTATAAGCATCCGGAGGTGAGGTAAACTTAATTACTAAGCATTTGTGGCTGGATCTATCTAATGCTTTGCAAATCATCAGATGTCAGCAGTATGCACGCTACCATTTGAAGCCAGTTAAAACATATTTAAGGGGGATTCCCAGTCACAAGTTTATGATGTGTACACATGTACAGTAGTTGTGCCTAGAGTTTTTGCAAAATATGCTAAAATGGCATTGAAATTAACACTGGCAGATTGTGAAATAATGTCAATCTTCAATGAATTCAGTGACAATTTTTATTACTTCGAGTAATTTGGCACAGAAGACTATGAAACTGATAAAAAAAGCCTCTCTGTAGCAAACTGGGAGTAACAATGGTTCAAGTGACTCAGTGATGAGTACCCAGATTATCAGATGTTACATGCAGTTAGCAATACTGGTACTTTAATTGACACGCCCATTTCCATTCAGATAAGTGTTTCACATTTTATCACAAAGAAAACTATTTAAGAGTGAACCTGTAAGAGTATAGTGCCAACGCTTATACATTTATGTAGCATTTAGCACATAGATCATTTTTACACCCATAAACTTAGCAATTTTTTGTTTTCATCATAAAATCAGGTATGATCACTTCAGACAACATGAGTTATAATGTGTAGGACTAAGCCTAAATAATTTTAGAGCATGTTTTACACTTTGTTAAATCTGGCGCAAACTACGAGGGTTAGTCAGAAAGTAATGCCTCCTATGAAATTAATTGTTCTTCCACACAAACCATGTGTTGGATAGGGTTGAAAAGGTAGAATCAGGCGACTGAAAAATTCAGTGCCATAGCCGGGATTTGAACCACGGACTCCCGGTCTCTGTCCGGTTGCTCTAACCACTGAGCTACCACGGCAACATGTCGGCACGGCACTAAATTTCAATTAAATCCATGAATTGACCTAATAATGGTTAAAACTATAAAGCCCAGGACTTTAAAGTACTTACAGCATTGAAAGTCGTCATTGGGGTATGTCATCTCAATGCAATATAGAGATCTCCTTGTTGTTTACTGGGAAAAATACTAATCAGCTGGAGAATTTAGTGTCGTGCTGGCATGTTGCCATGGTAGCTCAGTGGTTAGAGCAACCAGATGGAGACCGAGAGATCCGTGGTTCAAATACCAGCTATGGCATGGAATTTTTCAGTCGCCTGATTCTACCTTTCTAATGCCTCCTATTTTTTTTCAATCCATAAATACATCAATTATATAAAAAATTCAGAACCTTCTTCTGCAATAACAGCTTCCCAAGTTAACAGGTGGCAGCACTGCAGTCTGTTATAAAATGGCAGACATTGGTTTAAGTAGCATGAAAGCAGCGTTCTGTGATAGAATTCTTGAATGCAGAAGGTGAAACACCCATTTGCATTCATGAAAGGCTGAAAAAGTTTATGGGGGTGCAATAGTAGATGTCAGCACTGTTAGATGATGGGTTTATCAGTGTAGAGAAGCTAAAGGGCAAACATCATTGGTTGATGAAACGAGGAGTGACAGGCCAGCAACTGCAGTGACACCTAGCAACATTCAGCAAGTTGACGAGGTCATTCGTGAAGACTGCCAGGTAATAAACAGATGAATTATCTATTATGGTTTCCATTCATAAAGGTAGTGTAATGGAGATTATTGGAAAATGGGGTACTCAAAAGTGTGTGCACGATGGGTACCAAGAATGTTAACTGACCACAATAAATAGGCAAGATAAACAATAGCCTCCAATCTCTTGCAGCACTTCAATGTAAAGGGAGAGGCATTCTTGGCAAAGACTGTGACTGGAGATGAGACCTGGCTTCATTTTTTTGAACTTGAACTGAAGAGGCAGTCAAAGGAATGGCATCACACATCCTTACCAAGGAAGAAAAAATTCAAAACTATGCCATCAGCAGGGAAAGTTATGGCAACAGTGTTTTGGGATGAGCAGGGTATCATTCTGGTTGAATTTTTGCCTCACGGGTGCACAGTAAATTCTGTCCAGTACATCAGCACCCTCAAGAAGCTTAAAGCACACCTTCGACCATCAATAGCTATGGCAGAAGTTGTTCTTTTGCACGACAATGCAAGACCATACACCAGTCTTTGCACCACTCAACAGATTGAGCAAATTGGATGAGAAGTCTTGCCCCATCCACTCAAATTACTTATAGTATCTGCTGTGTGGTAACACTTGTATCTGTTTCTATTGACTTGCAGTTTTTGTGCTAGAGTAATTGCTTTCAACTCATGTTCCAATTCTATAGCCATGTTTTTTGTGAAGCTTTGTAGTACGGTGATTGGTGTTGTTTATACAGCTCCTGTTATTAATAATTTATTTATTTTATATTATTTATTTGAATTAGATCAAAAACTATCAATGAAAGAACATGTAAACAATGTAACGAATAAAATCAACCAAAAGAACATTTTAAAATGTTTAGCAGGAATAAAATGGGGTGGAAACATGGACCTCCTTAACAATACATATAAAACATACATAAAACCTAACCTATTTTATGGAGGAAACTACTAGCAACAGTAAACAAGAGACTTAAAAGTAAACTAGAAATTTCACAAAATAATTCACTTATTATAGCTTCTTGCATATTATGTATCACAACATGGAACAGAAAGTCTTGCTAGAAAGTAATTCGTAAGACAATATCTCTTTTAGTGAAGGAGATGAAAGCAGTGATAGTGAATCAGAAAAGTATGGTGTAATTCCTCCAAGTCCCTGCAGCCGACATCAATTGTGGTAATGATAGCAAAAATGAACATCTGAGCATGAATTGAAGAGATTTTAGTAGTATAATGGTATTTGCCCCTACCCCAAAACATACAGTATCTATCATGTTTTAAAATGTTTAACATATTAGGACATAAGATACAACCTTAAAAGTATGTGGAAATGTACAATAAGGACAGATCACAAAAAAAGAAACTCAAGAGCTTAAAAATGGAGGTGAGTACAACACTCCAGCACAAGCACATGTGATTAACAATGTTCTCAATGTAACCTTTGGAGTCAGAAGAATAGGATGCTATATAGATACCCTTAAGCGAGCACATTTCTGAATTAAAGAGAGACCAGCATGTTCTATCACATTCAGAAAGGCACACTGCAACTATGATATTACGAGGGTGGTTTGATAAGTTCTCGGAACAGAATAGAAAAAAAAGTACTTACATCAATGAAACTTCTTTTATTTTTCAATGTAGTTTCCTTGTAGATTAATGCATTTGGTCCAACGATGTTCCAGTGCCTTGATCCCATCTCGAAAATGAGATTCCTCCAGGCCTGCAAAATAGTTGTCAACTCCGGCTATCAATTCTTCATTTGAAGTGAATCTTCCTTCGCCCACCAAGAAAAATTTTCAGTTGTAGGAAGAGATGGAAGTCTGACGGAGCCATATCAGGTGAATAAGGCGGATGTGGCAACAATTCATACCTTAGTTCGTGTAATTTTGCCATGGAAACAGCACATGCGTGTGGGTGCGCATTGTCTTGATGGAAGATGACTTTCTTCCTTGTTAAACCTGGCCTTTTTTCGCATATCTTTTGTTGGAATTTGTCCAGGAGGTTAGCATAGTATTCTCCAGTAATTGTTTGTCCAATGGGGAGATAATCTACAAACAAAATCCCCTTCACATCCCAGAATACTGATGGCATGACCTTTCCCGCCAAATGAACTGTCTTTGCTTTATTTGGTGGCAGAGAATCAGCATGTTTCCACTGCTTTGACTGTTGTTTTGTCTCTGGGATATAGTAGTGCACCCAAGTTTTATCTATGGTCACAAACTGGCGCAAAATATCTTGTTCGTTTATCCTAAAACGGGCCAAACATTGTTCCGATATTTCCATTCTCATGCATTTTTGATCCAGCGTCAAGAGTCACGGCATCCATCTCGCAAATAATTTTTTCATCTTTAATTCTTCAGTTAAAATGTGATATACCCTTTCAGATGACATCTGGCAAGCATGAGCAATTTCACGCACTTTCAATCGGCGATCCTCCATGACCATTTTGGGCACTTTTGCAATGATTTCTGGAGTAGTGACACATATTGGCTGACCACTGTGCGGATCATCAAATTTAGCTCTCCCAACCAAATTTAAATTCATTTGTCCACTTGGCAACAGTTGAATATGAAGGAGCAGAGTCCTCCAGTGTATTCTGTCGGCATGAATGTCCTTTGCTTTCATACCTTTCTTTACAAAGTACTTAATCACTGCTCGAATCTTGATTTTTTCCATCTTCGCAAATCACTACGCTGGAACAACAGAGCCGCGTCACCACCACAGCTTTCTTCCAAGAGCACTGACGTTGCATGTGTTTACAGGCAACAGTCCAATGAATATCATGTGAACAACTCGTTGCACTAGTGCTGACCCGTCGTGGTGATTCCGAGAACTTATCAAACCACCCTTGTACTTCAACTGTGCAGCTCACTCTTAACCTACCTTCACACTTTTCTGAGCAGAAGGAACGTCCTTTCTCCCACTTCTCTTTTTTGCACAGAGAGCATTTCTTGAAGGTTCTTTGTTTTCCTTGCACCTTCTTGCAGAAACTACACACTGTTTCAAAGATAAACACATTTTAATGAAGGTACACAGTATCACATTCCCTTCTGCACCAACAGTTCACACAAATTCTCTACTCAACAATAGGACAGATTTGATGATGAAGCAAGAAGATTAGTAAAAGTTGTTAAATATTGTGCATCCTAATGGTTAATTGCAGTTACATAAGTTCATTTTCAAAGGTCAGTTTTGCTGGTGTGAAGTATCTTCCTTGAAAATGAAATACCTAGGTTTTCATCTGCAGTAATAGTTATTTTATATGTTCTCAATGTATTTTTTAGTAGATGGGGCACATTTTGTAAATTATCTTCTGACATTTTCAAATGCTTAGCAGGATTTTCTTCTTAAGAAGTCATTTAATTAAACCAAAGGGTGTCAAGGATAATCCAAACCCATCTTGCTCATCTAGTTGTAGTAATAATATCCCTGCTTAATGAGTTACCAAACTTGATCTCTATTCTTGTGCCAGCATATAAACTTCTAGCTATATCAGTTAAATGCTACAATAAGCCTCTTTTTCCCAGAATTTCTCGCAGTTAAGATGTTTGAATGCCTTTATATAACCAATAAAACTTAAATAGTGTTTATTATATTCCCTTTGTTCTGATATTTAGTATACAAAGAATGTTATACATGCACGATTTTCCATTTCAAAAACCTGTTAAAAGAATGAGTAAACTTGTAACATCCACATCACATTGCAAATAAAATAAATTTTATTTATGGACACTCTGACAGACTGGAAATTTTGCTTAGAGGCCTCTTTATCAGGCTTGAGGTTCTTTTATGTGCTGTAAATCTATGACACAGCAACATAGACTTTACTTCCCTTCCGAAGGAAGCCATGCTAAGGATTTTTAGGCCAAAAAAACAAAACAAAAAAAAAACACTGCCCTCCACTGGGTTTGAACTTGTGACCTCAGGAACTAGAGCATGGTACCCCTAGACCATGGAGAACAAAAAAGTTACATATTGATGTAAATGATAAAGCAGAGAAAAATTATAAAAAATACTTAACTAGTGAATATGAGTAATACAGAAAACTACAAACTTCTTCAGAAGCTCTCTGATATAACAATGTAATGTAGTGAAGCAAGAAATAAGGCGCTGGATATACTGGGATGAAGTGCAGACATGTTTTATGTTTTACACAATAAGTTAATCGCTTTGCCTTTATGAACATAATGCTTCTGTCACGTGCAGATGCCCTTCACGTGTTATGGATGGAATGATTCTGCATGCAGATTAGAGCTATGTTAATTTAAACAAAACACTGCTTTGCAATTAAATTGTGGACAGTATAATTTTGTATACACCTAGTGAACAACGAAGCATGCTATGAAAGAGTTTTACCCCATTAGCATGTTTCATGTAATTTTTCGACTTGTGTGTGCATGGACAGTTTTCACTCCTGCTGATTATATTCTATCTGCTTATTCTAATATATTGCAAGACAAAATTCATTAGAAAAGAAGTTCGGGTTAAATGTGCCCCATGTGTTTGGAATCTTGTTTTTAAGTGTATCACCACAAGCATTATTGAAAATAAAGGAAGTATGCATGTAAATTTCTTTTGTCTTATGAATGCTACATAGGCTTTACACAACATGAAACCTTGCTATTGTTCATCGCTGAATCATGTGAATATTCATTGAGTGTTAAAGGTAACAAAAATCATTCATCACATCTTTATTTATATTGATGGTGTGCAATAATGCATTCTTTATGATTCATGGAGGTTAACACAAGAAGGTACATCTCCATCAGTAAACAAAGACGAATGAAGCCATATCAGGAAATTCTTGGTACTATGTTCTAGTCATTACACTTTAGCTGCTGTCTTTAATTAACTTCGCTAAAATCTCCAAGCAGATGTGAAGTTTTTAACAAACTTCTCTGCACATTAAGCCCAAATTAGCTAGCTAAGTCTTTGAAAAAAGAAAGAAAACAAAATTTCTTTTGCCAATATCAAATACAACCACAATTGATGCTTAGCTTTAGTAGGCATATCCTTACTGGTTATAATTTCAGTAAATATCTGTTTTTGTTTCATTCAGATATCTTAAAAAATAAATTTGCATTTTAACCAACTCCTGTAAAGTTAAATTGCTGACTGGGATTTAAATGGATATTTGGCCGATGTACAGTGGTCAAGCGTACTTTAAATGGCTGTTAGTGAATGGGTGCAAATTAGGCATGAATTTCTGATGCTTAAACAATGCTCAGATTGTGTTTAAGTTTACATAAAGTTGCAACATTTACTGTGATTTGTAACAGCTGGTGGATGAGCGGCACACTGATCCATGAAGAGTGCAATTTTCCTGTTTCTTATGCCCAATATTGCATTCTGTGTCCGTAAGAAATTTTCAAATACTGCAGAAGTTATCCAGGCTTTTGCATTGGAAGTGTACCCACATGGAAAAGATTGCACATTCTTGAAGCATCGTGGACTGCATGCTTTTCTAATAACCAGCGGTACCAATTTCTCTGTTCCACTTTGGTTATAGTACAACAGAACTGTAAGCCTCTTCTTGTTAAGTTTCCTGCTGTGACACTTAGTGCCCAAAATCCAGGATTTTATCTGGTATAAGATGAAAAAATAATCCCGTTTTATGAATCATTATAAACACTGCCTGGACTATAGTTTTTCAAAATCGATGGAAGTGATGTACTTTTCCATGTTTCTGTAATTTCACACAGTGTAGCATCATTATCGAGGGCAATAGCCTCGCCTTGCACACATCTGTAAACCAAGTCATATACATCTTTGAATTTTCCAGCAATTGGACACTTTTAAGATCATCTAGTCTCTTCTGGTGTTAAATGTTGCGAGTGGTTTTATGTTTACGTAATATGTTTTTACGTAAATTATTAGAACTTGAAGATCTTATATTGTGCTGCTTTTGTTTTGTTTGGTTACATAATTTTAACTGCCCCACGTATGGGAGCCAATTTGCGATGGTTTTATTGTTATTTTTATTTAACATTATTGTAGCCCCACATTGTGGTAGCCAATTTGCGAGTGTATTACTTATAATGTTTGTTTACATCAGTGTTGAAGCCATCTTGTGACGTCATTCATTTGTTCGGTTTGTAGCTCCATCTGGTGTTAGCAATTTGCAGCAGTGTTAGTGTTCGAAAGAATGCGACTGTTATTTGATTTAAATTTTGTTTACTGTCTTCCGGCTAGCTATTATGTCTCGGTCGAACATGTTTCTTGATCAGGGTTGTGTAAACGGAAAGGAATCTTTTATCCAAAAATTACACTGATGAAGAAATTTGTTTTACACATTTATTGTCGAACACGTTAACTATCACATTTATACATTGATCTTAACACTCGCCAAACTGAAACTGTTATAATAACTTCTTACTTATCACTTTTAATTCACGTACTTCAACTTTGTGTATAATTAACTTTATAATACTTTAAATTTTCGTAACTTGTGAATCTATAGCCGACGTATCTCATACAAATATTTTGACGAACTGACGAACTGAAGACGACGTGTAGTGCACAAAGAATTTTGATGAACTGAGCAACTGAAGGCGACGTGTAATGTATTGAAATTTTCGATGAACTGCCATTGGCTAATAAAACGCGCCAACATTAGCGTCTATTTTAATATCCAATGAAAATTATGAATACATATGCTTTAGGGAGAAAATATTCCAGAAGTTTCTACCGAAAAACGCGCCAACATTACGTAACTTCCTCGTTTCCAATAATGATAAACAGCTCACCCTCCCTCTCTGCATTATTGCGCTATTATTGACAGTTTCAGTAAGGCCGTATAAACTTATTTCCCAATAATAATTACAATTAATAAACATCTGAAATCAATGTCACATAAAAATGCATATTCATATTACAATCATTATTTACATTTAAGTAATTTGTGATACAAATTACTATAATTATAAATATTTACAACTTGTTTGGAAATTTTATAATTGGGTTTTTAGTCTCCTAAATCTTGGAACACACGCTATCACTTTCATTTTACACTTCACACGCATTTAACACACGATATGTTTTTTTTTTTTGTATCTCGCCACTACTTACTGGCTCTTGTTTAATTTGTTTAGACATTAATCTGACATTACAATTTTTTTATAGCAAATACTGCACCCTGAATTATTAAATTACTGTTACAAAAATGGTTTACTTTCTTATATTGTTGACAAAATTTATACATTTAAGAATATTTTTGTAATTACTATACATATTTACTAAAATATTCACCCTCTACATAAATATATTTACATCTCTTAAATCTAGGCACTGTTTCACATTTTTCTGTTTGCTACATAAGTATTTTTTTTTTAAATTATTTTTACCCAATATTTTTTTGTTTTGTACTTATATTCACACTACTCTTTGAATTATCTCTACGTACTTTTACTTTTATATCACATTAAGTTTCAATTTTTTACATTTTTAATTTCAAATACTGTTACAGTTACTAAAAAAAATGTTATTTTCCTTTTTTTTTTTTTTTTAAATTTAATTATGTCCAAAATTTTATTTCTCCTTTCACATGACGTACATATTTATTTAACCCTCTTACAATCCAATACATTTCTCTGCAAGTCATCTTTAACTATCCAGCATTTACTTTACATCTCATTGCTATTTACCCTCCTGGATCAAATTGTGTGTGGCTAAACATTACTCGTAGCCGTATCCTAACCTTCAAATTTTTGTTCATGAATAACCTCTTGTATTCATATGAAATTTCGTCCCCTGATAACATTTGAAAACAATCTAAAGTTTCTTGAACAACACATCTTTTAACAACTGTTATTTTCAATTCTTCTACCATCTCTTTAATTTGAGAGTACTCTGACAAATCTGTACTAAACTGTACTGGACTGGAGTTTTCATTTTGAACATCAGATACATTCACATCACATATATTTGCCCTTGAATTCAATTCTAACCTATTTACAGTACCTTGCAGATTTTCTATTGTCTGTTCCAATTTTTTATTATTCTCAATTTGAACAGCTTGGTGTTTGTTAATTTCAGAAGTTAGCTTTCGATTCAAATCTTTAGACAAATCTTTAACTTCATCAGACAATTTATTTCTCTGTGTTTCTGACTCCTCCTGAATTTCAGATATTTCCCCTCTGAAATTAACTTGCACCTGTATTAAATCTGCATTTGTAGCCTCCATCATCTCTTTTAACTCACTTGAAATGCTACTCATTCGGCTACCTAACTCAGTATAATTTACATTAACATTTTCAAACTTAGTATTAACCTCATTTTTTTGGTTATATATTTCCCTGCTCATGTCCAACATTTTCTTTGAAACTTCACCTATTTCATTTGCTATCATTTCTTGATTTTCATTTTTCATTCTAATCATGCTACTATCTAGTTCCATGAATTTCTTTTCAATTTCTTCCCTATTTTGATTTAATTTATGCTCTAATTTCTCATTACTCTTACCAATTTCTTCCCTTAATTGATCTGTAATACTCTTATCAATATCTTCTTTCAATTTTTCATTATTCTGAGTTAGTTTTTGTTCTAAACTCCTATCAATATCTTCCCTCAATTCCCTATTATTCTTTTGCATATCTTCCCTGTTTTGATCTATTTTCTTACTAAGATCTTCCCTGTTTTGATCTATTTTCTTACTAAGATCTTCCCTCATTTCCCTATTATTCTTTTCCATATTCTTCAGCATTTCCATAATCATACTAGTATCAAGATTAACATTTCCTGCTATTCTATTCTGACTTTCTGCACTAACATTTCCACCCTCAAATCCTAAAAAGTTTGAGCTATTTTCTGTAACCTGTATTGAATTACAGCTAACTTTTACATTATCTCCCTCCATAATTATTTCTTCTGTATTATTAGTAGCCATTGTTTTCTTTATCCTACCACTCCTTAAGTACATTTGAAGGTTACAATTTTGTTTTCTAAAAAAAAATTACGATACTCTGACCTTTGTGATGCTGTCTGTTGCTGTTACATTGATGTCCAGCTTCCTGCCCCTCTCTCCTAGATTATATGTTGCTTCTGCGTTGTGTTATGATGAATCTACGTCGTCTCGATGTTTTTGTGTCCACTCATCCGCGTAGTCTGTCGTTCCTATAGTTGTTTCTGGAATCTGCATCTTCTCGATGTTTTTGTAGTTGAATTCACCTGTTGCCTTGTAATCTCGGAATTACGATGTCCAATCATCCGCGTAGTCTGTCGTTTCTTTTGTTGTTTCTGGAATCTGCGTCTTGTAGTTCAGTTCACTTCTCCATTCGCCCCTTCCTGGTCATCTCACTTCTTCCTGGTTAATTCTGCCCCTTCCTGGTTATTCTGATCCTTTCCTGGTCATCGTGTTCCTTTCCTGGTTACTCTGCCCCACGTTCTGGGTGCCAATTTGCGAGTGGTTTTATGTTTACGTAATATGTTTTTACGTAAATTATTAGAACTTGAAGATCTTATATTGTACTGCTTTTGTTTTGTTTGGTTACATAATTTTAACTGCCCCACGTATGGGAGCCAATTTGCGATGGTTTTATTGTTATTTTTATTTAACATTATTGTAGCCCCACGTTGTGGTAGCCAATTTGCGAGTGTATTACTTATAATGTTTGTTTACATCAGTGTTGAAGCCATCTTGTGACGTCATTCATTTGTTCGGTTTGTAGCTCCATCTGGTGTTAGCAATTTGCAGCAGTGTTAGTGTTCGAAAGAATGCGACTGTTATTTGATTTAAATTTTGTTTACTGTCTTCCGGCTAGCTATTATGTCTCGGTCGAACATGTTTCTTGATCAGGGTTGTGTAAACGGAAAGGAATCTTTTATCCAAAAATTACACTGATGAAGAAATTTGTTTTACACATTTATTGTCGAACACGTTAACTATCACATTTATACATTGATCTTAACACTCGCCAAACTGAAACTGTTATAATAACTTCTTACTTATCACTTTTAATTCACGTACTTCAACTTTGTGTATAATTAACTTTATAATACTTTAAATTTTCGTAACTTGTGAATCTATAGCCGACGTATCTCATACAAATATTTTGACGAACTGACGAACTGAAGACGACGTGTAGTGCACAAAGAATTTTGATGAACTGAGCAACTGAAGGCGACGTGTAATGTATTGAAATTTTCGATGAACTGCCATTGGCTAATAAAACGCGCCAACATTAGCGTCTATTTTAATATCCAATGAAAATTATGAATACATATGCTTTAGGGAGAAAATATTCCAGAAGTTTCTACCGAAAAACACGCCAACATTACGTAACTTCCTCGTTTCCAATAATGATAAACAGCTCACCCTCCCTCTCTGCATTATTGCGCTATTATTGACAGTTTCAGTAAGGCCGTATAAACTTATTTCCCAATAATAATTACAATTAATAAACATCTGAAATCAATGTCACATAAAAATGCATATTCATATTACAATCATTATTTACATTTAAGTAATTTGTGATACAAATTACTGCATCAATGTGCCACCTGAGCTTGAACCACAGTATTGTTTATCGGCATGTTTGAAGCTTGTGATGATTACATTTTCTTTTAGCATTTTTCCCTTCTTCAAAAGCAGTTTCAATCAGTTTGCATTTGCTAACAATTGTGTTTAAGGTTGATGGAGGAATATTTAACTTCTGCAGTAAATCCACATTATCCATATTTGAATGACAATCTACTTCTTGAAGGATTTTCTGTTTTTACTTACTATTTGTTACTTCATGCATTTTCCTTTTCAGCATTTAAACTAAACAGTACGAAGTTAAAATTCAATGTACATATGTTGAGTCAACATTAGCAACTATTTTCTGTGTTTACCACCCCAAGCTTAAGATTTCATCCAACCCACATAAATTTTGTCCCACAGATGCATACCATTGACAGCTGGTCCCCACATGCAGTTAAAGCATTCTATTCCAATCACACAGATGCATGCATGTCGTCATTGGCTGCCGGTGTCCACACCAACTGGACTGACCAAGAATTGACCAAAATAGTGAGTGAGAACATCAAACCTCAAACACTGTAAGCAGGAGCGTGAAAACGTGCTAAACAAAAAGTTTTTTATAGCATTTGGCACCGGGGCTTTTATAATCCAACATCATATACTGGAAAACATGTTAATGAGGAACGTACTAACGAGATTCTACTGTATATAGGAATATGAAACTGACCATAAGCATTTCAAATGGAAACTACTACTTGGTATTGTCAGTGTTATACATAACTTCCATATGCTTGGTCACTAATATTGCTTTTATATAGGCAACACTCTTAATAGGGCTTATCCATTACATGCGACTTGTATTAATTATAATAAGAGTATGGAAGAAATGCACATAGTTATAAATTGGAAAATATAAAGTATTAAGTTTACATACATTTTGCAAAAAGTTATGCATCAGAAAGTTGTTGAATGAATTCATTCATTCACAATAAGTGTTATGCATAACTCCAGTCAAAATTATTGCTGTAGACAAAGTTGGTACTGGGCGATTTGTGTAATCTTCTAAGGATTATCTTAATTAGTTGGTTCATAATACATTGTTTTAATCTGCTGCACTGTAGTTGAGGTTCTGCATGAACCCTATTTTCCCTGTTTTGATGCAGTAATTTGTATCATAAATTACGTAAATGTAAATAATGATTGTAATATGAATATGCATTTTTATGTGACATTGATTTCAGATGTTTATTGATTGTAAATATTGTTGGGAAGTAAGTTTATACGACCTTACTGAAACTGTCAATAATAACGCAATAATGCAAAGAGGGGGGTGAGCTGTTTATCATTATTGGAAACGAGGAAGTTACATAATGTTGGCGCGTTTTCGGTAGAACCTTCTGGAATATTTTCTCCCTAAAAGCATATGTATTCGTGGTTTTCATTGGATATTATAATAGACGCTAATGTTGGCGCGTTTTATTACCAATTGCAATTCAGTTATAATCTTCAGGCGTATCTGATTGCAGGAGTATAAATAGGGTAAGTTTGAGGTAAAGTCAGTCAGTCGCTCAGTTCGCCGAAAGCATTCATACACTACACGTCGTCTTCAGTCAGTCAGTTCGTCATACATCGGATATAGATTCACAAGTTACGCGCAGCAGAATTATGAAAGATCTAAAGTATTGTAAGGTTAATTATATAAAAGATTGAAGTACGTGGATTGAAAGAATTATCAGTAAGAAGTTATTATAACAGTTTCAATTTGGCGAGTATCTAGATCAATATGTAAAAGTGATAGTGAACGTGTTCGACAATAAAAATTATAAAACAAATTTCTTCATCAGTGTTCTTTTTGGATAAAAGATTCCTTTCCATTTACACAACCCTGA
The DNA here is from genome assembly GCA_030765065.1 of Deroplatys truncata. NCBI lineage: Eukaryota > Metazoa > Arthropoda > Insecta > Mantodea > Mantidae > Deroplatys > Deroplatys truncata. Next base: position 216,122,638 of record CM060976.1, read on the forward strand.
TCAAGACACATGTTCGACCCAAGATAAGATAATAGCTAGCCGGAGGACATTTGAAATGAAATCAAACAAAAAGCTAATACTGCCAGAAATTTGGTAACACCAGATGGAGCTACGAACCTAACAAAGAATGACGTCACAAGATGGCAACGCGTGAAGTAAACACACATACACAAACATCACAAGCATCAACATTATAACTAATACCGTTACAAATTGGCTCCCATACGTGGGGCAGTTAAAAATTATGTAACCAAACAAAACAAAAGCAGCACAATATAAGATCTTCAAGTTATAATAATTTACGTAAAACATATTACGTAATCATTATGTCATCTCGCAAATTGGCACCCAGAATGTGGAGCATAGTGACCAGGAAAGGAACACGATGACCAGGAAAGGATCAGCATAACCAGGAAGGAGCAGAGTGACCAGGAAAGGAACCAGGACGTGGAACAAATGCAGCAGTGAAATGATCTACAAGATGCAGATTCCAGAAACAACAGGGACGACAGACTACGATCGTAATTCCGAGATTACAAGGCAACAGGGAAATTCAAACTACAGGACAACAAAACGACGAAGATTCATCGAAGCGACATACAAATCTAGGAGAGAGGGGCAGAAAGCTGGACATCAATGTAACAGCAACAGACAGCATCACAAAGGTCGGAGTATCGTAATTTTTTTTTAGAAAACAAAATTGTAACCTTCAAATGTACTTAAGGAGTGGTAGGATAAAGAAAACAATGGCTACTAATAATACAGAAGAAATAATTATGGAGGGAGATAATGTAACAGTTAGCTGTAATTCAATACAGGTTACAGAAAATAGCCCAGACTTTTTAGGATTTGAGGGTGAAAATGTTAGTGCAGAAAGTAAGAATAGAATAGCAGGAAATGTTAATCTTGATACTAGTATGATTATGGAAATGCTGAAAAATTTGAATGAAGATATTCGTAGGAGCTTTGAACAAAACAGAAAAGATATGGATAGGAGTTTAGAACAAAAACTAACTCAGAGTAATGAGAAATTAGAACAAAAACTAACTCAGAAAATGGAAATGAATAATAAAGAATTGAGGGAAGATATTAGTAAGAGCTTAGAACAAAACAGGGAAGAGATTGAAAAGAAATTCATGGAGCTAGATAGTAGTATGATTAAAATGAAAAATGAAAATCAAGAAATTATAGCAAATGAAATAGGTGAAGTTTCAAAGAAAATGTTAGACATGATCAGGGAAATAGGTAACAAAGAAAGTGAGGTTAATACCAAAAATGAACATGTTGACGTAGAATGTACAGAGTCAGGTAGTAGAATGAGTAATATTTCAAGTGAGATAAGAGAGATGAAAGAGGTTATGAATGTAGATGTAAATGAGGCGCAAGTTAATTTCAGAGGGGAGATATCAGAAATACAGGAGTCAATAATGCAAAGAAAGAAATTGTACCAAGAGGTTCAAAATGAAAACTCCAGTCCAGTACAGTTTAGTACAGATTTGTTAAAGTACTCTCAAATTATAGAGATAGCAGATGAATTGAAAATGAAAGTTGTTAAAAGATGTATTGTTCAGGAAACTTTAGATTGTTTTCAAATGTTATCATGGGACGAAATGTCATATGAATACAAGAGGTTATTCATGAACAAAAATTTGAAGGTTAGGATACGGCTACGAGTAATGTTTAGCCACACACAATTTGATCCAGGAGGGTAAATAGCAATGAGATGTAAAGTAAATGCTGGATAGTTAAAGATGACTTGCAGAGCAATGTATTGGAACGTAAGAGGGTTAATTATTTATATGTCATTTGAAAAGAGAAATAAATTACAAAAAAAAAGAGAAATGTTTAAAAAACAAAAAATTAAATTTTTAGTAACTGTAACAACATTTGAAAATTAATAATGCAAAGATTGAAACTCAATATGATATTAAAGTTAAAGTACAAAATAACAAAAATTGGTAAAAATAAATAAAACAAATACTTATGTAGCAAACAGAAAAGGTGAAACATTGTCTAGATTTAAGAGATATCAATATATTTATGTAAAGGTTGAATATTTTTGGTAAATATGTTTAATTATTACAAAAAAATTCTTGAATTGATAAATTTGTCAACAATATAAGAGTGTAAACCATTTTGAAATAGTAATTAAATAATTTAAATAATTCAGGGAACACTATTTGCTATAAAAAAAATTTGTGATGTCAGATTAATATCTAAATTAATTAAACCAGAGCCAGTAAGTAGTGGCAAGGTAGAGGAAAAAAATATCGTGTGTTAAATGCGTGTGAAGTGTAAAGTGAAAGTGATAGCATGTGTTCCAAGATTTAGGAGACTAAAACCCAATTATAAAATTTCCAAAACAAGTTGTAAATATTTATAATTTTGTTTCTAGTGGGGCATATGATGCAGTAATTTGTATCATAAATTACGTAAATGTAAATAATGATTGTAATATGAATATGCATTTTTATGTGACATTGATTTCAGATGTTTATTAATTGTAATTATTATTTGGAAATAAGTTTATACGACCTTACTGAAACTGTCAATAATAACGCAATAATGCAAAGAGGGGGGTGAGCTGTTTATCATTATTGGAAACGAGGAAGTTACGTAATGTTGGCGCGTTTTCGGTAGAACCTTCTGGAATATTTTCTCCCTAAAAGCATATGTATTCGTGGTTTTCATTGGATATTATAATAGACGCTAATGTTGGCGCGTTTTATTAGCCAATTGCAATTCAGTTATAATCTTCAGGCGTATCTGATTGCAGGAGTATAAATAGGGTAAGTTTGAGGTAAAGTCAGTCAGTCGCTCAGTTCGCCGAAAGCATTCATACACTACACGTCGTCTTCAGTCAGTCAGTTCGTCATACATCGGATATAGATTCACAAGTTACGCGCAGCAGAATTATGAAAGATCTAAAGTATTGTAAGGTTAATTATATAAAAGATTGAAGTACGTGGATTGAAAGAATTATCAGTAAGAAGTTATTATAACAGTTTCAATTTGGCGAGTATCTAGATCAATATGTAAAAGTGATAGTGAACGTGTTCGACAATAAAAATTATAAAACAAATTTCTTCATCAGTGTTCTTTTTGGATAAAAGATTCCTTTCCGTTTACACACCCTGATCAAGACACATGTTCGACCCAAGATAAGATAATAGCTAGCCGGAGGACATTTGAAATGAAATCAAACAAAAAGCTAATACTGCCACAAATTGCTAACACCAGATGGAGCTACGAACCTAACAAAGAATGACGTCACAAGATGGCAACGCGTGAAGTAAACACACATACACAAACATCACAAGCATCAACATTATAACTAATACCGTTACAAATTGGCTCCCATACGTGGGGCAGTTAAAAATTATGTAACCAAACAAAACAAAAGCAGCACAATATAAGATCTTCAAGTTATAATAATTTACGTAAAACATATTACGTAAGCACTACAAAAATGGCATCTTACAGTTTGTGGGACTTTCCAGTTACTCTTCCAAAAAGCTATCTAGGAAGGAAAATGACAGTAGTTCTTGGTGCTTAAACATCAGCTTAAACACCATTTATTCTTAAGTACTGCTTTCACAACTTAGTGGCCATGTTACATTGTTTAACCTCCGCCATTTCTAAATATTCTTTTCATAATCAGCCGAGTTTGAAGAAGTAAATTTTGCTTTCCCTTTCTGCACCATGTTGTAGGTGCTAATTTGAAGATGGCATATGGAGGCAAAGTCACCTTGTTAAACTTATTGAGTTTTATTTATGGACACTCTTTAACTGCTATGGTCTTTAGTGTCCCACTCCATATTGGGCATGAAAGACCAGAAATTTTGCTCACAGGCCCCATTATCAGGTACGAGATTCTTTTACATGCGTGAATTTATGACATGGGACCGCTGTCTTTACTTCCCTTCCAAAGGAAGCCATGCTAAGATTTTTATTCCCAAAAAGCTTCATTGCCCTCTGCTGGATTTGAACCAGCGACCTCAGCAACTAGAAGCTAGCATGGTACCTCTAGACCACAGAGGACAACAAACTTTAAGTACATGGGTACCTTCTACCCACAAATAGTTTCCTCCTTTACCCTGGCTAACTCGCACAAGACTTATATCTGGGAACGTAACAGGATGGGTATGGGAAATGTAGGAAGGCAATGGTTATTATTTTAAGTTCATACATTTCTTAAACTTCTTATATTTTCACTATACACAGAATACTTTTAGTACAGCAGTTGCTTCATCACATATGAACACATACAATTTCTCTATTAGTGATTAGAACTGCAGAGTGCATGTTGTACATCTGGTGCCTACAGCGCAGTACACCAAGTATTACAAATGGCTGGTGTGGCGGGGCTGTATGGGTAATGGATTCTTGGTGTTGGGTTGATTATTCGGAAGGATTGATGTTGCTGCCGGCTACTCAGGTAGAGGGATGTTGGTTGTGGGACTCTTACCTCAGGAAGTGTGGACGGGAGATGAAGTTCACTGTTCTCCTCTCAAATGGCCTGTTTTATTGAAGATCCACACTGTTGTTCTCGTCCGATTACCCTTCACACAAGATGCGATTCTGCCTATCAGCCCCTGCTATTGTTTACGTGCTTTACCCTTTCTTAAGTACCTTTAGAAGTTGACTTGACTTTTGTTATCTCCTAGCTACCCTTGACTCACTTTGACTTTACACTAATTTTCAATTACTTAAATACTTAATTTTTGACATCTACAATGTTTCCCTCTCTTATATGAAATGCTCTGACTTTCTACATCTATCCTGCTACCCTGAGTGATACGAAGTGATTTACGTTAACATCTCTACTTCTTCCCTCATGTCACGTCACGAAGTCAACTACTCTTCCTCAAAGTACGACACGAAGTCAACTACTCTCCCTCAAATCACAACACGAAGTGAAGCATCTTACACACGTCTGAAAATTGCTCTCCCTCATAGATAATTTTCTATTTCATGCCTCTTTTCTAGTTTCGATCTCTATCTTTTTACTATGCACGTGACTTTTATCATTTCTTATTGTTCAGCTATCTAAATTTTTCTTTGTTTTCCATTGGCTCTCAATATCGTTGCTCTGACCTCGTCCGCATCTGCCATTTACACCTTATATTCGCTTGAATGAATTTGATTTCCGTTCCCTTGTCTTTGCTTCCTGTGAGCTCCACCAGAATTCTATAGACTTAAACGTCTGCTAATGTTTCTCTTCCTATACCTTCCTAAGTCTTTAACCCGTCTTACAGTTTTCGCCAAGTCTCTTCGTTTTAAAATACACTTTTCTACATTTTATTTCACGTTCTGATTATTTATTCGTATCTGCTCTGTACTTTATTTCTCTCATTATGATTTATTCCCCCCTTTTCTAATCCTTAATATTCTCTTTTATTCTTCCACCTTATTGGTATTCCCCTCATTATTTTGATTAGATGCTTATTAATTTTCTTATTATGGTTATTATTATTATTATTCATATTATTCGGGCGGATCATATCACTTCACTGGCCATATTGTCAGCGTATTTGCAACATTTGCCGTGATTGGCTCTTCATTTGGTTTGTCAAGTTACCACTTATTGGTAATCACTAAGGGAGCAGATTTTTATGTGGTAAAAAAGGAGAAAATATTTGGTAAAAATGTTAAAATATTTTGTAAAATTTTACAATTATTTTACTTAAATTCACAGATATGAGAGAAAAAAATTAATTTTCTACTCTTAGAGGTACTCACCACTTGTAGATGAGTAGCAGCTCCTAGCATATTCCCTTAAGAACACTTGGTAGACATTTGGGTTCAAAAAATGGAGTTTTTGTTTTTTTTGTAATGGATTATAAATGACATAATTTTTGTTATTTGAACCTTTAAAGGGCTTTTATGGTCCAGATATGTTACAGTATATTAGTATGTAACAGTGTGCTCACCTTGTTTTTTTTTGCGATTTCTGTAAATTGTATTCTTTTAAACTTCAGGTGCACTTTTCTCAAAATCTATTTAACTCTGAATTTTGAAATTTTTTGTGGTTGTGCAAAATGTTTAGCTGCCTTTAGTAGGTTAAAAATTTTGGTCCTAAATTACATGGTTCCACAAAAAAATTATAAAATATAAAAAAAATTACTGTTTTCTTGTGACTTTTTTAAAAATTAAATTAATCCTCAAATGGACAAATAGTTAACCGGCTATCTTAAGCTACTTATAAAATCTCATAATAAAAAAATTGGCGGAGTTCTCTTTATTTTCAGAAACAAGTGCACCTACAAATGAAGCAAAGAAAAATGTTTTTTGCAAATTATTTTATGATATTTAAATATTTTTATAATTAAAAGATTTAAAGCTAAAGCGGTTTCATTCTAAGTTTAAAGGAGTTGTAAACAAGACCACGTGACAAGAGAGCACCTCATTGGCTGGTGGACAAACTACAACTTTTCCTGCTTAGCATATCTCTTCCTCCACATAAAACAGTTTGGTTCATACCATAACATTCTGTGGTTATTCTTGTGCAGTGAAATTTAGAAAACCTATTACTGAAACAGTTCAATTTATGAAACAAAATGTGTTTCTTCAGGTTCACCTATAAACAAATGAACCATTATGGCAAAGGGTTTAAGAGGCTATGTGCAGGCACTGCAGTTCATTTCTAGATAAGCTATCAATGTGCACCTTACCATGTGTTGAGAAAATATTACCTACTTTCGAGTGTGTCATGGCTGAGAAATCTCTGCCACTGTAGAAAATATAAACGTGGAAAATGAAGAGAAGACAATTATTTAAAATGTTGTTAATGAATTATGTGAAAAGTACCCACCTTTGATTGACAATGAATAGGGTTGGCTGTTGTTTAGCAATTTATTGAACTCCTTTGTTAGTGATGCAGAATTGTTGCTCGCATTGCTTGGGTTGCGTTTTTTTTGTGCTGTGTTTTCTAACCTAGATTGCTCATCATTTTCTTAACTCATAAAACGTTGAAGCAAAAGTGCTAAACTGATATTAGTCACTAAATGAATGATTTCTAAAGCCTGAAGTTAAGAACAGTTAATCAAGTACCTGTAATCACAGATGCCGAAATGTTCAGGTACTGCTTTTATTTGTCTACTCTTAGTATTACATGTTAGAGGTTTAGTATGTAAGGCAAAATATGGGAATAAGACATAAAATGTTGAAAAGCTAATGATCCCCAGGCTGTGTAACTGTATGTACCGCATTCACATTCTGTCAAAACAATTTCCTCTCTGGGTACTTAGTTCTCATCATCCATGTGCTCAGCAGAGTGCTACATTGTTTACTTCTAGAGTGTAAAAGCTATAGCTAAAAAATCCTGATACCAGTTTACTCCGAAAACCTTCTTTAATGATCAGTTAAGTTCATTGTCCTAGATGATGTAATTCTAGAGAAAACTGGCTTTCTTTCAATTGCAAAAAAAGCATAAAAATACATTGCAATATCTACCAAATATCCTTAAAATTGCAATGGACATAAAAAAAAAAGTCTTCTTCAAATTGTCCATCACAAATGCATGCCAATTGTCTCTAAACAGTGCCTTACGTTGTGAAAATTATCTTTCCACATCACAAAATGTGCATATTTAAACAAAGGGATGTCATTAACACTCACACACTCTAAATCACCTTGCTTACCTTCCATGACTTAAGTCACTTTATACAGCTTTTGAAAACAATTGTTTTTCTAAAACAAATTTTTAAATTTGTCATTTAGCCCTGATAACAAATTAATTTTCATTTCAACAGCCTGTACCTACTTAAGTGTTTCACTCAACAGATTTGTTGAAGTTTCTAGTTTTTGTATGGAGTCACACAAAAAGTTAAGTTTTGTAGATATGAACACCAAATCGTTTTTTAATTGGCCATCTTTCAATAAACCCTGAACTATTTCAATAAACAATGCATCATTTTTGTTCAACTCATTTACAACAGATGCAAAACTTTCAAAATTTGTTGCATAGTACAAAACTGCACTTGCCCAAGTGCCCACGTGTGTATCCGCTGGCATAGGGGGAAGAGGAAGGTTGGGATTCTTTTCTCTGAAGAGATCAATCCTCAATGGTGATTTAAGATAGATTTTTTTCCCATTTGATATAAGCTTATCCATATTGGGATATAGGAGTCTGATACATTCATGTGATTATGAAGAGCATGAACTACACAAGTGACATGAATCATTTTTGGAAAACTCATGGAAAGGGCTTGATCTGCTTTTATCATGTATGGTGCATGATACCATACATGATAAAATACTTTACCGTAACAATTAATGGGAAACACAGTGAAGTAGTTAAAATATTAATAAAACTCTAGTGGCAACACACTAACTTCACTCACTCTTTGAAAGAGTGAAGTTAAAATTCTAGTGGCAACACACTCTATTAATAGAGTAATACTTTGTTGTATTTTATGCCATTTGGTCATATCTTATCATAGTTTCATAGAATAACCTCACAGTGGTTATATTATTTGATGCAGATAGTTCTTTACATGCCATAAATAAGAACTGCTTACTATTTTGTCATTTTTCAATACCCCGACAACAGCATTTCTTATTTTTCTGAACTTGAACCTTGGGTTCATCAATGTATGTTCATTTTCACATGCTGCTCTAATGTTTTGCAAAGTTTCATCATACCACTTAGGAAGGTACTCTTGAGTAAGCCAGTTCACCTATCAATAATTGTCATGAATTCACACAAGTCACAGCAGCAATATGTTTATTTCCAAATAAATGTTGAGTAACTTGTGAACGCTGATCTGCACTTACTGTTTTTCCACATGGTTGGCAAATAAAAACTTTCATTGTCCGTGGTAAATATGTTATTAAATTCATCTATGTATTGCTGAAGATGTGATTTAACATTTGATTTAACTTTCAGCATGTTTTCCAGATCAACAAGTTACACAAAACATTTGTTCACAAGAACTAAAAGATGAATGAGGTGCGTATGCATCATTCACACACTTTGTCTCAAGTGCTCAGTCTAGCAGTGTAAACTGCGAGTGATTAATGAATTTTTTTTTTTTAACATTATTGTAGCCCCACGTTGTGGCGCCAATTTGCGAGTGTATTATTTGTATATGTTTGTATTTGTTAGCCCCACGTTGTGGTAGCCAATTTGCGACGGTATTACTTATAATGTTTGTTTACATCACGTGTGTTGAAGCCATCTTGTGACGTCATTCATTTGTTCGGTTTGTAGCTCCATCTTGTGTTAGCAATTTGCATCAGTGTTAGTGTTCGAAAGAATGCGACTGTTATTTGATTTAAATTTTGTTTATTGTCCTCCGGCTAGCTATTATCTCTCAGTCGAACATGTCTCTTGATCAGGGTTGTGTAAACGGAAAGGAATCTTTTATCCAAATATAACACTGATGAAGAAATTTGTTTTAAACATTTATTGTCAAACACATTAACTATCACATTTATACATTGATCTTAACACTCGCCAAACTGAAACTGTTATAACAACTTCTTACTGATAAACTTTAATCCACGTACTTCAACTTTTTGTATAATTAACTTTATAATACTTTAGATTTTCGTAACTTGTGAATCTATAGCCGACGTATCTCATACAAATATTTTGACGAACTGACGAACTGAAGACGACGTGTAGTGCACAAAGAATTTTGATGAACTGAGCAACTGAAGGCGACGTGTAATGTATTGAGATTTTCGATGAACTGAGCGACTGACTGACTTTACCTCTAACCTAGCTTATTTATACTCCTGCATCCAGATACGCCTAAAGATTATAACTGACTTACTATTGGCTAATAAAACGCGCCAACATTAGCGTCTATTTTAATATCCAATGAAAATTATGAATACATATGCTCTAGGGAGAAAATATTCCAGAAGGTTCTCAACGGAAAAACGCGCCAACATTACGTAACTTCCTCATTTCCAATAATGATAAACAGCTCACCCCCTCGCTGCATTATTGCGCTATTATTGACAGTTTCAGTAAGGTCGTATAAACTTACTTCTCAACAATAATTACATTCAACAAACATCTCAAATCAATGTCACATAAAAATGCATATTCATATTACAATCATTATTTACATTTAAGTAATTTGTGATACAAATTACTGCATCAAAACAAATTATGAAGTGTACAGATAGCAAATGGGGAATAACCAGGGTGTCAGCAAGTTTGAAAACGGCCTAATCTATTCTATGAACATTCTCTGATACCTGTAATGCAATACTAATATTTATTTATCTATATTTATTTGTAATAGAATAAATTAAAAATTATGCAGGATAAACAATAGCAAAAATCAAAGATTATTTCAGATTTATGTATTTATGGAAGATTATACGAAAATATGTATTTACAAATCCCACCCCAATATATATTTTTATGTGAAATAAGATTTCATATTTATGCTCATGACCCTTTATTCAGTTTTCCCCTTTTTGTAGACATTTGCGTGTTTGCAGAAAGAATATTTATTTACATAAGAATCTGCTCCCAATCATCACTTATGATGACCCTTATTAAGTTGAAGTTATTAAATAAGCTACCTCTTAATGGAAAGAGATGAAAGCCAGAATAGAGGATACTAAAAAACAGGAACTATCTTATTAACCAAAGGCCTTTGAAACTACACAGATCATTAAAAAATGACTGTGATAAAAAAAAATATATTGAAGTTTGTGACAAGGCAGGAAGGGAAGGGTTGGCATGGTTTATAATGGGGGTAACATACTTAAGTGGGATATGGAATGGATGTATCAAGGGAAAATGTCCAATGTGTTAAGAAGCAGATAACATGACATTATATTCTGGAATGTAAACAAACTAAAATGTGGAGGAATAAGTTCCTTTTACAAAGTGGGAAAATTTATCAAATGCAATAAGAGGCAAAACAATTTTAAATCTAAAATCAGAGAAAACAAAAAAAACTGGGAAAGTACATAGGTAAGCGAGACAAAAATGGCTATGGAAGGTAAGTAACATAGATGGAAAGGACAATGGAGATAATTTTGATTGAGGTATACAAGAAAATTTTAACTTTTAGTATGAAGGATCCAAAATATAATCCCATTATATGGATAACTGATGTTAAATATAATCGGGGAATGGAAGTAACGCAACTCATAAATTGAAGAATTATAAATATAATTGTAATTCTAGTAATCAGTTTATAGTAATACTGTACTATTGAAAAAACAATTTATGTATGGAAAGTCTGTGAATAAACTCATTCATTTATTCACTCAATATTGGTCATCAACTTACTATCAGCCAATAATGGCTATGACATAAGCCATGTAGCTGTACAAAAATGCATTAAAATAAATATGAATTAATATGCACGTGAGCATAAATTAAAAAAAGTTACAAATAAATAATATTATAATTGGGTTTTGATTAATAGCAGTTGGATCTGTAACTTGTGATTTGGCATTACACAGAGGAAATATACCCTCCATGAATTTGCTATGGAATATGCAAGTAATTTCAGTTTCAAGTTTTCTGCTTATCTTTGGTTATCATTTTTATCTCGCATGTCATGAACGGTTAAGTTAAAGAAATGGATTGTTTGTATGTGATACGGTAATTTGTATCATAAATTACCTAAATGTAAATAATGATTGTAATATGAATATGTATTTTTATGTGACATTGATTTTAGATGTTTATTAATTGTAATTATTATTGGAAAGTGAATTTATACGGCTTTACTGAAACTGTCAATAATAGCGCAATAATGCAGCGAGGGGATGAGTTGCTTACCATTACTGGGAACAAGGAAGTTACGTAATGTTTCGCGCCTTTTCGGTAGAACCTTCTAGAATATTTCCTAAAGCATATGTATTCGTGGTTTTCATTGGATATTAAAATAGACGCTAATGTTGGCGCGTTTTATTAGCCAATAGCAGTTCATTTATAATCTTTAGGCATGTCGAGGAGTGGGAGTATATAAATCCAGGTCCGAGGTAGATCGCCCCGCAGTTCAACAAAATTCTCAATACCTTACACGACAGTCGCCCAGTTCATCAAAATTTCTAGCACGTTACACGCTGTCTTCAGTGAGTCAGTTCGTCATAAGTTACGCGCAGCAGAATTACGAGAATCTAAAATATTATACAGTTAAATATACACAAAGTTGAAGTACGTGAGTTAAAAGTGATAAGTAAGAAGTTATTACAAACAGTTTCAGTTTGGCGAGTATCTAAATCAATATGTAAAAGTGTTCGTGAACGTGTTCGGCAATAAAGATTATAAAACAAATTCTCTTCATCAGTATAATTTCTGGATAAAAGATTCCTTTCCGCTTCACAACCTGCAAAGAGATATATGTTCTACCAAGATAAGATGATAGCTAGCCGGAGGACAATATACGAAACTTAAATTCTTTCGAACACTAACTGATGCAAATTGCTAACGCCAGATGGAGCTACGAACCAAACAAGAAGTGACGTCACAAGATGGCAACGCGTGAAGTAAGCAGCACAACATGATCTACAAGTTCTAATAACTTACGATACACAAACTACGTAAGAAACATTATTCCGTCGCATATTGGCACCCAGAACGTGGGGCAGAGTGACCAGGAAAGGATCAGAATAACCAGGAAGTAGCAGAATTAACTAGGAAAGTAGCAGAATTAACCAGGATGTGGAATGAATGGAGCAGTGAATTGATCTACAAGACGCAGATTCCAGAAACAACAGGGACGACAGACTTCGATCGTAATTCCGAGATTACAAGGCAACAGGGTAATTTAACTACAAAACAACAAGACGACGAGATTCATCACAACACAACGCAGAAGCGACATACAAACCTAGGAGAAAGGGGCAGACAGCTAGACATCTAAGCAACATCAGCAGATTGCATCAGAAAGGTTAGAAAAGTGTGATTTTAATTCTAAAAAAAAAAAAAAAAAGGGGGGGGGTAAACAAATTTAAATGTTACTGAGGAGTGGTAGGATAAAAAAAACAATGGCTACCAATAATACAGAAGAAATAATTATGGAGGAAGATAATGTAACAGTTAGCTGTAATTCAATACAGGTTGCAGAAAATAGCCCAGATTTTTTAGGATTTGAAGATGAAAATGTTAGTGCAGAAAGTGAGAATAGAATAGCAGGAAATGTTAATTTTGATGCTAGTATGATGATGGAAATGATGAGAAATTTTGGTGAAATACTAAATAAGGGTTTAGAACAAAACAGGGAAGATAGTAGTAAGAATATTGAGAAATTAGAACAAAAACTAACTCAGAAAATGGAAATGAATAAGAAAGAATTGAGGGAAGATCTTAGTAAGAAAATAGATCAAAACAGGGAAGATATGCAAAAGAATAATGAGAAATTAGAAAAATTAACTCAGAGTAATGAGAAGTTAAGGGAAGATATGCAAAAGAATAATAGGGAATTAAGAGAAGATATTGATAGGAGTTTAGAACAAAAACTAGATCAGAATAAGAGAGAATTGAGGGAAGATATTGGTAAAAGCTTAGAACAAAACAGGGAAGAAATTGAAAAGAAATTCATGGAGCTAGATAGTAGTATGATTACAATGAAAAATGAAAATCAAGAAATGATAGCAAATGAAATAGGTGAAGTTTCAAAGAAAATGTTAGACATGAGCAGGGAAATATCTAACCAAAAAAGTGAGGTTAATAATAAAATAGAGCATGTTAATGTAAAATGTACAGAGCTAGGTAGCCGAATGAGTAGCATTTCAAGTGAGTTAAAAGAGATGATGGAGGCTACAAATGCAGATTTAATACAGGTGCAAGTTAATTTCAGAGGGGAAATATCTGAAATTCAGAAGGAGTCAGAAACACAGAGAAATAAATTGTCTGATGAAGTTAAAGATTTGTCTAAAGATTTGAATCAAAAGCTAACTTCTGAAATTAACAAACACCAAACTGTTCAAAATGAGAATAATAAAAAATTGGAACAGACAATAGAAAATCTGCAAGGTACTGTAAATAGATTAGAATTGAATTCAAGGGCAAATATATGTGAAGTGAATGTATCAGATGTACAACATAATGATAGAGGTAGTTCCTCAGGTATGACAAATAATGTGAGTGATGCGGCAGCTTCATCTATAGCTAATGCTGAAACTCAGAGTGCACAAGTTACACTAGAGAATTTAAATATGGGAGTAGGGAATTTGCAAAATTATAATCATATCTTAAGTGATTTTCCACTTCCAAAATTTAATGAAAACTCCAGTCCAGTACAGTTCGTTGCAGAATTATCAGAGTATTTTCAAATTAAAAAGATACCTGAAGCATTGAAAATGATAGTTGTCAAAAGATGTTTGGACCAGAAAACCTTAGATTGGTTACAAATGGTATCAGGGGGTGAAATTTCATATGAATCCTTTAAGAGATTATTCATGAACAGATTTTGGAATGTTACGGTACAGCAAAGAATTCGAGCAATGCTTAGTCATGGTCAATTTAATCCACGAGAAGGAATATCAATGACTGATTACTTACTAAAACATGCAAGTCAGGTTAGAAACTTGTCACCTCCAATCAGTGAGGAAGATTTTGTGAGTTTGCTCGCAAGGCATCATCCTATAAGGATACGAAATTACTTATTAATTGCAAAACCACGGAACATCTATGAGATGACAGAATTAATAACAGCTTTGGAACAACAGGAAGAAGATATATCTCGGGAATGGGAGCATAGATTTTTAGATGTGCGAGATAGAAGAAATTACCAAGGTAGTTATCAGCAAATTAGAGGACAAGACAGACATGAAATTAATACCAGACAACGGTATCAATCATACGTTCCACAATTTGAAAGATCAAGGATAGATAGGAGACCAGGTCGACAGGAACAAATAAATTATGTCAGGACAGAAAGATTGCCTGAAAGAGGGCAAAATTATGGAAGGAGGTTGCGACGGTTTTAATGTTGTAGATCATTAATTACAGCTCCGTGTTTGGAAGCCAATTTACGAGAGCAAATATGTGTTTACTTCACGCGTTGCCATCTTGTGACGTCACTCCTTGTTGGTTTGTTTAGCTCCATCTGGTGTAGCAATTTGTATCAGTTTTGAAATAATTCACTTTAAATGTTCTCCAGCTAGCTCTTTGGGTCGAATATGTTTCTCATGCAGGGTGTGAATCGGAAAGGAATCTTTTATCCAGAAATTATACTGACGAAGAAATTGGTTTTATAACATTTATTGCCGAACACATTCACTAACACTTTTTACATATTTATCTGGATACTTGCCAAACTGAAACTGTTTGTAATAACTTCTCACTTTTTAACTCACGTACTTCGACTTTGTGTATATTTAACTGTATAATATTTTAGATTCTCGTAATTCTGCTGCGCGTAACTTATGACGAAATGAAGGACTGGCTGACGATGTGTAGTGTACACGAAATTTTGATGAACTGAGCGGCCGACGTGTAGTGTATTGAGAATTCCGTTGAACTGGGGGCGATGTGTAATGTGTTGAGAATCTTGTTGCACTGGGGGGAACGCTATCTCGAACCCGGCTTATTTATAGGCCTGCCTCAAGATAGGCCTAAAGATTATAAATGAACTGCTATTGGCTAATAAAACGCGCCAACATTAGCGTCTATTTTACTATCCAATGAAAACCGCTAATACATATTTCTTTTAGGGAACATTCTAGAAGCATTTTTACCGAAAAGGCGCGAAACATTACGTAACTTCCTTGTTCCCGGTAATGATAAACAACTCACCCCATCGCTGCATTCTTGCGCCATTACTAACAGTTTCAGTAAAGCCTTATATTATTATTTACCAATAATAATTACAATTAATAAACCTCTGAAATCAATGTCACATAAAAATACATATTCATATTACAATCGTTATTTACATTTGAGTAATTTGTGATACAAATTACCGTATCAAGGTACACTAGACAAAGGGGAAATTTCACTCACTGGAGGGAAAATAATAACCGGGAAAGATCTGAGGAACGGCAAGAAAATTACGTGCCAAGGGGACATAATGTCAAAAATCGAGGATTTCGAACTTGAGGAAGGGGAACTCAAAACAATGGTAGCGACACTGAGATAGACTTAGCGCCTGTTAGGAATGGCAGTCCCGTACGTGAACATGGAAATAACCAGGAAAACTGTTAACAGACTCCTGTGTAGTAGGTTCTCAGGACGTCTTTAATAATTCAGTATCCATTACCAATACAAATCATATGCCTACACATACACCCTGTAATAAGATTACAGCAACAAAAGATAAGGGAGAAAAGTTTGAATCACCTCATGTTAGGATGGAAATTGCGAAGAAAGAGATCATTGCAACTATAGATTCTGGTTCATCAGCTTCAATTTGCTCACAGAAATTTTACATAAATCTGATTAATGAAGGTAACAAAATTATGGCTCTTCCCACTAGTAATTTAGTTTGTCGTGTTGCAATCGGAAGAACGACACAGGTCATAAAAAAACAAGCTCTACTTAGCATACTTATCGGCGGAGAGAATTTTGAGGTTATGTTTCTAATTGTAAACCATCTGATTTGTGACATAATTATAGGATGTGACTTCCTACATGAATATGAAGCGAGTATAGATTTTAAACATGAAGAGTTAAAAATAACAAAAGAAGATAGAGAAATAAGGGTACCATTTATAAAAGAGAAAGTTTCTGTAATCGAGATGACAAAGGATGAGAAGAATCTTTGTGACCAAGAATTTTTTGTGCAAATCACAGAAACTGATAGAAATAGTCAGATAAAGCAGGTAGTCACAGAATATGAAGGGAATACCACGCCATATTTTCAACAGCTAGCAGAAATGCCAGAGAAAGTAGAGGAATTTATAATCCAAACAAAAGACGACCATGTGAGCGAGACAGACAACAGTTGGAAAGAGAAGAGAAATGAGGAAATAATACACAAGTGTGAAGAAGCTTATAATCTTACGATAATGCAAAAACAAATCCTTCATGATGTTTTGATGAACAATAGTTCAGTATTTAGTAATATCCCAGGCAGATGTAATGTATATCAGCATACATTTCAAGTAGAAGACGTACCACCATATAGGCACAAGTATGACAATTTACCTATAAGTCTTCGGGACAAAGCTAGACAATTAATAAATAGCATGTTAGAAAATGGGATTATTGAGCAAAGTAATTCTCAGTATATAAATTCAATCTGCTGGAGTATTAAACGAGATGGTAGTTTGAGATTAACATTAGACGGTAGATATGTCAACAAGTATATGAAACCAGATCATTTTCAAAGTGAGGGAATTGAACAACTAATTACAAAACTTTCAAGAGGGAGATTTCTGACATCCATTGACCTCACTGCATCATATTGGCAAGTGGAATTAGATCCACAAGTGCGTGATTACACTTCATTTCAGTACTCAGGGATCCAGTATCGTTTTTGTGTAAATCCTTTTGGTTTAAAAAACTCAGGAAGTGGATTTTTGAGAGCCATTCACAGTATCTTTGGAAATTCTGCAGATGACTTTTTAATAAAGTATATTGACGACTTCTTAATCATTAGTCAAACATTTGAAGAACACATGAATAATGTCCATTATGTGTTAAATAAACTACAACAACATGGTATGACTGTGAACATACTAAAATCAAAATTTTGTGTCAAGGAAATAAATTTTCTGGGTTATGTAGTGGATGAATGAGGTATAAGACCTGATCAGAAAAGAATTGAAGCAATAATGAAAATTCCATCACCAAGGAACGTAAAACAAATTAGACGTCTCTTAGGGGTATTGAACTTTCAGAGTAAGTTCGTACCAAGATATTCGGCTGAAATAGAACCACTGCGGCAGCTACTCCGAAAGAACAAGAAGTGGAAATGGACAGAGGATCATCAAAAATGTTTTGAAAGAGTAAAAGAACTTTTTGCTAAGTCCATATTGCTCGAGAGGCCTAGAGAAGATTTGGAATATGAGATTTATGTCGACGCATCAATGCAAGGATACGCCGGAATTTTAGGACAGCGAGACATCAACAATGACTTTCACGTCATTAGTACAGCTTCTAGAGGACTTACAAATATTGAGCGGAATTCTTCAGTGACTCAGCTAGAAATTGGAGCACTATATTTCTCATTAATTCGTTTTAAAACCTATATTTATCAGCAAAAGGTGAAAGTATATTCAGACCACATCAGGTTAACTTTCATACAACGGTGTAGATTATGTAGTGGAAAACTTGCTAGATACATTCATGCAATATCTGCATTCGATATTGAGATTATACACATTCCTGGCAAAAATAATACCATCAGTGATTTGCTATCAAGATTGAACTACAACCCACAAATTCCCAAAAATATTGAAAGGCCCAAAAATGAAGTCAAAATACTAACAATTGAAATTCCCTTAGGCAAAGAAATGATAAGAAAATTGAAAAATATGGGGGAAATTCAAAATGAGGACGCAAAATTATTTGAACTTAAAGAAAATGCACCATTAATTGAGGAGGCAAAGAAAGAAATTATAGCAATTCGGGATGGGACATTATACAAGAAGCATGGAAAAGAAATGCCTAGTTGGAAGGTAATGGTTCCGAAAAGCATGGAAAAGGAACTAATTAAGAATTTTCATGAAGGGTTAGCACACTCAGGGACGGACCGAACAACTTCTATGATTTTAGAGAATTTATACATATCCAAATTGCGTCAGAAAGTTCGGAAATTTATATCGTGCTGCAACCTGTGTCAGAAGGCAAAGCAAATAAATGCAGCATATGCATTTGAAACTAATTCGGTTATAAGGGATAAGCCGAGATGTGTAATTAGTATTGATATTCATGGTCCGATGCCTCCAAGTCAATTTGGAAATAAATATATATTTGTCTGTTATGATATATTCAGCAAATATGTAAGAATTTACCCTTTGAGAAAACCTACAGGTTTAGCATGTTTGAATAGACTACTCAAGTCATATGTGATAGAAGAAGGACCTATTCAATCTGTATTGAGCGATAATGCTTCGTACTTCACAGGAAAAAAATTTATGGATGGACTGAAAGAAAATGGCATTAAACAATATTTTTCGTCAAGATACAGACCGAACTCCAACCCAGTGGAGAGGGAAATTAAGGAAATTTCAAATTATTTAAGGGTGTTATGTCATCGAAAGCACACCCAATGGTATGGATACGTGAACTTCGTTCAGAATCTACTAAATGAAACCGTAAACAATGTGACAGGATATAAACCATGTGAACTTAAGTTAGGAAAGAAGATCAATACAATGTGTAAAAAATTTCCAGAAGCCATTCCAGATGCGCATTCGATACCACCAACAGAAGAAGAGATGTTCCGAAAAGCATTCGAGAGGATGAAGAAAAAGGCCATAAAAAGAAAAATTAAACATGAAGAAAAGAAGAGAAAGGAATGGAGGATCAAAATAGGAGATTTAGTTTTGGTTAAAACCAAGAAATTGTCGGATAAAGCAAATAAACTTTATTGGCGAATGTTTCTCAAATACCATGGACCATATGAAGTTGTTGAAGTATATGGAACTAATACATATGAGTTATGTAATCCAACAACTCGAAAAAGCATTGGAAAATTCCATATTGAGATGCTGAAACCATACAACAATGAAGATCAATGTGAAACAGAAGACAAAGATGATAAATAGTAAATGTTGGGTAGTTAAAGACGAAATGCAGAGCAATGTATTGGAACGTAAGAGGGTTAAATAAATATGTACGTCATGTGAAAGGAGAAATAAATTTTGGACATGACTAAATGTTTGAGAGGAAAATAACATTTTATTAGTAACTGAACATGTGAAATAAAGCATGATGTTATATTAAAGTAAAGTAGATAAATACTATTCCAAGAGTATTGTTAAGATAAAGTACAAAATAACAAAAATGGGCAAAAAAAAAAAAAAATAATTAAAACAAATATTTATGTAGTAAATAGAACATGAGAAACAGTGCCTAGATTTAAGAGATGAAAATATATTTGTGTAGAGGGTGAATATTTTGATAAAAAATGTTAAACAATTACAAAAATCTTAAATGTATAAATTTTTGTCAACAACTTAAGAAAGTAAACAATTTGGTAGCAGTGATTAAATAATTTAGGGTAAAGTATTTGCTATAAAAAAAAATTTTTTTTTGGTAATGTCAGATTAATGTCAAAACAAATTAAACCAGAGCCAGTAAGTAGTGGCGAGATAAAACATATGTCGTGTGTTAAATGCGTGTGAAGTATCAAGTGAAAGTGATAGCGTGTGTTCCAAGATTTAGGAGACTAAAAACACAATTATAAAATTTCCAAACAAGTTATAAATATTTATAATTATGTTTCTAGTGGGGCATATGATACGGTAATTTGTATCATAAATTACCTAAATGTAAATAATGATTGTAATATGAATATGTATTTTTATGTGACATTGATTTTAGATGTTTATTAATTGTAATTATTATTGGAAAGTGAATTTATACGGCTTTACTGAAACTGTCAATAATAGCGCAATAATGCAGCGAGGGGATGAGTTGTTTATCATTACTGGGAACAAGGAAGTTACGTAATGTTTCGCGCCTTTTCGGTAGAACCTTCTAGAATATTTCCTAAAGCATATGTATTCGTGGTTTTCATTGGATATTAAAATAGACGCTAATGTTGGCGCGTTTTATTAGCCAATAGCAGTTCATTTATAATCTTTAGGCATGTCGAGGAGTGGGAGTATATAAATCCAGGTCCGAGGTAGATCGCCCCGCAGTTCAACAAAATTCTCAATACCTTACACGTCGGTCGCCCAGTTCATCAAAATTTCTAGCACGTTACACGCTGTCTTCAGTGAGTCAGTTCGTCATAAGTTACGCGCAGCAGAATTACGAGAATCTAAAATATTATACAGTTAAATATACACAAAGTTGAGGTACGTGAGTTAAAAGTGATAAGTAAGAAGTTATTACAAACAGTTTCAGTTTGGCGAGTATCTAAATCAATATGTAAAAGTGTTCGTGAACGTGTTCGGCAATAAAGATTATAAAACAAATTTTCTTCATCAGTATAATTTCTGGATAAAAGATTCCTTTCCGCTTCACAACCTGCAAAGAGATATATGTTCTACCAAGATAAGATGATAGCTAGCCGGAGGACAATATACGAAACTTAAATTCTTTCGAACACTAACTGATGCAAATTGCTAACGCCAGATGGAGCTACGAACCAAACAAGGAGTGACGTCACAAGATGGCAACGCGTGAAGTAAGCAGCACAACATGATCTACAAGTTCTAATAGCTTACGATACACAAACTACGTAAGAAACATTATTCCGTCGCATATGACACATAAAGCAGTTGTCATACTTAAACATATATACTAATTGGGCATTACTGCCTAGCCAACATCTGCATAGGATCAACTTCTTCACATCTCCTAAATGTATCGTATGCAACATGGACATGGAAGAACACCATCTGGACAACTGCATTGCATTACAGCGAAGTACTGGAGCGCAAGTCTGCTAATGACTTTGGTGTCAAATGCAGCACTTAGAAAAATATAACATAGATTCTAATACTCAAAATGCCTACCCAAAGCAAGAAACAATGATATTCAAATAATATAAATTATATACCTTACCTTTAAGCTTTGAGCTGCTGCCTTTATTTGCTTCCACCTTTTCCTTGTTTAAAGAGGATTCACTTTTATCTTCACCAGTAATGGCGCTTTCTTGCTGATATGCTCCTTCTTTGTGTATGAAACAGAAAAAGCAACATATTTACAAATAAAAACTTCTTTCACATATCTAATTATCAGAAATCCTTTAAGGAACAAAAGAGTTCTTACCATCTAAATCTTTTGATTCAACTTGCGAGGTTTGCTCATCATTCCCATTCACTTCTTCCTCTTTTAAGACTCTGGTTTCCTGGTGCATGGGCTTTTTATCCTTTTCATCTGAAATTGCAATCAGTTTTTTCTCTTTTACTGCCTCTTCGCTTTCCTGAAGCACAGGTTTATCTTTCTCCTCTTTGCACTCTTGGTGCATGGGTTGTTTAACGTGTGAAACTGCAACAAGTTTTTCCTCTTTTACTGTTACTTTGCCTTCCTGAAGCACAGCCTTATCTTTCTCTTTTAGTGTAACGTTGCACTTTTGGTACATGAGATGTTTATCCTTATCATCTGAAATCATAGCCACCTTCTCCTCTTTTGCTGAAATTTGGTCGTCCTGGTGCACATTTTCTTTGACTTTGGCCTCTGAAATGGCAAAATCAAATAAAATTAGGTACAACCAATTTTAGGACAAAGAAGTCTTTCTGAAACGTTTGGTATAATTATACAATATTGAGTGTTGAATACTGTGGTAGCTATACTTCGAAATGAAACTTTTTCTTTCTTGGCACTTTATTACTTTACAAAAATCAACATCTTTTTAAACTGATATTTTAATTAAAGTTTGCTGATTAATATTCACAGATTAAATATTTTTACATTAGCAAAAATTGAATATATCTTTGGAAGACATAAAAATATTCTCAAAACTGTACTTTTTTTTTAGAATGCTGTAAGCCCTTATCATAATCTCCACGCCTCAAATATTTCACAATAATTTATTTATCTATCTCAGTAATGATGGGAAACTTATATAAAACTGATTTTTAAACTTACTAAAAATATTTTAAAGTAAAAATAATATTAACAATAAAATCTTAATTTAAATGATTGCAGACTTTGTGGAAAGCATTCAAGTATTGCATCTGCCTCTTTCATAAGTTTCAAAATTATGTAGAACTGAAGTCTGAGGTTTAATTTTAATCATAATATTTTGGGGATGAAAGATATATTTTCAATCTAAGGAAATAAATAATAATAATAATAATAATAATAATAATAATAATAATAATAATAATAATAATAATAATAATAAGTTGCAAAGTATGGGTATGCTTTCGTAAGATATATTAAATTCACTTCTACTGCAAAATTTTGCACAAATAATACTTTTTTGGAATCTAAATAGCTCACAACTATTTAATGATGACATTATATTTACAGACCAGAAATGGAATTAAACACACCTTTCTCCTTATGTTCTTTCTGTGTAACCACTCTGTTCCACTCTGATTCTGAGGCACTGATGAACTCTGAAAACAGAGCAATGATAAACGTAAATGTACTATTTATTTAAAGGTGAGTCGGAATTGTTACACTAACATCACTTAAGTTTACTTAAGTGAGTAAACTTAAGTGATGTTAGTGTAACAATTCCGACTCACCTTTAAATAAATTCAATACACATCACTGTTTCCAGCTTCTTTTCATTACAATATCAACGTAAATGTACTAATCTTTTGTGTTAAACTTTGATAATACTTAGCATAAATTTTAATAACATTTTGTAACTTATTCACTAATGGGTAAGTACAGTGCCTTATTATCAACTCCTGGCTGGCAGCTTGGCAGATGTAGCTGCATGCACACAGTGCTTGTAACCAGTTCTAGCTCCCACTGTTCTCCCTCCACTCCGTGCGTCAGGCATGTGTGACCATTGCTAGCATGAGTTTGTGTTTTGTTCTTTGTGGTTAAAGTATGATAGTCCTGTTATAATGCCAAGAAGTGTGTTTACTTTAGAACACTGCATATTTATAGAAAGATTCCCTGGAATCTGTGCGCCTCAGAGAGAGACAGTTCGTAGTCTTGTAAACCAATTTAGAGAAACGGGTTCTGTTCTTGATAAGAAACCCAAAGTAACTCACCACGTTCTTACAGAGGATAAACTCGAGACACAACAAAGGTTAGAACATAGCCCCAATCAATCCCTTAATAGGTTATCACAGGAAATGGGAGTTTTACAATTCTTGGCTTGGAAAGCCACTAAACTTTTAAAATTAAAACCTTATAAGATAACCGTAGTTCAGGAACTGCAACCACAGATACTGTGAGTAGAGTAAATTTCTGCAATTGGGTGTCAGGTAAAGTTATGATGGCTCTATGGACCCAAAGTTAATTTTTTTTTTTCCCGCAAACGAAGCATTGTTTTCTTTAAATGGCCTTGTATCGGCACAAAACAACAGATACTGGAGTGCAGAAAAACTGATATTGTACACGAAATGCCATTGCATGACCAGAAAATTGGTGTTTGGTAAACTGTGAATGCGTACCAAATTATAGGGCCTACATTCTTTTGAGGTTACAGCTAATGGACAGAGGTACAGGGATACAATAATTAAACCATTCCTGGAATATTTCCGCAACATTGAATGCACACAGGCATATTTTGATACGGTAATTTGTATCATAAATTACTCAGACGTAAATAATGATTGTAATATGAATATGTATTTTTATGTGACATTGATTTCAGAGGTTTATTAATTGTAATTATTATTGGTAAATAATAATATACGGCTTTACTGAAACTGTCAATAATAACGCAATAATGCAGCGATGGGGTGAGTTGTTTATCATTACCGGGAACAAGGAAATTACGTAATGTTTCGCGCCTTTTCGGTAGAAGCTTCTAGAACATTTCCTAAAGTAATATGTATTCGTGGTTTTCATTGGATATTAAAATAGACGCTAACGTTGGCGCATTTTATTAGCCAATAGCAGTTCATTTATAATCTTTAGGCATGTCGAGGAGTGGGTGTATATAAGCCAGGTCCGAGGTAGAGTGCCCCCCAGTTCAACAGAATTCTCAACACACTACACGTCGGTCTCTCAGTTCATCGTCAGTCAGTCCTTCAGTTCGTCAAGTTACACGCAGCATAATTACGAGAATTATTATAAAGTTAATTCTACACAAAGTTGAAATACATAGTTAAAAGTGATAAGTAAGAAGTTATTACAAACAGTTTCAGTTTGGCGAGTATCCAGATTAATATGTAAAAGTGTTTGTGAACGTGTTCGGCAATAAAAATTATAAAGCCAATTTCTTCGTCAGTATCATTTCTGGATAAAAGATTCCTTTCCGATTCACACCCTTACATAGAGATACATGTCCTACCAAGATAAGATGATAGCTAGCCGGAGGACAATATACAAAACTTTAAATTCTTTCGGAAACTAATTGATACAAATTGCTACGCCAGAGGGAGTTACGAACCAAACGAATGACGTCACAAGATGGCAACACATGAAGTCACAAAACCTTAATACCGCATCAAATTGGCTTCCAAACGTGGTGCTATAATAATGTTAAACACATTGTAACATTAATACCGCATCAATTTTCAACAATACTCTGCTACAGCACATACGGCTGATCACTCGTTGAAATTAATTGCAGAAATGTTTTAAGATAGTGCCATAGTAGAGGACTATGGCCACTGCACTCCCCAGACCTTAAAGGTATGCAACTTTTATTTATGGGGGAACTTAAAAAATTAAGTGTATCAGAACAATCTGCATACGTTGGAAGAACTGAAAGACAATATCAGAAGAGAAATTGCTACAATTTCAGAAGAAGAATTAATGGAAATTTTCTTAAAAGGTGTGAGAGATGTGTGACAGCACAAGGACATCATTTCCAACACCTTCTGTGATAAAGGTATGTGGTTATTGTATGCATGTAAATCTATGCACTTGAGTTCAGGGTCTGTGAATATTCAACTCAGCCAGCCAGGAGTCAGAAATAAGGCATTGTATATCACAAGTAATATTGCTCACTTCCCCAGACATTCATATAGTTATCCAACAAAATAATAACTGAATAAATGTTTATTATTTAGAATATGCAGTAAATTAAGAAGGAATTGTTTTCTTTCTATTATATACATTCTAGCTGTTTTATTAACCATAACAATTATTTTGATATTTGACCAAAATTCACTTAAACACACTTTATTGCATTTCTCAATATGCCTTCCTGTCTCAGAATTTTCTTTAATTTTGACCTTATATGCTTAAGATAAGAATAGTACTATAATATTATGTCACAATCCTCTCATTTTGATTGAAACTGGAAAAATCCTACTGTTTTTAGCAATGTATACTTGAGAAATAATTAATTAATTTTTGATAACCTGTAAAAGCGAAGAGAAAAAGCTGGGTAATTTTCAGAATGGAATACTCCCTTTCTCTATAAAAAATATTTGTCATAATACCACAAAGTTCATGATTCCCACCCCCCAAAAGAACATTTATTCTCAATGACCATTAATAGAGCCCAGCTTTTATGGAATATCAATTTCAAAACATGTACATAAATATGTAAGCAAAAAAAAAACTAAATATGTATCAATTCAATTATATGTAAAATCAAACATTTTATTT
Source organism: Deroplatys truncata (assembly GCA_030765065.1). Classification (NCBI taxonomy): domain Eukaryota; kingdom Metazoa; phylum Arthropoda; class Insecta; order Mantodea; family Mantidae; genus Deroplatys; species Deroplatys truncata. The sequence continues at coordinate 216,148,883 of CM060976.1, forward strand.
TTTTGTAGAAAATAGAAGTTTACAAGTAGTCAAATTGAGATTATTATATTAATCAAAGAAACAACAAAAGGGTTTCTGGAAAGAAATTAGAACAAGAGGGAGGTTTCATTAATAGATTATAGACATTTAAAAATGGAATGAGGAAAAGAAAAATACACTGAAGTATGCAACAGAGGCCAGAGTGGGATATGTATGGGTGAGGACAGGTGTAATGAATTTAAGTGGTCTAACAGGGAGAGATATACTAAATATAATAGACTGCATGATAATTGGCATTATATTCTAAAATATTGATGATACAGATAAAGGAAGAGAGAATTTAATACTAGAGAAATGGAAAAATTTACCAGTAGAGCTACAAGTTAGGAAGATTTTCAATTAAAGATCAACTCAATACATGGAGAAAGCATGAAAACATTTAGTAAAAATAAGATAAAATGGTTAAAAGAAATGTGAAGTAAATTGGAGAAAATACAGAAACAGGGTAACAAGGGACAAAAGCAAATAGTGGATACATTATACAGGATGGACCATTTAAGTTGAGACTGTAGCGTTGTAGAAAGAAATGTCTTTAATAAAAGTTGCTTGATATTATGGGGGAAAGTAAATGTCATTAGCCATGTTTTGTTTGAAGGACATTATGGTGGTTATTTTAGGGTCAATTTAATTTTTTTAAATGGGAACATACATTTAGGGTCAATTTAAATTGACCCTAAAATGACCATCACAATGTTCTCCAAATAAAACACGACTAATGGCATTTACTTTTCCCCCATAATATCAAGCAACTTTCATTCAAGACATTTCTTTCTACAACGCTTAGTTTTGGAGATATTGCACAGTCTCACTTAAATGGTCCAACCTGTATATACAACAGAATGTTAAATATATGAATGGGAGTTTACTGGTTTTGGACAGAAACATACCGGGACTGTCAAGGGAGACAACAGGAATAGAATTACAGAGTAGGTAAGTATGAGATAAGTATAGAAATAGAACAGGCTCAGAGAGAAGTACGGGAATACGGAAGTAATAATAAGGGATTTTAATACTAGAGTAGGTGAGGGGGATGTGAATATAGAATTGTGATATATTTGTAGGAAATGAAACATGTTCTATAAGGGAACAACTCAGACGAAGTAAAGACAAGTGTATTGATAAGTCAAGTGATAGATTTATTGGATTTGTGAAGTGAATGCTCTAGATATATTGAACGGTAAATATGGAGATGATTTGGAGAGAGAGTTTACCCTTGTTTATATGAATGGGCAAGTGTTATTATGGCCAATCAGCACGGGGTACACAAAAAGTAACTTTAAGGTATTCAACTGGCATCTAATAGTAGCTACTTCCCACTGGTAGTGAAGATTCAAAGACGATCAGAGGAAGTAAGGGAAGTGGAATGAGAAAAGAATACTAAGCAGTATATTGAATTTAAATGAATTCTTAGCGCAATAAAGTAAACTCAACACACATGATTGTTAAATGCTGTAAGCTTGGGTATGATAGGCAATAGGAGCCAGAGCTTGACGCTGAACATACCCAAATGAATTGTAATAGCTCAACACTCAATAAAGATAAATATATGAGGAAGAAAAATAATAAGCAACTCCAGGAGGGAGCAACACACGGTATAAATTGTGTGTAAAGTTTAAAGAAGACAATAAATAAATCATTCATTTAAGTACTGAAAGACAGTTGTCTGTAAGGAATGTTTAAAATTCAGGTACCTGAAGTTTATTTCAGGGTATGTTTCCTGCAACCATTGCTATTAATATTTCTTTGTAAAATTTACTATTACACAACATAAATGTCCCTGCAGCTGTGTAAGTAGTACATGTTTCTTTGACAAAACCCTTGTTTATTCCTAATATGTAGATTGCTTTCTACATGTTGTTCAATTTGAGATTTTATTGTACCCTCTGTATGTTTATCACAAGTTTGGCAGATCTGACTGCTTCTGTGGTCTGGTGGTTTGCATGCTAGCTTCCAAATCCAGGGGTCCCAGGTTCAATTCCTGGCTGGAGGATGGAAATTTTTCTTTAGCTAGGATTATTCTCCATCCTCCCTAGATTCTGGAAGTATGAGTGAGAGTGTAAATGTGTGTGTGAAATTAATGTTTAAATAGAAAACACAAAGATTAACATGATAGTAAAATGAGCGAATATTGCCAATCAGCAACTGTTCCAAAGGCAGAAAGATACAGATATGACCTTAGATGTTAAAGGCGGCATTTAACTAGAACAAACAAACAAATAAAAAAAAAAAAGGAAGTTTGGCAGAAGATTGCTTTACCATACGACTGTTTTACTGCTAATTACATGCGATGGTTAACTTAAATGCAAATGACTGCTGCAATATAGCTTCGAATGTTACAAAAATGTATGGGATTAAAGACAATAAAAGAGTAGCACAATAAAAACAATATTCAAATTATTTTTCCTTTCTTACTGTAATACTGGATAATTAATAGTAATAGTTCAACAGCAGTGCAAAATAAATAAAAAATATATAATAATATAATATTAAAATATGTGAAATTAAGAAGTATGATGTGAAATATGTAATATTATAATATTGTGGTGTATTAATAATTCGGGGGGTTGCATTGTCATTATCAGACATATTGTTGCTCTACATTGTCATTACCAGACATTTGTTTTCCTTTTATGTTGACTGAGATTATGTCACTCCTGGCTGGTCACTTTGCTAGCCACAAGTGGTGGGGATAGCGTCAATCTTACTGAGTATTCCATGAGAAGCGGATCGCAGTACAAGCCGGATTTTGGATCGGTGAACATCTCCCCTCACCTTTCATATTTAATAATGTAGGAACACCAAATGATTGGGAAATAAATCTAGAAATGTGTAAATAAATTTGTGTTATGGATTTTGTACAGTGAAAACCCACGCCTTCTTCTTAACCTCCACATCAGTTTTGGTCATTCACAGCCAAGTGAGTATACGTTCCCTCAATGTGCGTGCTGGTACTAAAAATTTAATTTAATTTTTCATGTGAACCTTTAGGCCTCTACCCAGCATGTACCAACAATAAAAAAAAATAATAATAATAATAATAATAAAATTAAAATATATGTACATTTCTACAAGGTATCTTGTCAACATCTGCCCTTTATTCATGCATACATATGTGCTATTAAAATATTTAATTACATATAATCTAGGCTCTAGTCATTAAGAGGCATAAAAATTTTCAAGCATTAAAGCCAGGACGAAAGGAAATGAAGTTGAACTGGTATTGGACTTTATGCCATGATGTTGCACATTACAAACCACGCCCATCTGTTATAGTTAGTTGGCATTTGCAGACAGTACTAACCAAACTGTGTTTATCTGCCCATCTGCCACTGTTTGTTTACAGTCTTTGTATTGACATAATGGCTAAGTGTAGATAACTTGAAGTCAACTGCTTAAGAGTTCTACACATGATCATTAATAATAGCATGTGCATTTGAGTGCACAGAAACATACAGACCTGTCTTGTGTCCATTAATGTTTTCTCTTATTTAACTTTGACAGAACCTGCCATCATTTAGCGTTCAAACCAGTCCCTTGATTAAGTAGTCTTTCATTGGTTTGTTCTAATACACACATACTTAACGAATGAACAAAGGTCAACTCTAGGTGAGAAATGAAAGGGGAGGAATAACTAAACTACAACCTAAGTAGCTGAAAAGCTTCTGTCTTCCAAAGTAGTCATGTTTACCAATACACTTATTTTTAAAAGTGCAAATGGACGATAACCAAAAGCTGTTTGCTCTTCTTGCTACTTTTAAGGTCAAATTATACTGATATTATTTTTCTTCAAAATGGACCAGGTATTTTGTTTGGCTCATGTAAATTATAGGATGCATTTTAAGTTATCACTTTTTAAAAATTAACAATATAACTAAAAACAGAAAGTTGGATTAAACACAAATCCTGTATTTTAGTTTAGCAATACCCAAGGATGTACTATAGATAATCTTCCCCACGCCAAGATACCCTTTACATGGAAAAATGCAGACTTTTTTTATTTATTTCCTCAAAAATGGTTCTAATAATTTTTATTACAATACCACATATTTAATATATTAACCTGACTAATAAAATGCATTTTGAATTCTCTACAAATATCCTGTGAAATCCAGTTCATTTGGAAATCACTTTATTTAACTAGAAAACCATAACGAGACAAAAACTCACTATACAAAAAATGTCTCTCTTTAAACCACATAACATATTTAAATTCAATATTCAGATTTCACCAGAAACTTATGTTTTGAGATCCACTGAATCCAAAAAAACATTTTTAGGTTCAGTGAGTGACTGAGTGTGAGTGTATGTGAAGCTTAGTTTAAAAACGAAAGGTTGCACAAGTACCAAATGTGCAATAATACAAATGTAATAATTAACAGCCTTACCTTCAGATTGGTAAACATTCCTATGAACACAAAAGAGTACAGCAAACAATACAACAAGATCCTGGAAATTGTATGTAAAAATGACTTCACCAAAGAGACTGTAGACAGGAAGATGAAGAAATTAAAAAAGAAGAAACAAATAAAGGAAATCACCACACTGAGCAACATAAAAGAAATAAAAAAGTTCAAAAGATTCACTTTACACCCATGGGCCTTCCTGAAATTGATGAAAATATGCACCACTGGACGTTTTGTTGTATGTACTGTATTTCTGTTACACTTGCAGTACTATAGATTACCATACTCAGAGGGAAAAGCTTCCGTGAAAAGGAGACAATTGCTTAGGAGCTAGCAAGTAATTAATATACACCAACAATAGAATAAAAATTTATTTTAAAGTGATATATCCGTTTACAATGATTAGATCATCTTGTTTTAATACTTGTTTAACAAATTAATATGTTCAAATACAATGTGATATTTTCTTTGCTTTCTACGCTTAAAGTTGCCATGTGCATTTAAAGAATGTATGACAAAGTAACAAATACCATAAAGTTATGTGAAATGCAATGTCAATACTTCTCCCGTACAAGAATTTGGAAAAGCACCAAGAGTTAAAAATTGAATTTTGAAAAGCTTACCAAACAAGGTTTTAAATATAATCTAGAAAAGGCCGAAATAACCTTGGTGAATTATGCCAAACCCGCTGTCACGATGGCTAGTTGTTCTGCCTCAGTCCCTGGCAAAAAAGCGACTCCTCTTCTCTGCCTGCCCAGGAGTCCCAGGAACTGTCGAAGAAGGATGATGGCGCTGGCATTAGTGGTATGTCGCAACCCAGCTAATGACGATCATGCCTAATGTATTATGTGATGAGGTGATGTCTTACATCACTCCTGACAGTATGTTCAAAGTTCTGGATGTTGGATTTCTCTGGTTATGAATGACATCATCACCCTGAAGCATTGTGACATGCTGGTTGCATGAGTCACGACCATGGGGGAGGCGAAAATGGCACAAATATTATATGGTATACCCTAGCCCCAGTTAACAAGCATTGCTTAAAAAACATACACAGGACCAACACAAACAGCAAAATTCCAGTAGGAAAAATGTCTGGTATTTATGAAATTGGATGTTAAGATGCAAGAAAGTATACATAGGAAAGACAAAGAGGAATATAGACACAAGGTTTAAAAACACATGAGAAACATGAAATATACAGAAATGGAGAAACCAGCAGTTGCAGAGCATTTTTGGTCCACAGGCATCAGCTGAAAGACAAAACCTAAGCTCTTAAAGGCCCTTAAAAAACCAACAGAACTCTCCATTTGGGGAAATTATTCATACAGAAAAATAAATCCAATTTATTAAACTTTGATATCCCATATGAATACCCCATTGTACAGTATGTCAGCCAGACATCTACAAGTCACAGGAGGAAACGTGGCAGTGAACCTAGGCTGATGGAGACAACAGTCTCCGAAATAAGGGAACTGCCCAGTAAGTTCTTGTGTAGAAAGTGAAGCTAGAGTAATTAAAATATCAATTTGTGCACATGAATGTCAAAATAGCTTCACTGTGTTCCCACCCGCCCCCCCCCCCCCAAAAATGATTTATAAACCAAACTTGATATTTAATTCCAATAACTTTAAAGGATGAAAGAATAAGATTTAAAAAAAAAAATACCTCCACCTCAACTATCTTTATATAGAACATTTTTCAATATGTTTTCACAAAAATGGCTATATGTTGAATTTTCTCTACATAATCCGTTAAGTCTACATTCTAACAAATATTGTATAATTAGTAAATTCCAAGAGATAAACAAAACTTACTACACAAAACAAATCTCATTAAAGCACTATGTTTCCGACACGTTTTTGTGTCATTATACATTTCTGAAGAATGTTTACATTGCTGCTTTGAATTTTCAAGTACTTTTTTTTGAAGTGCTAAAACAATCATTCATTTATTTCTTGTAGTCAAGCAAAGAAAGGAATTTCAAACCAGCATATAGTAACCCACTTTTTAAAGATATGACTATCACTTCAACCTTATGAATCCCTCTTATACTTACAACAAAATGTATAATGAAACTATTTCTACACAGGTTTATTTCAAATCAACACAAAGTAGACAGAAGAATATGCTTTTGTTAGAAAAGTTAGCAGAAGAATGGGTAGGGAAATTCATGGGAATAATACACCATAACATGTGTATTTTTTATATGTACCTAAATATATCTCTCTTTCTTTCTTGCTACCTTACCTACCTGAAAATGCTATTTTTACAAGGATATTAGTGTGGTAGTTACTGCAGAAAAGCTTCAATAATTCAATCCATCTGGAATGCTTGTCTCCAAGAAATTCCATGACAATGTCTTCAGTAAACCTAAAATGATTCTTTGCGTCAACCAGGAGGAACCATATCTCTTTCAATGTTGCTTTTAATGTTTTAATAGTCTCTGGATGCTCCTGAGGAAATGCTACCAAAACTGTCACCAAAGCCATTGCTGTAAGCTGTAAACAATCATTTAATAATTTGAGTAATATGCACAGTAAAAAAACAAATGTGCTGTACTTCTGATATTCCCACTTTAGTTTAGGGATGGGCAGAAAATAACATAATGGTTACAGAAGTAATGAATGCAAAGTAATTAGTTACCCAATAACAGTTACCAAAGTAACGAAGACAGTAACTAGTTATCCCGTTAATAGTTACTAAAGATGGAGATGGTTATTTAGTCTTCTGGGTGATAAAATCCACTGCATGTGCATTGGCATTGCTTATCAGGAACTATTTAGTTACCTCACAGTATTAATCTCCTCTGCTAGAGATTATGAGTAGCATTGTCGATCTAATACACCATCTGGCAAGAAAAATGTCTATTAATCATCTGCTTTGCCACATAATCAACAACCGAGATTACCTTTATCTTTTAAACAATAATGCGTGTTTTGGGCATTAATGTTTCTCTTTTCTAGCAACAATACTTTTCAAAATGTCATAAGCAAGTTTTATCTAATGTCGTATGAGAATATTCAAACTGTTATATGCTTAATTTCAGTCATGTTGATCTTGACAGTAGTGATGTATTTTCCTTTGCTATGCCTGTATAGTGATTTTTTTTAATAATACTTTATTTATGAATGCTTTAAACCACTCAAGTTCTTAGCGTTCCATTCTATAATGGGCATGAAAGACAGGAAATTTTGCTCAAAGGCCATCTTTATCAGGTTTCGAGTTCTTTTACATGCCGCAAATTTATGACACGGTACCACCAACTTTATTTGCCTTCAGAAGGAAGCCATGCTAAGGATTTTTACACCAGAAAAAAAATCCATTGCCCTGCACTGAGTTTGAACCCGTGACCTCAGGAACCATAGGCCAGCATGGTACCCCTAGACCATGGAGGATGACATATCTTGTAATTTAAAATAGAGAGTTGAGGGTTGTTACACTACATCACTATGATATAGTGATGTAGTGTAACAACCTTCAACTCTCTATTTTAAATTATGACACATCACTGTTACTAGCTTCTAAATCTTCAAAATTAGTCAATATCTTGTAATGTTTATATTTAGGATCCCATATAGCTCAGTTAACCTGTATGAACTGTGCATATGTGCAGGAATGTAAAAACAAGTGCAAATGCAAAAACAGCACTTTAAAACACATATACTGGAGACAATATTACACAAGCTCAACAGCATGATTAAATCTGCTTGGTTGGAAGATTTCTAGCTGATTTTACCACTGTCACTCCGCAACAAACGCAAACTTTAGCTTTTAGATTCCTGAAAGCTAGAAAAGCAAATGATGTGAAAGATAAAATGGATAATATAAGTGGACAAGGAGAATTCCCATGTGGAGGAGTATCTGCAAAAGTATTATTTCAAGAAAAGTTCTTTTATGAAGCTGTTTTTTTATTAAAAGCTCTAGAAACTTAATCATACTTTTCAAAAAACCATATAAAAAATTAATTCCACTTTTAATGGATCTTTTTTGCATAATTTTCTGCACAGACAATGTCATACGTTTACTACTCAAAATTCACAATGATGTGCAGTATTAACAAATGCTACATATTCGTATGGCAGGTAATCATTTCACTACTTTAAGACTTGCTATTGGAATCTTTTTGCATTTTATTGCCATTTAAGTGTTTTGCTTACCACAGATTTTGTTACAGCCTCATTCAACTCTGGTGGTATCATTGAAGTTTCCTGGGGTAAAAGGTTTTTCCATGTAAGAAATATATAAAACCTCTGGAAAACAGTCACAATCCATTCACCGTGAGCAGCACTTCCAAAATTCACCTCCATCTGTGGTTCACAGTTGAAAAGTGGCACGTTCCAAACTAAAACAAAACACCATTTGTTCTTACTGGATTCTGGTGGTAGTGGGGGGTGTTAGAATCATTACTGCACATTTATGCACAAAATATGCAGTAGGGATGGGCAGAAAACAACGTAATGGTTACTAAAGCAAAGAATACAGAGTAACTAGTCACTCAATAACTGTTACAAAGTAACTAGTTACCCATTAATGGTTACAAACATAAGAAATACAAAGTAACTAATTACCGAATAATGGTTGTCACAGTAATGAAGACAGAGACTAATTAGTTATCCCATTAACGATTACTGAGTCTGGATGACATCATTCACTGCATGTGGATTCATACTGTGAATCGGGAACTAGTTACCTCAACTCATTACACAGTAATTAATCTTCTCCACAAGACATTGTGAGTGGCATTATCGATTTAATGTAACATCTGGTGAGAAAAATGCCTACCAATTATCTGCTTTGCTACATAAATGTAACCACCTGAGATTATCTGCATCTTTTGTAATGTTAGATAATAATGCATGTTTGGGCATTAATATTTCTCCTCTCTAGCAACATTGACTTTCAAAATTTCATTACCATGTTTTATATAACGTCCTACAAGAAATTTCAGTCATGTTGATGTTGGCAATAGTGATGTATTTCTTTTGCTATGTCTATATTTAGGATCCCCTAAAACTCAGTTAACATGTACAATCCAATCATTAGTATGATCTAGAATTGCACAATGAGTAAACGTATGAAAACCAGTACAATGTGGAGTACTTCACATGTATAGATGATGTATACGCAAAATGTGATCTTTGCGGAAGTAGATTTTCCTATAAATCTACGACTTCAAATTTATGGAAAGATATTGAATGGGCTCATCTAACTGTAAATTTGCAATATCGTTATGTTCATCATGTGAACATTGGCAATCCCGAATCAATTTTGGACAAAAATGCTGCATCTTCTAGAGCTTATTCTGGCATTGTTGACACTTTAATTTCCAACCACCACTGAGATGGAAGCACCTCAGCCATTTACCTCATCTTCTAGAGAGCACTTAGAAGCAAGAAATCAAGCTGTACGCAAGCAGCCAACTATACTTATACCCCCGCCGCTGTATCTTTGCACTTGACAGTCGTATGGCTTCGCTTAAGGTTGGCTACATTGTGGTTGCGACGTTGCCAGAGTGGCTAGTAAACAACAACAGCTGATTGTTCTCCTTTCTAACGTGTCTAAGCCGCATACAAAAAGTGTATGTAAGTAGCGAACCTCAATGAATAATAACTATTTCGTATTATTATTGTTAATTGAAAATAACTCTGCATAAACATTGCAGCATATGTAGAATAAATTATACACTTTTGACAATATAGAAACAAAATAATACAAACTTCCTGCTACAATGAGGAGAAATAAAACAAATTATAAGAATGCCATAACAAAGTTATTTTCACTCACCCATTTAAAACTGCAATGGCTCAATTCCATCCAAATCCCCGTTGTCGTCATCCTTGAAGCATCATTGTCATCATCATCTTCACCAAGGCATATCATCAACGGTTCACAGTCACTAATAATTCCGTCTAATTCTTGTGCTTTTCATATTAGCTTATTCACATGATCTACTTTCTTCTTCCACGAAGCCGCGTCCATCGTAGCCTTGCGAATAACAGTTCTCATGCTTAGTCCAAGAGCTGTTGCAGTTCGTTGTACGGCTTTATCAGCAGGAATAGAGGGATTGCCTCCTTTTCCTGTTCAAAGAATTCCCAGGTTCACCTTAATAGTTCCAATGCCTGACTATTAAGTGGCACACCTCGGCGCAAAGAATTTTCACTTCGTGAATCATCACTTGGCAATCGGCGTCGTTTTTCAGACATTGTCGCACTTAAGTTTTGTTTAAATAAATAATATGAATGAAATATATATAAAATAGATAAAAATAAATATATATATATATATATATATATATATATATATATACATATATGTATAAATGCACAATAAGAAAACTATCAAACAATAACCACAAATATAAATAACAACGAACAATATGTAGCTTGCAAAGAACTCAACGCGCGTGCTAGAGATTCACAAACTGAAGCATGTGGTTGGGAAAGTTACATCCGGCAACAGAGCCGATTCTAGTTCCGGTTCCGCTTTGTCATCGACCATCCGGAATGTGCCTTGTGATTGGCTTAGGAAGTCAAACGGTTGAAGCTTTTCATCTGTTTTTTTTGCGAGTGTACCAACTTAAATGCTAGCTGTCAAGTGCAACGTTACAGCGGCGGGGGTATAGCTATATGACCAAAACAAAATAATGCAAATCAGAAAAAAATCCTAGATAAATGCCTTTAGGGTCTGTTCACTTTAGATTTGCAGCCCTTCACAATTCAAAGATAAAGGATTTGTGCGATTTGTCCAGGCCCTGACCCATTATCAGATACCTTACAGAAAAACAATTTCAGGAACTATGCTGCCTGCTGCAAATACACAGTGCTTAAGTAAAGTTCAAAATAAACTAAGTTGTGTGGAAAGTGTGTGTGTGACAACGGACTGCTGGACATTCTACAATAATGAAAGTTACATGGCAGTAATGGCTCATTATGTAATGTTCGATTTTCAGCTAAAATCTGTGCTTTTATATTGTACTGCTATGGATGATGCAATACCATTGAGAACATTGTGGCCGAATTAAGGCGTATGAGCAATCAGTTCAATGTATCAAGTGAAGTTCTTGTTGCTGTGATGGACAATGCAGTAAATGAGAAGAGGGCTGTGGTGACAGAACTAAAGGGTGCTTGCCCATATGATGAACCTCATAGTATGAGACGGTCTGAAAGTAATTAAGCAACTTCAGGACAAGGTGAAAACCATCGTTAGACGCTTTGTGAGATCTGCTTCATCAAACCAAAAGCTTATGAAGTTTCAGTGAGATTCTGGTGTACAGTTTCCTAAGAAACTAATTCAAGATGTGCCAACAAGATGGAACTCAACCCTGTGTATGTTCCGACTATCAGAGTTACAGGATGCTGTGAAAAGTTCTATGGCTCTGATTAACGTGGAGCTTCCAGAAGTCTCTAACGAGGAATGGCACATTTGCTCTGAAATTCTCCAGGTGCTGTTACCATCTGAAGAAGTTTCAAGTCAGCTGAGCAGACAAAACTACATCACGGCAAGTCAGGTGATACCACTGGAAGAGGACTATTATCAGTGTGCACCAAGCTGAGCAAAGACTTTCAATCCAACTACCATCAAATTTATCCAAGAACTTGTAAAGGGTGTTAATAAACAGTTTGAAAACACTGAATGAAACAAATCCCTTGGTTTGTGTACGCTTCTTGACCCAAGGTTTAAAATGATGGCATTTTCTAATCACCAGGCTGCGGAATCAAGCAAATTGTTTGCTATAGATCTGACAACCCAAGTAAGGAGAACGTGATACGGTAATTTGTATCACAAATTACTTAAATGTAATTAATGATTGTAATATGAATATGTATTTTTATGTGACATTGATTTCAGAGGTTTATTAATTGTAATTATTATTGGTAAATAATAATATACGGCTTTACTGAAACTGTCAACAATAACGCAATAATACAGCAATGGGGTGAGTTGTTTATCATTACCGGGAACAAGGAAGTTACGTAATATTTCGTGCGGTTTCGATAGAAGCTTCTAGAATGTTTCCCTAAAAGTAATATGTATTAGTGGTTTTCATTGGATATTTAAATAGACGCTAATGTTGGCGCGTTTTATTAGCCAATAGCAGTTCATTTATAATCTTTAGGCGTATCTTGAGGCAAGCGTATAAATAAGCCAGGCCCGAGGTAGCTTGCCGTTCAGTTCATCAAAATTTCGTGTACACTACACATCGTCAGCCAGTCCTTCATTTCGTCAAGTTAGGCGCAGCAGAATTACGAGAATCATTATAAAGTATTATACAGTTAAAAAAAATACACAAAGTTGAAGTACTCGAGTTAAAAGTGATAAGTAAGAAGTTATTACAAACAGTTTCAGTTTGGCGAGTATCCAGATTCATATGTAAAAAGTGTTAGTGAACGTGTTCGACAATAAAAGTTATAAAACCAATTTCTTCATCAGTATCATTTCTGGATAAAAGATTCCTTTCTGATTCACACCCTGCAAGAGTTAAATGTCTACCTAAATAGCTAGCCGGAGAACATTTAAAGTGAATTATTTCAAAACTGATGCAAATTGCCACGCCAGAGGGAGCTACGAACCAACCAACGAATGACGTCACAAGATGGCAACACATGAAGCACACAACCTTAATACCGCTTCATATTTGGCACCCAGAACGTGGGGCGCGATAACCAGGAAAGGAAGGCGAAGTGACCAGGAAAGGAACACGACCAGGAATGAATCAACATAACCAGGAAGGAATGAATGGAGCAGTGAAATGATCTACAAGACGCAGATTCCAGAAACAAAAGGAACGACAGACTACATGGATGATTGGACATCGTAATTCCGAGACTACGAGACAACTGGGAAATTCAAACTACAGGACAAGAAGACTACGCAGTTTCATCGAAGCGACATACAAATCTAGGAGAATGGGGCAGAACGCTGGACATCAAAGCTACATCAACAGAAAGCATCACAAAGGTATCGTAATTTTTTTTTAGAAAACAAAAACAATGGCTACTAGTAATATTGAAGAAACAATGATGGAAGGGGATAGTGTAACAGTTAACTGTAAGTCAATACAGGTTACAAAAAAAGGCTCAAACAATGTAGTATTGGAGGGAGGAAATGTTAGTGCAGAAAGTAAGAATAGAATAGCAGGAAATATTAATTCTGATACTAGAATGATTATGGATATGATAAAAAAGATGAATGAGAATATAGTTCAATTTAGGGAAGATATGCAAAAGAGTTTTGAGAGATTAGAAAAGAAATTAGATCAAGAAAGTGAAGCTATAAAAAAAGGCGGGGAAATATTGGAAGATATGGAAAAGAATCAGAGGGAATTGAGAGAAGCTATAAAAAAGGATCATAGGGAATTGAGAAAAGATATTGGTAGGAGTAATGAGGTATTAGAGCAAGAAGTAGATCAAAGCAGTGAAGAAATTGAAAAGAAAGTTATGAAGCTAGATAGTAGTATGCCAGAAATGAGAGATGAAAATGAGGAAGTAATAGCAAGTGAGATAGGAGAAGTTTCAAAGAAAATGCTAGACATGAGCATGGAAATAAGTAACAAAGAAAGTGAGGTTAATACTAAAGTGAGGTTAATGTAGAATGTACAGAGTTAGGAAGTCAAATGAGTAGTATTTCAAGTGAGCTAAGAGAGATAAAAGAGGTTATGAATGTAGATGTAAATGAGGCGCAAGTTAATTTCAGAGGGGAAATATCAGAAATACAAAATGAGTCAGTAATGCAAAGAAATAAATTGTACCAAGATATTCAAATTGAAAACTCCAGTCCAGTACAGTTTAGTACAGATTTGTCAGAGTATTCTCAAGTTATAAAGATAGCAGATGAATTGAAAATGAAAGTTGTCAAAAGATGTGTTGTTCAAGAAACTGTAGATTGTTTTAAAATGTTATCAGGAAATGAAATTTCAAATGAATACAAAAGGATATTCATTAACAAATTTTGGAAGGTTAGGTTACGGCTACGAGTAATGTTTAGCCACACACAATTTGATCCAGGAGGGTAAATAGCAATGAGATGTAAACTAGATGCTGGATAGGTAAAGATGACTTGCAGAGAAATGTATTGGAACGTAAGAGGGTTAATTATTTATATGTCATTTGAAAAGAGAAATAAATTTAAAAAAAAAAAAAAAAAAAAAAAAAAAAGAATTAAATTTTTAGTAACTGTAACAACATTTGAAAATTAAGAATGCAAAGATTGAAACTTAATATGATAGTAAAGTAAAGTACGTAAATACAATTCAAAGAGTATTGTTAAAATAAAATTCAAAATAACAAAAATGGTAAAAATAATTCAAAACAAATACTTATGTAGCAAACAGAAAAGGTGAAACATTGTCTAGATTTAAGAGATGTAAATATATGTAGAGGGTGAATATTTTGGTAAATATGTATAATAATTACAAAAATCTTAAATGTATAAATTTTTGTCAACAACTTAAAGTAAACAATTTGGTAGCAGTGATTAAATAATTTAGGGTAAAGTATTTGCTATAAAAAATTTGTGATGTCAGATGAATATCTAAATTAATTAAACCAAAGCCAGTAAGTAGTGTCGAGATAAAACATATGTCGTGTGTTAAATGCGTGTGAAGTGTAAAGTGAAAGTGATAGCGTGTGTTCCAAGATTTAGGAGACTAAAAACACAATTTTAAAATTTCCAAACAAGTTATAAATATTTATAATTATGTTTCTAGTGGGGCATATGATACGGTAATTTGTATCACAAATTACTTAGATGTAATTAATGATTGTAATATGAATATGTATTTTTATGTGACATTGATTTCAGAGGTTTATTAATTGTAATTATTATTGGTAAATAATAATATACGGCTTTACTGAAACTGTCAACAATAACGCAATAATACAGCAATGGGGTGAGTTGTTTATCATTACCGGGAACAAGGAAGTTACGTAATATTTCGCGCGGTTTCGATAGAAGCTTCTAGAATGTTTCCCTAAAAGTAATATGTATTAGTGGTTTTCATTGGATATTTAAATAGACGCTAATGTTGGCGCGTTTTATTAGCCAATAGCAGTTCATTTATAATCTTTAGGCGTATCTTGAGGCAAGCGTATAAATAAGCCAGGCCCGAGGTAGCTTGCCGTTCAGTTCATCAAAATTTCGTGTACACTACACATCGTCAGCCAGTCCTTCATTTCGTCAAGTTACGCGCAGCAGAATTACGAGAATCATTATAAAGTATTATACAGTTAAAAAAAATACACAAAGTTGAAGTACTCGAGTTAAAAGTGATAAGTAAGAAGTTATTACAAACAGTTTCAGTTTGGCGAGTATCCAGATTCATATGTAAAAAGTGTTAGTGAACGTGTTCGACAATAAAAGTTATAAAACCAATTTCTTCATCAGTATCATTTCTGGATAAAAGATTCCTTTCTGATTCACACCCTGCAAGAGTTAAATGTCTACCTAAGTAGCTAGCCGGAGAACATTTAAAGTGAATTATTTCAAAACTGATGCAAATTGCCACACCAGAGGGAGCTACGAACCAACCAACGAATGACGTCACAAGATGGCAACGCGTGAAGTAAACACAAAACATTATTTGTAATACCGTTGCAAATTGGCTTCCAAATGAGGGGCTACAATTAATGTTAAACACATTTGTAACAATAATACCGCTTCAAACGTAACCCAAATTATGGAGGAAATACCTATTGCCACAACCAGCAATGTTACCAGTTGCAATCACTTCTCCGTATAGGAAGAAACTGACACTGCAGTGGCAGCAGTGCAGTCTCAAAGTACATCAGAGTTGATGCAACTGTTTAAGTACAAAGGCATCTAAAAGAGCATGCAGTTCATAGAAAACAGGAAACCCATGACTGTGGAAAGCATACCAGAATATGTACCCCAAGCTTGCAGGGATTGTGAAAGAACGGTTTTGTGTCATCAGTTACATGTGAGAGCGCCTATTTTCAAAAGCTGGCGCTATATTAAATGAAAGACACACACGTCTCACTTCACAGAAAGTGTAACAATTAGTATTTTTCTAAATGTCAGCTCTCAGTAATGTCATGTCAGATAAACAATTGTTGCCTCTGTAATTATGTACTTAGGTATGGAGGATGAGAGACATATAACTTTCCTTTTTTCTTTTTGGAAACCCAATTAATATTTATACGATTATTGCATTAAGTGGATGCAAACATGTGTTTTAATCCACTATTATACTTTTAAATAAGTATATATTTTGTGCGCCTTTTCACAACCTATTTAGTCAAGTAAAACAAAAAGTGACTCTTATATGCATTTGGAAATAAAAAATATTCTAAGCAAAACAACTTACTGTATAATTCATGCATCACACTAGGTACTTAAACCTATGTAAGCTTACCTTGATAGGTTTATAGAAACATATTATGGTAATTTGATCATTTTTATTGGCAATT
This sequence comes from Deroplatys truncata, assembly GCA_030765065.1. Lineage (NCBI taxonomy): Eukaryota > Metazoa > Arthropoda > Insecta > Mantodea > Mantidae > Deroplatys > Deroplatys truncata. The sequence continues at coordinate 216,165,753 of CM060976.1, forward strand.
TAAAATATAAATCCAGTCTCGTTTACCTTACTTCTCATGTCTATAGTGACAAGTGGGTAAAACCTTCTCTTATTGATTGCCGGATACATAAGAGCATATCGTAATATATATGTTATAAATTTAAAACAGAAGTTTTCCCCTTGTTCCTTTAGAGTAACTCAAAGAGTACTGTATGGTTTACAAGTAATTGGACGATGAGATATATACACTGATGTAGACTCAGTGCTTTTGTGAATCACCTCCGAGATCTGGTGTTTACAAGTTGAGTCATTCTTACTGCAACGGCATCGATGGCTTCACCAGGCAAATTTACATGATGGAGCCACCAAAACCAAGCAGCCGCTTACGATATACATCTCCAACCTGAGGACGCCAGCAAGATGATAAGGGAGGCCCTAACGAATGCCATAGGGGATTTCAAAGCAAAGAATCAGGTTTTGAAATCTATGGTATATGAAAAAGGAAAAACTTGACGCAAGCCCAACTTCTTTCTTAGTAAACACAAACAGCAAACCCATATTGAAAAGCTTTACTTTCTATACATGAATGAATCAACCCTATCATAGGCAGAAAGAATCACAAATATATTAACAATAAAATAATCCAGGAGTTGAAAATAATAATAAATGAAGTACCAACAAACTAAACACAACAGACTCTATAAATCATTAATCAAAATCAAAAGTATAATAAGATGCCATTGATTAATTAAACCTTTGACTAAAGTTAATAGCAAAAGTTAAATTCTTCATTTTAGCTTTAAACCAAAATAGATAGGCAAACTTTTCAGAATAAAATAGTAATTGAAAACTTTATGTCAGCAAGTAATAGCTTGAAAAATATTAAAGCGGATTTAAGATAATAGCAAATTTAATCATCAGGAAAATAAACTATTCCAGTGGCTTTTAAACAAATTTAAAGTTAAAAACCTAAAACTAAAAAGAGAACTAAATATAACAGTATCCTAGTTATTTCAGGACAATTTACAAATTTTAACATATACCAAGGAAAGGCAAAATAATGCGGCGGTATTAATGTTACAATGTGTTTAACATTATTATAGCACCACGTTTGGAAGCCATTATGCGACAGTATTAGTTACCATGTTTGTTTACCTCAGTGTTGGTGGAAGCCATTCTTGTGACGTCACTCCTTGTTGGTTCGTTTAACTCCGTCTGGCGTAGCAATTTGTATCAGTTTTTGAAATAATTTATTTTAAATGTCCGCCGGCTAGCTGTTTGGGATCGAACATGTTTCTCTTGCAGGGTGTGAAGCGGAAAGGAATCTTTTGTCTAGAAATGATATTGACGAAGAAATTGGTTTTATAATCTTTATTGCAGAACACGTTCACGAACACTTTCACATATTTATCTTGATACTCGCCATACTGAAACTGTTTGTAATAACTGCTTATCACTTTTAACTCACGTACTTCAACTTTATATATTCAACTGTATAATACTTTATAAGATTTCTCGTACTTCTGCTGCGCGTAACTTTACGAATTGAGAGACCGACATGAGAATCTTGTTGAACTGGGAGCTGACGTGTTATGTGTTGAGAATCTTTTTGAACACTGAGGCGACCGACTTCGAGCCTGGCTATTTATGCGCTTACCTCAAGATACGCCTAAAGATTATAAATGAAATGCTATTGGCTAATAAAACGCGCCAACATTAGCGTCTATTTTACTATCCAATGAAAACCACTAATACATATTACTTTTAAGGAAAATTCTAGAAGCTTTTACCGAAAAGGCGCGAAACATTACGTAACTTCCTGGTTCCCGGTAACGATAAACAACTCATCCCCTCGCTGCATTATTGCGTTATTGTTGACAGTTTCAGTAGAGCCGTATATTATTATTTACTAATAATATTTACAATTAATAAACCTCTGAAATCAATGTCACATAAAAATACATATTCATATTATTATCATTAATTACATCTGAGTAATTTGTGATACAAATTACCGTCTCAATAAATGTAAACCGAAAAGAATACAAGTTTAATTAGAAATAAAACTTGTTTTTAAAGTTCAAAAGCATTAAACCCCAACGAAATCTAACATTAAAATGACCCCTATATGTATGAAAATGACACAGCAGTATTTCCAAAAATTTAAAAAAAAAAAAAAAAACAAAACAAACAAACAAACAAAACAATGAGAGAAAGCCTGAAACAAAAAAATTTAATTACTTTTCACAAAAAGGAAAATTTTATCTTTCATGCCAAAATAAAGAGTAAATGGAAACACTTTGCAACCACAGAAATTAAGCAACTGCACATATGCACTAAAACGAAGGTAACAAATTGTAAGAAGTGTAAAGGTGATATAAGTTAGATTAAAACTGTTATTAAAGGTAACAAATATAAGAGCTAAAATCAGTCTACACAAGCCAATAAAGGCACAGGGCTAAACACCTAGGAAAGCAATTTTACCAAAACCCACAAGGTAATGAAAAAGGGCTAAGTATCAACTTTCCAACCCCACTGAATTCAATATATATATATTGGAAACATATAATGAATATGTCCTATGTAGTGCATATGTGCATTACTCTAGTAAAACGTGGAGTCTTAAAAATTAGTGGTGATGCTAGAATCTTAGTATACATGCCTGAAAATTAATACAAAGCTAATAAATCTTGTATCCAGAGGAGAAAGCAATACAAAACTACTCCATGTTTAAGGTGAAGCTTACTAAGGCCTTTCAAATAGGAAAAGATATTAGATCGAAATAAAAGCTCTTTCCCTGATATAAAGACAACTATTACAAAACCCAATATTAACAACAGTAAAAAGTATGCAATAAGCAAAGTAGGTATATTGTAATAATAATCCAGTCAAAGCGGCAGATGAAATTAAATCTGCATTTGCCTTCACACTGCAAATATATTTTTCTATCTCAGGGAATAAACCATTTAAAATATTAAAAGCATATACACAATTTTAACATTAAACAATTTAACAACCAAAAAGAAAAGGTGACACAGGCACTTTTAAATTTGACTTTCAATTGTAATTGACCTTCAACTGGGATGGCAAAGTGCCAAACATGAACCAGGAAAAACAATCTAGCAATATAATATCGTAATAGTGGGGAAGATAAAACACAGGATTTTAAAGAAACACCCATATTTCCATTTACTTGAATGAGTAAGAAAAATACACAAGACTTAATGCACTAAAAATTATCTTAAAAAAATTCTTTTACTTCCCGTCACGATCGCTTCAATAAATGTTGGCTTATGAAATGACAGTAATTCCATTCCGCAATCAATCAACTGAAGCACAGAATCCTACCTTGCACAATACTGGATACAAATTCCTGTAGAAACCTCTCAAATTCAATAAATTAGCAAGTTTTAAAAAACAGGCCAATGCTTCCCTCACTGATGACCACCAAGCATTCACTGCCAAAAAAAGGCTAGCTCTGAAAGCAACGTGGCACGTCTCACACCATATGCTACCGACCCAATGAGGTCGCCATGAGGCTGGCAGGCAGCAAAAGGCAGGAGCCCAAGCCATGCCCCAATCCAAAGAGATAGTAGGCAAGCAGGACGTAACATAAAAGCCAAAGAGAAGAAACAAGGCAATCGGAATATTACGATGTAAGTGACCAAAAGTAAATGTAAAAAAAATTAATACATAAAACTTTACAATATCACATTACATGGAGCTTTAAGTGTGTTTATTGCAGTGAATTGCTTATGGTTTCAAATATAGATCACAGGTGACAAGGTCAGTCAGCATTCAGACAGTTGTTCACATATGATTATAAACGCACAAGCTTTTAGACATCACAGATAGATGGGTATGAATTAACAATAATTCATGCTGATTAGTAGCAACATATTTGCTTGCCATTTAGCTCAAACAAGGATACATAAACTTTAACAGTGGTGAATCAAAATCAACATCAAGAGTGCACAATCTCAGCAAATCTAATCTCTATTATTGCTTTTCGAATTAGAAAAGCATGTGTGATAGTGTTCACCTACATTTCTGCTCCTCTGGATTTGTCATCATGGATATTTACACCTTTAACCTTGCATGACAAGGAACAATGAAAGATCAACAGATATACGACAGCATTAAATCAGTATTTCCCAAATCAAATCTTGAAGTTGAAAGAACTGCCTTCTTACCAAACACACCATAATTGTAATTTGAATATTCTTATACTGTACAACTGCACGTTTCTGACCTTGATTTGCATGAATGTAATGATTTTATCACTTACTTGTGGCTATTCCCATCTGCAAGTGCTAAGAGAGGCGCTCTTTATGTGTGAATAGCTTAGCCGATGGGGAGAAAGTAATGCGGAGGAATACATTTTGGTGTCAGTATACATATGTGCAGGAATAAGAAGCATGTGCAAATGCATTTTGCAATTATAAAAAACTGCAGTAATCAAAGTGTTGACATAGCTAGGAAAGTAAATCTGTATAAACATTGTTCATATTTAAACACATTTACAACTAATCATTACTGGTAACCATTAATGTAAAATAATGTGATAAGTAACCATTAAAACAAATAACTTAATCATTACATGTAACCATTAACACGCTCTAACTGCGACACTTGTAACCACTAACCGAAAATAACTATTTGTCACATCCCTAAATTGCAGTATGTTCTTTCTGTGCTTTTCTAAAAGTCAACAGAGAAATTTTGAGAGAGGTGCAGCCAAATGTGCATAAGAATTTAACAATACAAATTAGTTGGATTTGGTCAATATTACAACAGAACCTGTACAGTATAAAATTTTATACAACTGAACTACCACACAATTTACAGATACAGATGTTACTATGATACTGAGTCTTCTGCAGTAAATTTTTCAAACATGCTCACAACCATTTAAAACATTAAAGCCCTGTTAATTGAAAGCACGCCTTTTCTCACCAAAGTCCTTCAATTATTAAACCATGACTTCACCTAAAGAACTAGCACTATAAAGAACTGATGTTTACTCATTAGAGAACCAATACCATAATCTTCTCTTACAAAAAGATTTCAGTATTTACTATCAAGTGAAGCAAGAATTGCAGTACAGTTGACTCCACAGTATTTTGGTTGTAATTTATATTAGCTTCACTGTGTTTGATTCCACATTATGTAAACTGGTTGGTTCTGGATTATTCAATTCACAAATTATTTAAAAATTTAAGTATTCAATACCTGAAATTTTCATGTTTACTAGCAAATGTTAACAAAAGTAAGGTACACTATTACTCTGGCAATGAAGCAAGTCTACGGTTTTAGCACAAAGGAGAATAAAAAACTACAGAAAATGATTGGCTAAAACTTGTTTGGGATTAACATGGCAGTAGTGTCATTGTTAGAAAAGTGTGTCAAGAGGTGGGGGTACAGAGCTACTGCCATTTCTGATGTGCATCAGGTCTGCAAAAACCCTTTCTCCACGATACTTGGGAGTGCTAGGTGGGAGAAGGTGGAATTTCGATTTGAGTGTTTGATCAAATGAATTATGTCACAAACTTCGTGGCAGGTCAGGGATCCAACCTGTGTGATAATTAAGGGTACATAAAATAATTGTAACAATGGTAAGATGTATTACAAATTGGGAACATATGATAATTATAATGCCAGCAGGAAGTTAATATAGTAAACGAAGATATAGTAATATATAAATAATAGGGCCTTGGACAACCAACTTGGTTTCCCTGTAAATCACAAGGGGATCTCAAATAGTATTGAGATGACATATCCCAATGGCATCTTACAATGCTGTAAATACTTAAAGTCTCAGGCTTCATAGTTTCAACCACTATTAGGTCAATTAATGAAATTAATTGTTCTTCCACACAAGCCATGTGTTGGGCAGGTGGAACAATTAATTTCTTTAGTAAGAAGTTTGTATACCCACTAATAAACAATAGAGGGTAGAAAAGGTCACGTGAATGCATCACGCCAGAATTTTTTTTTTTTGAAAGTTGCTTTCTGATTATAAATAATTTTGAATCCAATGCCATATGATCTGTATGTTAAATTGTAACATGTCAATTCATCCAGATACTTGCTTTCTGTTCTCATTCTGTTTCCTGTTCCTGGCTTATTGTGGACAAGCCTTAATTCTATCAAGAGACTCACCTTCATTACAGTGGAGAACCATCTGTTCACAGTAAGCACCTGCTTTTGAGATAGAATCACAATAGTCCAAGTAGTGCGATCGTTCTCCCAGAATTGGTAACATTAGTGCAATACTATATGCTGCTTTTGCTTGGGCCCAAAAATGGTTTAAAGTCATCTGCAAACAGAAATTATATACATGTAAATGCTAGAACGCTTTGTGTTATCATTTTAAATATATTATTTAAATAATGCATCTAGAAAAATTACACTCCCCATACAACTTAACATGCTCTAAGTTATACAGGGAGAGCCAAAAAACTATGAACCGCCTGCGCAGTACTTCAGGAAAGTTAGTTGAGTGCTGAGAAATAAATGTGGTAAAGAGGAAATAATAATTACTGGTGACTTTAATTCAAGGACATGGGAGCAACAAGTTGATCAATCCAAATGAAGAGTTTGATGAGGAAATTGAAATATGATAATAGGCACAGCAAAGATAAGGTCATCAATGATGAAGGAAAAAACTTATAGATTTTAGCGATTGATATAATCTTATGATCTGTAATGGGTTGAAAGGTTCAGACTTAAAGGGGAATTCACATTTGTAAATAAAAATGATCAAAGTATAGTGGATTATATAATGTGCTCATTAGATATGAACACTGGGTTCTGGACTTTGAGGTTATGAATACAATAACATAAGCTGTCATTTTTTATTAAGATTAAAATTAGGAGAAGGGAATATTGATATGAAAGAAGGGTACAGTGAGTTTTATGGAGTTATGGAAGTATACAAATGGAGAGAAAAAAAGCATCAAATATTTTGTAAAGAACTAAATTCGTAAAGTGGGAAAATATTACAAGTAAGAGTAGAAAGCTTATTCAATACTAATAAAATAACTCAAGCTTTAGATACACTAGAGTACAGTGTGAAAAGGGTGGGAGGCGGGATGAAAGCTGTGACCCATGATAACAAACAAAATGGTTTGATAAAAATTGTCAAATGCCAAAAAGAAGAGTAACACAAGAGTTGAGTAACTGGCGGCAATCAGGGGAAAAAGAGGAGGGAAAAGTTTTTGGCCCTTAGATGGGCATATAGGTGCCTTGAGGGGAAAAAAGTGGGGATGGGGATTAATAAGCCAAACGTTAAATGAAGCAGCAAAAACCCATGATGCAATGAAAATGTGGTCAATAGTAAAAAACCTTTTGTAAGGCCAATCCCCTCCTTAATGAATTAAATATGGAAATCATAGACGTTGAACTGTATGAACAAATTAAGAGGTTAAAAGTCAACAAAGCAAGTGGTACTGATGGTATCCCAGGGGATTTTGGAAAGCTTGGTCGATAGATGAAACTAGAAGAAAAATAGTGACAAAATTGTTCAATAAAATACTGGAGACAAGAGATTCCTAAAGGTATGTTTCCATTGGCAACTTGTATGAGACACTTGTTTGGAGCAAGTTCTAGAACAGTATAGAACTTGTTCCATATATATGTACAGAAATTGTATAATACACTGGTCTGGAATTATTTCCCTTATTAAAACAAGTTTCTTGAGCATTCAAGTTCAGTTGCAGCTATTGATACAACTTAATGCTTTGGATGTCAATGATGAATTATTGTTCTATGCTGCAACTGGCACATATACTGTTACTACTTTGAAAAAGAGAAACAATAGCTCAGTGATGGGCACGAAATTTCTTATTGTTGAAACGTGATTTACATGGAGCATATAACTCAATATTGGAAGAACTTATACTAGGTCACCAGGGATTTAAAAATTTTATGAGGATATCGTCAACTGAATTTGAAAATTTGCTCCAAATGGTTGCCCCCATATACAGTTACAGGACACTAACATTATAAATGCAGTATCTCCAGCAGAACAATTCGCAGTAACTTTACGATATTTAGCAACTGGCGACTCATTCAGCAGTCTCATGCATCTACATAAAATATCAAAGTCAAAGATTTGTAAAACAATACCTCAAGTCTGTGATGCAATTTGTATTGCACTTCATGGCTACATTAAGTTAAATACATTTTCTAATTATGCATTTCTATATTTACAAAAAAACTATATACTTTATCTAATTATGCCAATGGAAAACTTGGTACATTAAGCAACTTAATATTGATAAACTTATAACAATTTTATTTATTCCATTTTTATTTTGTTACATAAAAAAAGAGAAAAATAGCGAGTTTCATTCCTTTATTTTAACTGTCACAAACAAGAACACGTGAAAATGGATACTTATACATATATATATATATATATATATATATTTTAGCATACAAAAGGAGAGGAAAAAGAAACAGTATCAGAACTTAAATTACAAAATAAAAGCATGTGATAAAATGGATATCCACATTTGTAGGCAGGATAAGACATTTTAATTTGCAAAACACAAAGGAAAAAAAAAACAGTAATACACAAATTATAAATAAAAACATGTGATAAGACGATACCCATATTTGTATGCATGATAAATCATTATAAATTTACAAAACAGAGAGGAAACGAAAGAAACAGTAACAGAAATTAAAACATTTCTGAAATAAAAATTACAGGCAGATAGTAAAGAGAACATAATTCTTTTCTGAGAGCATTGATTTGCACAATTTATGAATTAGGAGTGCACTTAAAGCTCTGATGTTTCTTGGAACAACCAGTAAGTACCAAATGTCATTGTTTTTGGAATGAAAGAAGTTTCTTTCAATACGAGGATGGGTCAAAAAATAATGGGAATTGTTTTTTTTTGTTTAACCCTTTGCTGCGCATAGAGTAATAGCTAGTTGTTCTCCAAGCAGAATTGTGTCCATTTAAATTCTGAGCTGCTACTACAGATGTTAAACTAAAAGTGACCTATATGCATGCATAATTATATATTTTAGTAGCTAAATTAAATTGATTAATTAATAACTCATTTAAAATTAGTTTGAAGTAAATAAGATTAAATGTTATTTCAATAATTTATAACTGCAAACATCAACCCCTTTGTAGACAAACAACACTTATATACATGCACCCCTTTGCAATGCATCTTTATAACTCCGCAATATTAATGGCAATGGAATTCGTTACTTTAGGATGTTAAAAACCGGAATAAAATCTGCTATACTTAAGTAAAATAAATACAATAATTTCTGTAAAATTGTTATGGTACTCACCCTTAAAATGTTTACATCCCTGCCATTAATGCAGCGAAGATATTGCAGCATGTCCATAACATGTTAGCTAGACTGTTCTCTTGCACCATACAAATGTTATATATACACTTAAGATTATTAATGGTTTCATATGTACACCCTTGTATTAGTTTTGAATTTCCACCCCCTTTGCCTCATGATAATTCAGGAAGCACCCAATTCTACACAAGACAATGTCGCACTGTTTGCACTTGTTTTGTGACTATATGCCATGGCCTGATGGTATTTTCCTTTTCTTCACTATGCACTAGCACACGATTTCACCCAGCCTTGAATTATTACGAGGGTGTGAAGAGAATTTGGTGCAGGAGTAGCAGAAGGTAGGCTACGCTGGTATCCCGCTCGCTTAGGTGACGTGAAGTCTGCAATTAACTGTTGCACTAAATTTTGCCCGTAGTAAAGAAGCCTATTGCCATGAGCTGGATAAGTAGGTCTGTTCGAAATGTCGTAGATAATAAAACGATTAACGATAGTAACATTCACTACGAAATGGAACAGGTATTTCCACCATTTTTTTGAGGATCGGCCGACACCGTAATATTCCCTCCTTTGGTCTGCCAGATCAATCCCTGCCATATTACGAGTTTGTAGATAATAAAAGAATATCCCTGTTATCATGCCAAACAACCGCAGTTACACCTTCATATTGCAGTTTGCGAGATTCGCCCCTTTTCAATTGTTTTGGCTTTGAAAATTGTTTTGGCCAGTCTTTCCTTCCAGCATGAGTTGTACCACACACATAAATTTTCCTGTCCAAAATTAATTTCATTAGCTGCGTGGAAGTAAAAAAATTATCAAAATATACATGATGCCAAAACCCCGTATATTTATCACACAACCTGTTCCCCAAGTAGAAGATCGCTGTTTCTCGCCTGTTTTTCCCCAGATAGATTTTACGTTCCAATAAATACCCACATTTACTATCTGCAATACCGCATGCCTTTATCCCCCATTTTGTTGGTTTAGCAGACATATATTGTTTTAAAAAGAAGCGTCCTTTGAAGCCTATCATCGCTTCGTCAACAGAAAGTTCACGATTTGGTTTGTAGACACTCGCAAACTGTTTGATTATGTATAAAGCAGGTCGTACTTTATACAGATAATCGTAAGGATCTACCCCTAATCGTGGCCTTGTAGATTCATCATTCAGATGAAGGTACTGCGATATCTTTTGAAAGCAGAGCAAAATCATTGCTTGTCTTACAATTGGACAAATGCAAAAATCCCCCATAAAGTAATCTCTGGTTTCAGGTAAATCCACCATCCCCATATATATAAAAATACTTAAATAGGTCTGTATCTCCCTTGAATTTGTAACTTCCCATTTTGGATCCGCCCTTTTAGCCTGAATCTGAGCTGCATATCTGTTGGTTTCCTCCACAATTTTTCCGCAAAAATTGGAATCTATAAAAAGTTCAAGATAATCTATTTCTGGACTTCCTGTAGGAATAGAATGATTTATACCATTAGGGATGAAAATGTTTCTAACTTTTTGAAAGTCAAATTGGAGGTCCACTTTGCCATTACTGCTTTAGTTTTAATTTGTCTTTCACTAGCTTTAGCCCCCTGTTCTACTACCTGTCTCTCAGCGCTCTCACTGTCACTTTGTTCCTTATCACTGTCTTCCACTCACCAAACCAAGATTCGTCGGAGCTACTTTCGCGATCTAATTCCTCGTAAACTGCTGCAAGTATTTCCTCGCCTGTTACCAATACCTTTTCACTACAATGTTTTCTAGACCGTGATGTACTTGGAACAGCCTCCATCATACTGATATGGCTATAAATGCGACAGGAAACTGCTTACTTACACAACTGCACCCGGCTGTAAACAGTTCTATTTATGGTTTGGTATTACATTCTGGCTTGCGAAATCGCTGGAACAATGCAGCAGGAGTACGTTTACATCAACACAGCTCCTAAAAGCTGAGGTCAGCATAAGCAGAACCAATATGAAATGATAAACACATTTACTACGTTCTACTACGCTATGCGCAGCAGGGCATTTATCATTTCACTACGCTTTACTACGCTATGCGTCGCAAAGGGTTAAACACACGTGCATAAAATTTCACCAGTCATGGTAATGGAGAGGTCTGACTATGACTGATGCTGGGATATGCACGACATTGTCCATGTGCTGTTCAGTTTGTCTGAGGGAGCCATTGTGTAAGCACGTGTTTCAGTCACCCGACATGAATTTCAAGTTAGAACGAGCATTAATTCGGTTTTGTGTTCTGAAAAAATCAAGAACAGAAATGCTGCAACTGATACAGAAAGCATATGGAGACCAACTTTATCAAAACACGTATTTTTGAATGGCATAAAAAATTTCAAGATGGTGAAAAGTCTTGAAGATGCTCCATGTACAGGACAGCCCTTCACATCAAAAACTGAGGTGAACCTCAACACCATTGGTGTCATGTTGCAGGAAGATCGACGATTAACAACAGTGAAGATTGCAGACATTATGCACATTTCATATGGTCAGTTGAAGACTGAATTCGTAATGATTTGGACTACAGAAAAGTGGTATCAAAATGGGTTCATGAGGAACAAATGTCTCATCAGGTCATGACCAACCGGCAATGGATCACAAGGCTTTAGACGGAACCCAGAATGGAAACATCCTTCCAACCCAAGGCCCAAAAGGCAAAGGTGCAACCAGGTGCAGGGAAAGTCATGCACTTTGTGTTTTTCGGGAAAATTGGGGTAATTTATGATCATGTGGTTCCTAAGCATAACATGCATACAGTAACTGCTCAATAGTACAGTAATGTCCTTAAAGGCGATCGTCCAATCAAGATGAAAATGGCTAAGAAGAGACCAGAACTTGCTGCCAATGGATGGATCCTCCACTAGGACAATGGCCCTGCTCATCGAGCCATAGCAACACAAGCGACAATCACTCAACTAGGTATCAAAATCATATCCCCCCCCCGCCATATTTGTCAGATAGCACCCTGGTATTTCTACCCGCTTCCACGAGTGAAAAATATACTTCGTGAGCACCAATTTCAAACCGATAAAGAACTAAATAATGTTACTTCAGATATACTAAACAGGATGTCAAACAAGGCTTCTCCGAATGTTTAGAAAAGCGGATAGAACGCTGGAACCAGTGTGTAGCCTCAGAAGGAGGGTATTTTGAAAGTTTGTAGTTAAATTTGAATAAAAAAGAAAATCATGGTGTCCAAACAAAAAAGGCTTTTCAATTATTTTTTGACCCACCCTTGTCTAAAGGTGACCAAGATGAAAGTACAGCTTCTAGAAAATGCTCATTAGCTATGGTCGCTGTTTATGATCCTTGCAAATTTTATTCTAGTAGTACTTAATTCTGTTTATAATGTTACATGTTTTGATACATTTTCACAAGACAATTTGATAGATAAATCTTGTTCCCTTTGCAAATCTCAGAAATAAAGTGCTTGCAGTAATGAAATATATTTAATGCTTATATGCTCCTGTGAGGCCTTGGCTTACAGGAGATATATTGCTTTTGGGAAAATGTTTTTAGAACCAGAAGAATATGAAACCATTACTGTTATGAGACTGCATTCCTTGGTAAAGGGTGCAGGCCTAATGAATTGGTTTTAAAATGATACAGGTAGCACAATGAACCCAAGGCTGAAAAGCACCCAGAGCAATAACAAAAATATTATCGAACAAGACAAAACAAGAAAAAAAAAAACCCTGGTTACATTGGATAAGAGAAACCAGTAACTTATTTCCATCTTACCATATTTGAATGAAACTGTTTAGGAGTTACAAATAGCATACTCCTATTATGTACAGTTCCCGATTGCTTTTGGAGAAGAGAAACTCCTCCATTATAGGGATTAATTCAGACAAAATTAGCAACTTCTCCCACTGTTAATAGATTTTTCACAAAATTTTGTATGTGGGTTTAAATTGCATTCTGGCCTTACGTATATATGCCAGGTATTTGGATAAGAGAAACTATGCCTTTGTAGGGTGAATTTAGATAAAATTGGTAATTTCTTTCCTATTTAATAGTTTGACAAAGAAAGTTGTATAAAGATTACAGTGTGCAATTACATATAATTTAGTTTCTAAATAAATAGTTTTAATTTTTATCCAAATCAGTCAGCAAGAATTTATGTTCTTTTGTTTATACAAAAATGTCACTCTTTCCACCTTTGGAACCTTTACGAATGTTTATGCATTGCTGTTTAGTTAATGTATTTTCTATCAGCAGAACCTCTTCATCAGTATAACTTTATAAGGTTTTAGTATCAGTATTGATGCAGAATGGTTCTTACGTAATAAGTTTTTACGTAAGTTATTAAAACTTGAAGATCTTATATTGTGTTTACTTCATGTGAGTGGAAGCCATCTTATGACGTCATTCATTTGTTTGGTTTGTAGCTCCATCTGGCGTAGCAATTTGCGGTTCTTAGTATCAGTTTTTGAAATAATTCATTTCAAATGTCCTCCGGCTAGCTATTATCCTGTTGGCTTGGGTCGAACATGTGTCTCAATACAGGTTGTGAAACGGAAAGGAATCTTTTATCCAAAAATTACACTGATGAAGAAATTTGTTTTATAATTTTTATTTTCGAACACGTTCACTATCACTTTTATATATTGATCTAGATACTCGCCAAACTGAAACTGTTATAATACTTCTTACTGATCACTTTTAATTCACGTATTTCAACTTTGTGTAAAATTAACTTTATAATACTTTAGATTTTTTTGTTACTTGTAAATCTATAGCTGACGTATGACGAACTAATACTTTCGTCGAACTGACTGACTGAAGACGACGTGTAGTGTATGAATGCTTTCGGCGAACTGAAGGACTGACTGACGTTACCTCTAACCTAGCCTATTTATAATCCCACTCCACGATATGCCTAAAGATTATAACTGAACTGCAATTGGCTAAGAAAACGCGCCAACATTAGCGTCTATTTTAATATCCAATTAAAATTATGAATACATATGCTTTAGGAAATATTCCAGAAGGTTCTCAACGGAAAAAACGCGCGAACATTACGTAACTTCCTCGTTCCAATAATGATAAACAGCTCACCCCCTCGCTGCATTATTGCGCTATTATTGACAGTTTCAGTAAGGCCCTATAAACTTATTTCCCAATATTAATTACAATTAATAAACATCTGAAATCAATGTCACATAAAAATGCATATTCATATTACAATCATTATTTACATTTAAGTAATTTGTGATACAAATTACTGCATCATATGCCCCACTAGAAACATAATTATAAATATTTACAGCTTGTTTGGAAATTTTATAATTGGGTTTTTAGTCTCCTAAATCTTGGAACACACGCTATCACTTTCACTTAACACTTCACACGCATTTAACACACGACATATGTTTGTTTGTTTTTTTTTTTTTTTTTAATCTCGCCACTATTTACTGGCTCTGGTTTAATTAATTTAGATATTAATCTGACATCACAAATTTTTTTATAGCAAATACTTTACCCTAAATTATTTAATTACTGTTACCAAATTGTTTACTTTCTTAAGTTGTTGACAAAAATTTATACATTTAAGATTTTTGTAATTGTTAAACATTTTTACCAAAATATTCACCCTCTACACAAATATTTACATCTCTTAAATCTAGACAATGTTTCACCTTTTCTGTTTGCTACATAAGTATTTGGTTTTAATTATTTTTACCCATTTTTGTTATTTTGTACTTTACAAATATATTTACATCTCTTAAATCTTGACAATGTTTCACCTTTTCTGTTTGCTACATAAGTATTTGTTTTATTTATTTTTACCAATTTTTGTTATTTTGTACTTTATTTTAACAATACTCTTGGAATTGTATTTACGTACTTTTAATTTAATATCATATTAAGTTTCAATCTTTGCATTCTTAATTTTCAAATACTGTTACAGTTACTAAAAATTTAATTATTATTTTTTTTTTAAAACATTTCTCTTTTTTTTTTTTATATATAGTTTATTTCTCTTTTCAAATGACATATATAAATAGTAAACCCTCTTACGTTCCAATACATTTCTCTGCAAGTCATCTTTAATTATCCAGCATTTACTTTACATCTCATTGCTATTTACCCTCCTGGATCAAATTGTGTGTGGCTAAACATTACTCGTAGCCGTATCCTAACCTTCAAATTTTTGTTCATGAATAACCTCTTGTATTCATGTGAAATTTCGTCCCCTGATAACATTTGAAAACAATCTAAAGTTTCCTGAACAACACATCTTTTAACAATTGTCATTTTCAATTCTTATGCTATCATTTTAATTTGAGAATACTCTGACAAATCTGTACTAAACTGTACTGGACTGGAGTTTTCATTTTGAACATCTTGGTACAATTTATTTCTTTGCATTACTGTATCATTCTGTATTTCCGATATCTCCCCTCTGAAATTAACTTGCGCCTTATTCACATCTACATTCATAACCTCATTTATCTCTCTTATCTCACTTGCAATGTTACTCATTCTACTATCTGACTCTGTACATTCTAAATTAACATGTTCATTTTTAGTATTAACCTCACTTTCTTTGTTATCTCTTTCCCTGTTCATGTCTAACATTTTCTTTGAAACTTCTCCTATCTCACTTACTATTACTTCCTCATTTTCATCTCTCATTTTTGGCATACTACTATTTAACTTCATAACTTTCTTTTCAATTTCTTCACTGCTTTGATCTACTGTTTGCTCTAATTTCTCATTCCTCCTACCAATACTTTCCATTAATTTCCTATGATTCCTGTCCATAGCTTCCCCTAATTTCTCAAAACTCTTTTGCATATCTTCCCTGTTTTGATCTATTTTCTTACTAAGATCTTCCATCATTTCCCTATTATTCTCATTAGTCTTTTTCATATTCTCATTCAAATTTTTCAGCATTTCCATAATCATACTAGTATCAAGATTAACATTTCCTGCTATTCTATTCTGACTTTCTGCACTAACATTTCCATCCTCAAATCCTAAAAAGTCTGGGCTATTTTCTGTAACCTGTATTGAATTACAGCTAACTGTTACATTATCTCCCTCCTTAATTATTTCTTCTGTATTATTAGTAGCCATTGTTTTCTTTATCCTACCACTCCTAAGGTACATTTAAATTTGTTTACCCTTTTTTTTTTTTTTTTTTTTTTTTAGAATTAACATAACATTTTTCTAACCTTTCTGATGCTATCTGCTGATGTAGCTTTGATGTCCAGCTTTCTGCCCCTTTCTCCTAGGTTTGTATATCGCTTCTGCGTTGTATTATGATGAATCTACGTTGTCTCGATGTTTTTGTAGTTGAATTACCCTGTTGCCTTGTAATCTCGGAATTACGATGTCCAATCATCCGTGTAGTTGTCGTTCCTTTTGTTGTTTCTGGAATCTGCGTCTTGTAGTTCAGTTCACTTCTCCATTCGCCCCTTTGGTCATCTCACTTCTTCCTGGTTAATTCTGATCCTTTCCTGGTCATCGTGTTCCTTTCCTGGTCACTATGCTTCTTTCCTGGTCATCGTGTTCCTTTCCTGGTTATCGTGCCCCACGTTCTGGGTGCCAATTTGATGTAACTTTTATGTTTATATTAGACATTATTGTAGCCCCACGTTGTGGTAGCCAATTTGCGACAGATGGTGCTTATTATGTTTGTTTACATCAGTGTTGAAGCCATCTTGTGACGTCATTCATTTGTTTGGTTTGTAGCTCCATCTGGCGTAGCAATTTGCGGTTCTTAGTATCAGTTTTTGAAATAATTCATTTCAAATGTCCTCCGGCTAGCTATTATCCTGTTGGCTTGGGTCGAACATGTGTCTCAATACAGGTTGTGAAACGGAAAGGAATCTTTTATCCAAAAATTACACTGATGAAGAAATTTGTTTTATAATTTTTATTTTCGAACACGTTCACCATCACTTTTACATATTGATCTAGATACTCGCCAAACTGAAACTGTTATAATACTTCTTACTGATCACTTTTAATTCACGTATTTCAACTTTGTGTATAATTAACTTTATAATACTTTAGATTTTTTTGTTACTTGTAAATCTATAGCTGACGTATGACGAACTAATACTTTCGACGAACTGACTGACTGAAGACGACGTGTAGTGTATGAATGCTTTCGGCGAACTGAAGGACTGACTGACGTTACCTCTAACCTAGCCTATTTATAATCCCACTCCACGATATGCCTAAAGATTATAACTGAACTGCAATTGGCTAAGAAAACGCGCCAACATTAGCGTCTATTTTAATATCCAATTAAAATTATGAATACATATGCTTTAGGAAATATTCCAGAAGGTTCTCAACGGAAAAAACGCGCGAACATTACGTAACTTCCTCGTTCCAATAATGATAAACAGCTCACCCCCTCGCTGCATTATTGCGCTATTATTGACAGTTTCAGTAAGGCCCTATAAACTTATTTCCCAATATTAATTACAATTAATAAACATCTGAAATCAATGTCACATAAAAATGCATATTCATATTACAATCATTATTTACATTTAAGTAATTTGTGATACAAATTACTGCATCAGTATACTAGATATTTATGAGCCTTTTATACTTTAGATGCTTTTGTAAGACTGGTCTGGGTCACTTCCCTTATTATACAAGCAGCATCTCATTTTCCTGAAGACTTAAATGTACAATAAGCAGTTACTACTATTTCATCTCCAGAACAAGCCTCCATTAATGGCTGTAACTCAACTTTGTGTGTTTGGTCCACTCCCCAATTTCTGCAAAAAAAAAACCTTCTGTGGTCTCCCAGTTTTTTATGTTGGTCTTGGTTCATCTCTCTCCTGCTTTAGGGACTCTGTATATTTATAAGCAAATCATGGAAGTTTACAGGTTTCCTTAGCCAGTTAGAATGTTTTAAAAACCTTTCTTTCACCCAGTGGCACTGCTTCCATTTACTGTAATTGGACACACATGTTCTCAATACACACTTCACTCGAAAAGTGAAGTGTGTATTTGTGTACTGCATATAGTACACTTCAGTATATCCTCAGGGCAGTTTTAAATAGCAAACTTTTTAGTTACACAGTTGTTTAGTGTTTTGTATCAGTAGTGCTATCTCTTCATTTAACTCATGGCAGATGATAGGCCCATATCAAGATTCTGAAAAAAAAGCCTGAGTGTCTAAAAATTGTGCAAAAATGAGCACTTGCTTATTTAGCACAGCCAAGTTCTCTTCAGCAATTATAGAGGTGTTTTAAAGCAACTTGAAGGTATATAGAATTCAGAAATATATGTTTCACATTACAAAATTGTGAACCTTACTCTCATCCTTTCCAATTATTAATTTTAAAGCCTAAAACTGTCAGAAACACAAAGAAAGCATCATATGACTGGACTTTACAATAAAATAAACAAGCAAGGTTACATCTCAGATTGTAGTTTAGGAGCTAGCTTTATGCAAGTAATTATGGATTTATTTAAATAGCTGGCTTATGCATTTTAATACAGCAAGAAATAGCTGGTACTAACTGTTAAGTGAATAATATACTTTCATATAATAAATGCAGGTTGTATTTTCATTTGGGACTATTTCATTCAAAATGTGTAGAAATCAGTACAAAGTTCCCCCATAACTAAAAAGGGTTAAAGGATAATTAACTGAATCGATCAATGCATTAAGTGAAATTTTATGGGGGGGGAGGAATTCAATGTACTTAAATAAGGCACACGAAGTGAATAGAAAAGCATTAAATCATGCTTTCCTTGTATGCAAAACTGCAGTTGCCCGTAACGTTAATGGAGGAGAAAACAATAAGTCTTGTTGCTATCTTTCAGCGCTGTATCATTACTGTATATTGGTTACGCTGCTAGGTTCCGATTACGTGATTTCTTACAGGTTTCACATTCATTTAGTTGTTGTTTATTTGTGCAGAAGTGAAAGATTTCACCATGTTGCCTACGAGGAAAAGAAATTATTGTCTTCACAAGAAACATAGTAAAACAAAACATCACTAAAGGAAAACTTCAGTTGCTAAAAGAAATTACCATGACCTCTGAAAAGATACACAAGGACAAAATTCCCTTAAACTTTATAACAGTTACAGGACATTGTGGAGGCAGTAAAATATGTTCCTCAGGATGTTCTGCAGTTTAATGAGAATATTTTGAAATAGCCAACAACAAATAGTTTGAGTTAGTCTATGTAAAGTAATGTCCCACAAGGCAATATTCCCCTCTTTCTATTTTAGTCTAAGCAGTTTAAATGGTATTTAGAGGCAAAGTGGCGATACTTTTTCTAATTTACACTGTATTGCTCAATGAACTTAGGTTTTACAAATAAGTATGACCAAAGTAACCATACTTAATGTAATTATCAATACAATGCTGATTGCCCATCAGTTGTTTGGCAATAATTACACTAGATGCCGTCAGGTGGCATTGTTTATCCTTGGTATTTCGACAACTCCCCACACTTGGTGTGTCAATTTTTGCAGCCTGGGTTGGGTGGCTTGTGACCGGGGTTGACAATTCATTTTTTGCTATTCTTAAGAGACACATCTCTGTCTGGTGAGTTTTCGAAAGACTTAGTAAGCCGTGAATTTTGTATTTTCCTAGAGGAGTTTATGACCACTTTTCACATGAGTTCATCCATTGTTGTTCATAAGCCTGCTGTTTGCTATAAAATGTAAGTCTTTAGCGGGGCCAAGACAGGATTTATGTTTGCTAATTTTTATGTCACATTTGTGGTCTGGTCACTAGAGTTTATTATATGTAGTTTGTGAATGCCTTTGGTCGCTATAGACAATTTTTATTGTTTTAAATAGTTGTTATTTTGATAAGCTTTATATGAATTGTTAAGTTGTTAGGAATTTACGCAAATTGTTAATCTTAATTTTAATTCTTAATTGCTGATGTGTCTAAAGTTTATTTTATATTCTATTTTGTGAATTACTTATTTGCAGCTTCATGGGAATTCATTGTTCTATTCAGTGTTTCACAGGCTAGTGTGAGGTGGAGAGCTTAGATACAAAGTTAAATGGGGCAAAGGTATAAATTACATTACATTATCTTTACTCTTATAATAGCTAACTTATATAATAGTGTACTGCTATTCCCAAGTTTGCAAGACTAATAATTTTGCACTTTATGCTGCATGTGATGGTGTACGTTGTTTTGTGAGAAAAGCATTTGTTAAATAATCCCAGTACATAAGACTCTGCCCATTTTCAATAAGTGCTTGGGGGACATTCCTGTTACCTGGTATGGTCTAGCCATCACCCATAGCCAATATCCAAATGCTTCCTGCTAGTTTTGAGTGTCCTAGTTAGATAATTTGAGTACATGACATGCTAGAGAGTGCAACAGATTGTGAACCAAGTTGTGACAGAGGAGCTGAAAAGCATTAAATAACTTTTTGAGGGAGGGAAAAATATAAGTAATAAAACAAACAAATTAAAATGATGATGATGATGATAATAATGATAATAATAATAATAATAATAATAATAATAATAATAATAAAAAAAGTATGGATTAAGTGTTAAATTGTATTTTCACATTGATAAGTATATATAAGAACATTGCTTTATATAAAAAAAGAAATCTTATGTGTTACATTCACATGACTTTCCGTACCCTCTAATCTTTGTAATGGGTATATAAATTATTCTTACGAAAGCTTATTTATACATCTACTTCATTTTAATCAAGATAAACCTTTGCAGAAATAGCTTCATTACACATTTCATTAGGATATAAGGAGAATAGCGATAGTCAAATACTTAAGAACTGGTTGCTATATTGGGCATAAAATTTGATATTGTTTCCTTGTAATAGTGAGAAACAACTGAAAATCGATGGGTCTTAAAAACAATGACAAAGTATTGAACAAATCGAAGCATTAATATTGGATATCTCAGAAATGGCTGATGCCACAGAAAAAGTTATTTGGAATATTTGAGTGCTTTAAAGAGATCTACATTTTTTGTGTAGTACATTTTCATCTATTGCTTAACGTTTACCAGTTATACAAGATTATACAAAATTACTTCCGAATGAAGAGGACTTCACGGGCTAATCCCAGAAAATTCAAGATATAGATTTTATTTGTCATGTAAATATTTTTAATATATGATATTTTAATCAAAATTGTTAGACATTTTTGAGAAAATAACAAATTTTAAAAAATGCTCCATGTAAAGGGTAGTCTGGTGGGCAGGATTTTGTTAAAATCTTCATGTTGCATCTTTGAAAGGTACTGAACCTAAATACCAACTTTGCTATTTATCTGACTTTTCATTTTTTTAGTTATGCTGTTCTCTCATATGCACATGCATGCATGCACACACATAACAGACCTTTTTCTAAAAATGCTCTTTTTATATTGAGGGGCCTCAAAACATGTATTTGCAGTGAAATTTGGTATCAAATTTTTGGGTGGAATGCAACACCTTCTCTATATAATATGTACATGGTAGGAAAGTAAAAATACATGCACATTTAATATCTGTTTGATTTTCATGCACACATATTGTCTTTACCCTTTTCTGAAAAGTTGCAAAATGCAACTTAATACCTTTCAGCTCCAACCATTTCATATTCTGCACGATTCAAAATAATTCATAACATTAATAATAACCTGATTTAAAGCTGTTGCTTACCTGATACACAGGGTGTGTAGTTGCATACTCAGAAATCAAAGCACTAAATATGGCATGGAGATGTAGTTTTGCTGCCAGTATACCTATAAAATTCTTCCTATTCATTTTTATCTTATGTTCAAGCGTGTATTGCTGAGGACGGTTTCCTGGTTTCCAAGAATTCTTCTCCTTCTTCCATGCAAGGTAAGCATTCTGAAGCCAATTAAGACGATATGCCAGCAATCTGACCAAATTATGAACAAAAAATGGTTGAAGATTCATCTCCAAAGTCTTTCGAAGGGCTGCTACTTCTTCTACTAGCCTGTTAAGAAAAAGTGTTAGGTTGTCAACAATAACTTTGCAATACTCTCTAGTATTCCATTAAATGTATTCAAAAAGATGTTACAAGTGGAAAAATTTATCAAACAGAAACAAAAATGCAACTGTCCTCTGGAACCACCATTAGTTTTATTATAAGAGGCTTGTAACAAAACAATCAGTAAGTCTTCAAAGTACTTTATGGTCATGTTCTGTTATGGGCATTTTGCAAACAAGTAAAAGCCAATGAATTGCAAAGTCCAGTACTTTCCCTAACTCTTGGAGCATGCATACTGTATAAGTCAAGATCTATCTCCATCATTCAGAATTCAAATCAAAAAGTTTTCTTTCCTGTAATGGGAATATTTCAATAGTGCCAATTAGTACAATTCTGTAACAAATGTAAAAGGGCAATCTACTAATTATATTATCCAGAATCTGGTTCAGAAGACCACAATAAACCCTTCTGAGTTAAGGACACCATGATAGTGCTTTATTAGGCTTAAAATATAGTTTAGCTATGTGCAAGTGGTTCTTCAAGCAATAGAATAGAATCTTTAGTCACAGAATGCTTACAGTGTGAGCCAAATCTCATAAACTGATGACTCATCAAAAGTTACTTAAAAACTAAGAGTTGAAAAATTATTGAAACACGTTAATATTTCTAAAAAAACTTAATTCTAATATGTACAACAAATTGTATACATGGTATTATTTGTAAAATATATTGAAACTTTAAAGTTTCAATAATGTAATACAAATATGTTTTTTAGTCTAGTGTTTGTAATATTATGTCATTATCATTCTCTATTTAGTGATTCTTTAGCATGAAACTTATTCCCTTTTGGCGGATTTGACCATAGTTAAAGAGTCTAATGTCAATTGATACGGTAATTTGTATCACAAATTACTTAAATGTAATTAATGATTGTAATATGAATATGTATTTTTATGTGACATTGATTTCAGATGTTTATTAATTGTGATTATTATTGGTAAATAATAATATACGGCTTTTCTGAAACTGTCAATAACGCAATAATGCAGCGATGGGGTGAGTTGTTTATCATTACCGGGAACCAGGAAGTTACGTAATGTTTCGCGCCTTTTCGGTAGAAGCTTCTAGAACATTTCCTAAAGCATATGTATTCGTGGTTTTCATTGGATATTAAAATAGACGCTAATGTTGGCGCGTTTTATTAGCCAATAGCAGTTCATTTATAATCTTTAGGCGTATCTTGATGCAGGCCTATAAATAGAGTAGGTTTGAGGTAGCTTATCCCCAGTTCAACAGAATTCTCAGTACTCTACACGTCGGTCTTTCAGTTCATCAAAATTTCGTGTACACTACACATCGTCAGCCAGTCCTTCATTACGTCAAGTTACGCGCAGTAGAATTACGAGAATTATTATAAAGTATTATACAGTTAAAAAAATACATAAAGTTGAAGTACTCGAGTTAAAAGTGATAAGTAAGAAGTTATTACAAACAGTTTCAGTTTGGCGAGTATCCAGATTCATATGTAAAAAGTGTTAGTGAACGTGTTCGACAATAAAAGTTATAAAACCAATTTCTTCATCAGTATCATTTCTGGATAAAAGATTCCTTTCTGATTCACACCCTGCAAGAGATACAAGTTCTACCAAGATAAGATGATAGCTAGCCGGAGGACAATATACAAAACTTTAAATTCTTTCAGAAACTAATTGATACAAATTGCTACGCCAGAGGGAGCTACGAACCAACCAACGAATGACGTCACAAGATGGCAACACATGAAACACACAACCTTAATACCACACCAAATTGGCGTCCAAACGTGGTGCTATAATAATGTTAAACACATTGTAACATTTAAAAACCGTCGCATATTGGCGCCCAACGTGGGGCGCGATAACCAGGAAAGGAAGGCGAAGTGACCAGGAATGAATCAACATAACCAGGAAGGAATGAATGGAGCAGTGAAATGATCTACAAGACGCAGATTCCAGAAACAAAAGGAACGACAGACTACATGGATAATTGGACATCGTATTTCCGAGACTACAAGGCAACAGGGTAATTCAACAACAAAAACATCGAGACGACGTAGATTCATCACAACACAACGCAGAAGCGACATACAAATCTAGGAGAATGGGGCAGAACGCTGGACATCAAAGTAACAGCAACGGACAGCATCAGTAAGTTAGAGTATCTTAATTTTTTTTTAGAAAAAAAAAAGGGTAAATAAATGTTAATGAGGAGTGGTAGGATTAAAAAAACAATGGCTGCTAGTAATACAGAAGAAATAATTATGGAGGGAGATAGTGTAACAGTTAGCTTGTGATCCAATACAAATTACAGGAAATAGCCCAGACTTTTTAGGATTTGAAGATGAAAATGTTAGTGTAGAAAGTGAGAATAGAATAGCAGGAAATGTTAATCTTGATACTAGTATGATTATGGAAATGCTGAAAAATTTGAATGAGAATATGAAAGATATGCAAAAGAATAATGAGAAATTAAGGGAAGATATGCAAAAGAATAATGAGAAATTAAGGGAAGATCTTAGTAAGAAAATAGATCAAAACAGGGAAGATATTGATAGGAGTTTAGAACAAAAACTAACTCAGAATAATGAAAAATTAGAACAAAAGCTAACTCAGAACATGGAAATGAATAATGAGAAATTAGAAAATAAAATAGATCAAAACAGGGAAGATATGCAAAAGAGTCATAGAGAATTAAGGGAAGATATTGGTAAAAGCTTTGAACAAAACAGGAAATCAATTGAAAATATTGGTAGGAGTAATGATATATTAGAGCAAAAAGTAGATCAAAGCAGTGAAGAAAGTGAAAAGAAAGTTACGAAGCTAGATAGTTGTATGCCAAAAATGAGAGATGAAAATGAGGAAGTAATAGCAAGTGAGACAGGAGAAATTTCAAAGAAAATGCTAGACATGAGCAAGGAAATAGGTAACAAAGAAAGTGAGGTTAATACTAAAAGTGAGGTTAATGTAGAATGCACAGAGTTAGGAAATCAAGTGAGTAGTATTACAAGTGAGCTAAGAGAGAGAAAAGAGGTTATGAATGTAGATGTGAATCAGGAGCAAGTTAATTTCAAAGGGGAAATATCAGAAATACAGAATGAGACAGTAATGCAAAGAAATAAATTGTACCAAGATGTTCAAATTGAAAACTCCAGTCCAGTACAGTTCAGTACAGATTTGTCAAAGTACTTTCAAATTAAAGAGATGGTTGAAGAATTGAAAATGAAAGTTGTTAAAAGATGTGTCGTTCAAGAAACTAGATTGTTTTCAAATGTTATCATGTGACGAAATTTCAAATGAATACAAGAGGTTATCCATTAACAAAAATTTGAAGGTTAGGTTACGGCTACGAGTAATGTTTAGCCACACACAATTTGATCCAGGAGGGTAAATAGCAATGTGATGTAAAGTAAATGCTGGATAGTTAAAGATGACTTGCAGAGAAATGTATTGGAACGTAAGAGGGTTAACTAATTATTTATGTCATGTGAAAAGAGAAATAAGTTATATATATATATATATATATATATATAAAAAAAAAAAAAAGGAGAAATGTTTTTAAAATATATATATATATATATATATAATTAAATTTTTAGTAACTGTAACAATATTTGAAAATTAAGAATGCAAAGATTGAAACTTAATATGATATTAAATTAAAAGTACGTAAATACAATTCCAAGAGTATTGTTCAAATAAAGTACAAAATAACAAAAATGGGTAAATATAATTAAAAACAAATATTTATGTAGCAAACAAAAAAAGGTGAAACATTGTCTAGATTTAAGAGATGTAAATTTATGTAGAGGGTGAATATTTTGGTAAATATGTGTAATAATTACAAAAATCTTAAATGTATAAATTTTTGTCAACAACTTAAGAAAGTAAACAATTTGGTAGCAGTGATTAAATAATTTAGGGTAAAGTATTTGCTATAAAAAAAAAAAAAAATTGTGATGTCAGATTAATATCTAAATTAATTAAACCAGAGCCAGTAAGTAGTGGCGAGATAAAACATATGTCGTGTGTTAAATGCGTGTGAAGTGTTAAGTGAAAGTGATAGCGTGTGTTCCAAGATTTAGGAGACTAAAAACACAATTTTAAAATTTCCAAACAAGTTATAAATATTTATAATTATGTTTCTAGTGGGGCATATGATACGGTAATTTGTATCACAAATTACTTAAATGTAATTAATGATTGTAATATGAATATGTATTTTTATGTGACATTGATTTCAGATGTTTATTAATTGTGATTATTATTGGTAAATAATAATATACGGCTTTACTGAAACTGTCAATAACGCAATAATGCAGCGATGGGGTGAGTTGTTTATCATTACCGGGAACCAGGAAGTTACGTAATGTTTCGCGCCTTTTCGGTAGAAGCTTCTAGAACATTTCCTAAAGCATATGTATTCGTGGTTTTCATTGGATATTAAAATAGACGCTAATGTTGGCGCGTTTTATTAGCCAATAGCAGTTCATTTATAATCTTTAGGCGTATCTTGATGCAGGCCTATAAATAGAGTAGGTTTGAGGTAGCTTATCCCCAGTTCAACAGAATTCTCAGTACTCTACACGTCGGTCTTTCAGTTCATCAAAATTTCGTGTACACTACACATCGTCAGCCAGTCCTTCATTTCGTCAAGTTACGCGCAGTAGAATTACGAGAATTATTATAAAGTATTATACAGTTAAAAAAATACATAAAGTTGAAGTACTCGAGTTAAAAGTGATAAGTAAGAAGTTATTACAAACAGTTTCAGTTTGGCGAGTATCCAGATTCATATGTAAAAAGTGTTAGTGAACGTGTTCGACAATAAAAGTTATAAAACCAATTTCTTCATCAGTATCATTTCTGGATAAAAGATTCCTTTCTGATTCACACCCTGCAAGAGATACAAGTTCTACCAAGATAAGATGACAGCTAGCCGGAGGACAATATACAAAACTTTAAATTCTTTCAGAAACTAATTGATACAAATTGCTACGCCAGAGGGAGCTACGAACCAACCAACGAATGACGTCACAAGATGGCAACACATGAAACACACAACCTTAATACCGCATCAAATTGGCTTCCAAATGTGGTGCTACAATTAATGTTAAACACAACCTTAATACCACACCAAATTGGCGTCCAAACGTGGTGCTATAATAATGTTAAACACATTGTAACATTTAAAAACCGTCGCACAATTTGCATAATGTTTGTTCTTTTCTATTTCAATTACTTTCTTGTCTGCTGCTGTTTGATGCTTTACATTGTGATTAAATTTTACGTATTTTCTAACGAAGTTTGGCGTAACTTTGTGTTTCACTTGAGAGAAAATGCTGACGATGGGAACAAGTCGTCTCCCGAAACGCGTTCAAGTAAGAATATCATAGTGATGTAGTGTAACAACCCTCAACTCTCTATTTTAAATTCTGACACATCACTGTTACAAGCTTCTAAATCTTCAAAAATTGAGTCTAATGTCAACTTAAATTTATTACTGTTCTTCCTTACACTTAAAAGCAACATATTGCTTAATAACACTTTCCCCTTCCCCTACATCTCCAACTACTTCCTCTGATTGTATTTTTATATCTACTAGCAGTGGGAAGTAACTACTATTTGAAATAAAATTTAGCATCTTAAAATTACTTAATGTGTACCTTATGTGTACCATAATACTGTCAATAACACTTTGACCATTCTTATTGACAAAGGTAAAATTTCCCACTATATCTTCAACATATTTGCCATTTAATATATCTAAAGCATTCCTTTCACAAAAATCAATAAGCTTTTCACTCGCCTTATCTATGCACTTATCTTTGCTATGTCTGACAATCTCTTTTTTAGTTCTTCTTACATTTCCAAATAACATGTCACTTTCTAAATTCACATCTCCCTCTAATCTTAGGACACTGAATGTGGGTAACAGACCTACCTTTGTTACTACAGGACGCAAGAAGTTATCAATATAACTTTAGCAACTAATTATGTGGGAAACTTTATTAAAACTTGGCATGGTCTGAGAATAAGTTTTCAGCCCCAATTTAAAGATGTAGTTCTAAATAAATCAGAACCTATCAGGATCCAAAAAGAACTGACTGGGATTCCTACAGGAAAGACCTAGTTAACAATCTGACTAAGATGGACAATAAGAATCAGATTGTGAAGATTTAGAAAATTGCTGCAGTGCATTTGCAGGATGCAATAATCTCAGCATTTAATGATAACTGACCTCTGAAAACAAGGCACACCAACAGAAATGTGCTCTGGGTGAATTAAGACCTTGCATGTAAAAGGAAGGAAATTTGCAGATTAACTTTGCAAAACCAAGCAAACAATGGACTGCTTTGGGCAGATCAGTGACAGAATACAATGAAACCTTGAGGAAGATTAAGAAGAACTCTTGGAGGACGCACTATGAAGAGAGAGAAACTGCCCCAGAATATGCTAGACTACAGAAAGCTCTTAGAAAAGATTCACAAAGCTTTATTGAATGAATGAATGTATTGTACAACTTGTTTTACACTTTGGTTTACAATTTTTTTTTTTTTATAATATATATCTCTCGTGCCCCTACATCTTATATACAATTTGTCTGGTGCTAGTCTACTTATTGAGCCACTTAGATTGCTTGGCTTAGTAATAAGAGTAACATAGTACCATAGTAACATTTACTTATAATTTTATTTCACAAAAGTATATAATTTATTTGCTATTCTTGGAGTTGCTTGAGATAGGATCATATACACTTAACACCCAGGTT
This sequence comes from Deroplatys truncata, assembly GCA_030765065.1. NCBI lineage: Eukaryota > Metazoa > Arthropoda > Insecta > Mantodea > Mantidae > Deroplatys > Deroplatys truncata. The sequence continues at coordinate 216,194,801 of CM060976.1, forward strand.
GTTTGTGTATATGTACTCTTCATTTTACTATATACATTTTCCAAAACCAGCAATTTAAATTTTTTCTCCTCATCTATATTTTACCTATATCATCCTCCTATTATTATATTCCTCTTTTTCTTTAATAATGTTCCTCCACCATTTTTTTGTAACCTTCCCTGTATATTTACCTAATTGTTTCCAAAGAGTTCTAAAAAGAATATCTCTATCTGTAATTTATCCCACTTCCTATTCCATATTTCCTCTCCCCAAACTTTGGTTTCTACACATTCTGTTATACAATGTAAATTTTTATCTACCCTTCCACATAGTGGGCACAGTTCTTTGTCAACTTTTAAACCCCTTAACAACATGGTTCCTGTTCTTGCCCACACTAGGCCCTCTCTTTCCATTTTATCAAGACATAAATATGTTTTTCTCTTCTCCAATCTTTTTTCAAGTTCAGATAATATATCAGGGTTCTCTTATCCCTTAAACTACCAAATATTTCCTGTTTCTCAATATCATCAACCCTGAACTTCTTTATTCCATACATTTTGTCCCCTCGTCTGAATATTGGCTGGCTCGCCCAATCCTACTTCCCTCACAGTTTCCTTTAATTGAGATAACCAACTTCTTTGCCATCTTGTTTTTTCTTGTATCCTTAAACAGTTTTTAAGAATATTTCCTTCCTCCAATGCTTGGATCCTACTCCAATATTTCATAATGCATTTTAACACTATTCCTTTCCTTCCAACTCACAAAGCTTTATTAGCAATCTCCAATTGGAAAATGGAGAATATATTAAAACAGAGGAGAAAATGGATTTAATTCACTTCCTGGATTGATTATACTTGATGAACCTGAGGGAGAATGGGACAGCTTGGGACTGAAGCTCTCTGAGAAATTGCCAAGGAAGCCATCAAATATGAAAAATTAAAATGGCCAGTGCTCTCATTTAAAATCTGTAAATCTCCAGGAAGCAATGCAATAATGCCCACTATGCTTCAGCGAGGTTTTGATGAATTATAAAAAATGTTGATACAAATCCTACGAGCAAGTTTGGCCTTAGGATACAGACCAATGAAGTGAAGACGTCTTAGGGTGGTATTCATATCAAAGCCAGGGAAATGCCTGGCTAAGTCTCTTGGACCAATCAGTTTAATGTCAATAATTCTAAAACTCTTCAGAAATTAATAGATAGGCATATAAGAGGAGGTACTTTGGAAGTATATCCTCTGTACCAGAATCAGCATGCCTATAATATAAGGCAGATCAACTGAAACTGCCCCTTTTCAGGTTGCCTATAAACTAGAAAAGACAATTCAGGAAAAGGAGCTGATATTTGGCACCTTCATTGTTATTAAGGGTGCCTCTGATAACACCTCTTTTAATGCAATAACTACTGCTGCAAGGAAACACAGAATTGATGAAACCTGTTATTGGTGGACTCAATCCATGCTGAAAGGCAGCAAAGTTCACAGTAGTCTCATGGATAGTAGCCTACTGTGTAGTCCAAATCTCGATGTTTCATGACAACCAATTTGGAGTGACCACGTGGTTGCCAAACACTTCGCTTCGTCAGAATGTTACACAGAATGTTCACACTACTAGAAAATAAGAAGACACAGTAATGGAAATGTAATACACAATAGAGAAATAAAAACCATTTTGGAAGCCTCTTAGTGAAAGAAACAGAATCTGCATACCTTATCTTTTCTCGAAGCACCACATCAACTTCTTTGCTGTCTGAGATTTTTCTTTATCATACAATTAAAAAACACTGCGCCATACATCTTTTTTGAAAATGTCCAGTTTGTCACCCTTAAGTAAGCTTACATGCCTTCTTGGCAATGTAAACAATTTCACGGTTCCCTCTGAGCGTCCTTTTTCACTTCTGTACACACACATGAAACAGTTGATGTACTTAATGAGCACGTCTCAGCAGTAAGTTCTTGACATTTCGTGAAGTTAAGATTTTTGCAGTTTTTATTCATTGGCATATGTTTTAAAGAAATTTTACACACTCAGACAACAGCACTAACCTTACTGCTTATCTGCTGGTACTACTGGGCCTACTAAGCGACATTTTCATGAAAGTGTTAACTTTATAAACGCTAGGACAAAGCCTATCACTGTAAGAACTGATTACACTGCAGTTGATTTCACAACTGATTCGCTTAACCTTCCAGCAAGCACATTGTAAAAAGTACAGCAGCATTATTTTTGCTTTGTCAGTGTTTTAGCCTTGAGCTATCGCATCAATGGTGCAATGAATTCCATTGTTGATGCTTCCTCGAGAATGTGGTGACCGTTGCTAGTTGCTGATTCTTTGCTTAAAGTTCTCAGTTGGCTTATTTTATATATATATTTTTTGTAGTGCATCCCAAATGACAAGGTGTTGAATGTTGTGAAACAACAACATGCTCTTCTCATGTAATGGATATGTGCTTGATTCCAGGACTTGACATTATGCAGTAGCAGCATAATAACCATTAAAATGCACTTAATCATTGATTTTCCAATGGTATTATTCTGTGAAACAAAATCATACATAATGCAGTTTATTAAAAAAGGTCAAGTATGTTTTTGTAGAACTGCATCAGAGGGCTTTGAAAGGATTTTCATGACGAGTTTGTAGATGTATTAAAAAACCTTGTGGGATAACTATTTCTAAATTCATTTAGGACATGGAGAATTGCACATTATTAAGTGATAATTATTCTATGACATAGCGATATATAAAATAACTACAACAGAAATGGATTTGTTAATATTAGATGCATAACTATAACTAAAAGTCTTCGTTTAAACATCATGAAAGATAACTATAAATTGATGGCGAATCATTGGATGTAAAAATATTCTTCTTTTTAGTACTTGTTCAGGAAAATGTCGCCTTTTATCCTAGCTACTTGTTGCTTTTCCAAAATAAGAAATACGCATGCGCACACATGATATTGCAATTAGTTTTTAATCAGCAGCGAGGTTTACTGTCCGTATGAGGCAATGCCACACTGCTGCTATTCGCTAGTGCTGTACTGGTGGACACCCTCAAATGTGAAGAGATTTAGATCGCATAATAGCTACTATGGTCATAAGGTGAGATCTATCACCCCTACTATGGAAACTGGTGGTTGAGGGGCTACTTGTTCCAGCAAATAACCTAGGCTATGATATCACAGCTATGCTGATAGTTCAAGGTAAATACTCAGGAATAGTCAGGGAATTCATGCAGTTGGCCCTGAATATTTTGACAAAATGACCTCTGAATGAGGGTTTAACTGTTTGTCATAAAACAGCCATAGTACCATTTACCAGAAGGGACATAAAGGGATTAGGGCCTCCATATCTTCAAGGTAAAGAATTTAAAATGTCTGAGGAAGTCAAATACTTGGGAATCACATTTGACTCCAAGATGACCTGGTAACGGCATTTCAAGAACAGGAGTTATACTGCAGCAATGGAGACACCCTTGAACCTGACTCCATTGCATTTAGTTGTAATGAAGGATGCAAGAATGGCACTCTATACACTGCAACACGATAAGCAACTGAGAATTTATGAAACAGACTCAGGTTTGCCAAGAATTAGGAAACGCATCTTTAGGAATGCTGTCAAGACTATATAATTCCAATTAAACGCTTTATAAGCACCTCAGGGTCATTACGGAACCTGAATACTGGACGAATAAAGCTCTGGAAAGGGATCCAATAAGACCAAGGTACAAAATGCTTTTTCCTTTGGGACAATATGCTGCTGTTTTTGAAACAGAAATTTATGTTATTATTCAATGCATACATGAAAACATAAGGAGAGCTTAAACTGGTAAACGGACCCTTATCTTCTCAGATAGCCAGGTTGCACTTAAGGTTCTATGTGGTATTAAGGTAACCTCAAGACCAGTTTTTAAAGTGCCTAAACATGCTCACAAGCTTGGAGAACAGAATGAAATTTAACTCATATGGAAGCCAAGTCATAGCAGCATAGAGGGAAATGAAAAAACTGATTAACTTTCAAGACAAGGAGCAGCTTCAAAATTTATTGGGCCAGAGCCAGCTCTAGGAATATCTCAATGTTTAGTAAAAGAGGCTATTAAGAACTGGTCCATAGTAGAACATCATAAAATCTGGCTTAAAACTCCAGGAAACAAACAGGGTAAACTACTTATTAGAAAACCATTTAAGAAAAGAGTTGAAAGCTTACTTAAATGTAACACACTTCAGACGAGACCAATTACTGTATTTCTCACAGGACATGCTCCGGTAAAAAAGCATCTTAACAAGATAGGAGTGTTTCAGGGTAACTTGGATTCCAGATTGTGAAACAGTCCAGCACATTATATGCTCCAGTAAGGTTTTAGCTCACAGAAGATATATTGCTTTTGGAAAAATGTTTTTAAAATGATACGGTAATTTGTATCACAAATTACTTAAAGGTAAATAATGATTGTAATATAAATATGTATTTTTATGTGACATTGATTTCAGAGGTTTATTAATTGTAATTATTATTGGTAAATAATAATATACGGCTTTACTGAAACTGTCAACAATAACGCAATAATGCAGCGATGGGGTGAGTTGTTTATCATTACCGGGAACCAGGAAGTTACGTAATGTTTC